>VWZI01005097.1:69629-87185 GCA_013396835.1 Psilopogon haemacephalus
TTTCCCAGCTTTATCTCACCACCTCTTGATGCTGCAGATAAGCTGAAGATCAGAGAGATTAATGTTAGGAGAAGAAGGTTAGTAGGTTTAGTGATTTTTCTCTGAATTCAGCCAGCAAGACCAAGAGACAAAGGAAAAAGCTGCTGGAGCCAGCATAGACCCAAGCCAGACTGGCCCTCTGCAAGCACACACTGGCTATCTTGATGTTTTGAGAACATTTCTCAAAACATTTTTTCTCTCTGTCTCAGTGAAACTTGGTAAGTGACACTGTGTTGTTTAACTCTCAGCCAATAGTCTAATTTCTCACTCAAATTCTCCAATTAGCTCAAACCAACACACTATGAGATCACTTTGTCCCCTGCTGTGGAAAATAACTTTGTTATTTTCTTGTTTTGGTGTTTAGCCTGTTTGGCAGTGCATCATGGATGCTTTGGTGCTGTTGTGTGGGGCAGCTTCAACTCTGCCTGATGGGGTGCCAAGACAAATTACTGCTGATAACCTCCTAGGTTAATGAGCATGCAGTGAGTGACCCTGCACTTTGAATCAACACATTATGTTTAATCCAAGAACATAATGTGGCTGCTTCATCACACCAACTCCATCAGGTTGCCAGTTGTTGATCGGTGAGGGGTGATACTTGTTGCAGATCCATCTAAGTGATTTAGATACAGCAGTTTAACTGGTTTACAGGAGCTCATCTCTTTAGATGGTTTTGGCATAATGTACACTGCAAATGTTTCTAATTGGTCCAGCCAAGGGACATTGAGATGCCAGAGTGGGTACAGAAAAGGGCAACAAATCTGGTGAAGGGTCTGGTGAGGAGCAGCTGAGGGAACTGAGGCTGTTCAGCCTGGAAAAAAGGCAGGTCGAAGGGAGACCTCATTGCCCTCTACTGCTCCCTGAAAGCAGTCTGGAGCCAGGTGGGTTTTGGTCTCTTCTTATTAACAAGTGCTAGGAAGAGAGGAATTTGCCTCAGGTTGCACCAGGGGCGTTTTGGGTTGAATTTAGCAGAAGACTTGGTAGAGTTAGATAATTGTTGGCCTGCATGATCTGAAAGGTCTTTTCTGACTGAAATGATTGTGTGATTCTATTAACATTGTCCACAAAGGACTGACTGTTTCAACATCTTGCCATGGAGGACTGCAAGTGAAGACAGCTCCTTTCTTGTAATTTCCTTCTGGAGAAGTGGTCCCTCTGGCACGTTCTGTCTTCCATTTGTTATGGCACCTCTCACAGTTTCATTTTGTGTTCTCACACACCCATGTTTGTAGTTTTCCCAGCCATAGTAATCAGAGGCATGATTGAATTTATGTTGTCTTGTAATATGGAGAGGGAGGAAAGAGAGATGATGCTGGATGCATCCTGCTCATCAAAGCAAAATGAAGACTCTGTCTCTCATCAGTTACTTCAGCTGTAGTAAAACCCAAAGAAAGGCTATTTTCTTAAATCACAGTCAGCTAGAAACTACTACAACAAATTCCACTAGCAATGTCAGATAGCTTTTCTTTCAGATAGAACAGTCTATGTTTTCTTTGCAGGTTCACAGAGCAGCTCTCAATCTCCATATGGAATATGGGGAAGGAATCTGTATTAACTGTTTCATCAATATGTTGATCTTTGTTTGCTTTGCTGGCTGTGAGGCTTTTCGCTGCTTCTTCACTGTTTTCAAGGCTGGTAGTGTGCTGATGGTGAGTGCTGGGAAGAGTTATTTTTCGTCAGTCCTTCTCGATCAACTGCTTGGACATGTAGTCTAAGCCTAGTTACTTACATTACTTATTACACTCTCAGTAAGTTTGCAGATGATATGAAACTGGTGGTATCGATGATTTGCTCAAAGGTAGGAAGGCTTTGCAGAGAGATCTGGAGAGGCTGGATCAGTGTGCTCAGGCCAACTGTGTAAGGTTCCACAAGGTCAGACACCGAGCGCTCAGCTTAGGCCACAACAACCACAAGAATGAACCAGGCTTGGGGCAGAGTGGCTGGAAAGCTGCAAAGTAGAGAAAGACCTTGGGGTGTTGAGTGGTAACCTACTGAAGATAAACCAACATGTGCTCAGGTGGCCAAGAAGGCCACCAACATCCTGGTCTGAATAAGGAATGATCTGACCAGAGAAGTGATTATGACCTTGTACTTTGCATGGTGAGGCTGTCTGCAGTTTTGGGCCCTCACTTACAGGAGGGACACTGATGTGCAGGAGCTTATCTAGAGGAGGGCAGCAAAGTTGGTGAAGGGTCTGGAGAACAGGTCTGGTGAGGAGCAGGTGAGGGAACTGAGGATGTTTAGTCTGCAGAACAAGAGGCTGAGGGGTGACCACACTGCTCTCCATAACTTCCTGAAAGGAGGTTGGACTGAGGTGGGGTTGGTCTCTTCTCCCTAGTATCAGGTGATAGACCAAGAGGAAATGGCCTGAAATTGTGCCAGGGAAGGTTTAGGTTGGATATGAGGAAAAAAATATTTCTTACAAGAGTTGTCAAACATTGGAACAGGCTTCCCAGGGAGATAGTGGAGTCGCCATCCCTGGACATGTTCAAGAAATGTGTGGACATGGCACTTTGGGACATGGTTTAATAGCCATGATGGTGTCAGGCCAATGTCTGGACTTGATGATCTTAAAGGGCTTTTCCAACTAAAACAAATCTGTTCCTTACATTTATGTGGAACCTTCTGTGTTCCAGTTTGTGTTTGTTGCCCCTTGTTCTGTCACTTGACACCACTGAGAAGAGTGTTTGTCTGTGGCTCAAACTCCCTGAACAGTCAAACCCAATAAACATGTGCATTAGAAACCAGATGTGCTGTATGAGAGAGAGGTTCAGAAAATTAAGGATGCATTTCTTAATAGAATAATTTAACTTACTATTTTATTAGTTATTGTTTATTTTTAACCAATGCTGCTGCACAAAGACCAGTCTTTTTCTTTTCTTTTTTTTTTTTTTTTAAGTAGAGGACAGCAACTGCCTTTTGTCATGAGCTTTCTTAGAGCCTGAGTGCTGGTAGCTGCATAATCTGGAGCTTCCTGAAGTGCATCGTGGCAGCAGTGGGCTGCCTAAGCAGAGCATACACTTTAAAATTAATCCCTGCACAGCTCAGCAAGCACACACAGGCTCTCCCACATTTACAAGAGGGATGTACTTCTTTAGGAGAAGCCAGACTTTCAAAGCCTGGCAGCTGGAGTTTGCCAGCTTATCTTTCTGTTATTCACTCTTAAGGCCTTGGGGAAGGGGTAATGGATGAGATGATCTCACAAGGTCTTTTCCAGACCTACTTTGTTTGGTTTCATTGTTCCTAACCAAGCAAGAAGCAACAAATGTTGTCTGAAATGAGCAGAGGGAAATGGATGTATGTTAATTGTGAAGGTGCTTGGTCCAGTTCAAAGCAGCCTGGCTAGATCTGATTGGAGTTCAGCAATGGGCAGGAGAAAGCAGGCACAAGGATGATGTTTGCTAGAGACTCCTGCAACCCCCAATGTTGCTAGAGATAGCTTGTGGAAGAGCCGTGAGAGCATAAAGAATGAGTTTTGAGGAAGGGAGTTTGAGCAGGAGCAAACTGCCAAAGGAAGCATCTCCCAGCAGCTGGGAGGCTGAAACCGACAGATCTCACCACCACCGCCCATCAGAACCTCATTTCTTTCCATCCAGAAGTGGCATTATGCAGTGAATACCAAAATCACCCAACTCACACAGTAAATACATGGAATTTGGAGCACGGTCATAGAAACTTAGGGGATTTCTCTGTGCTGTGATCCTTTAGACAGTCTAAGGCTGGAAGGAGAGGTTGAGCTCCCACTCAAAGCAAAACTGATGTTGCATCAAGGCAGGTTTGCTTGAGACTTTGGGTCTTGGAAAATCTCTTAGGCTTGAGATCCTGCAGCCCTTCTGAGCCCTTGATCTGCACTTAGCTATCCTCAGAGTGAACATAATTCAGTCCTAAAAGAGGTGAATTATAAAGTCAGATACTTTATCTGCTCTCAGGACTGGGGTTGTCAGAGGTTTGCTGAGCTTGACAGAGTGAAACCATAGAAGTAGACCAGCTCTTTGTAGACCTTTCAGCTGCCATTTTCACTAGCCTCTTGCAGCTTGTCTTGAGGAGATTTTTTTGGTGCATATTCAGTGTTTTCAAGTAATACCTCCACTTCTTTATGGAGTGAGAAGGAAATGACACCTTTTTTTAGATAATGCCTGTCTTAGTCTTTCTGCAATGCGTTGACTAGAAGGAAGTGCATTTGTGTGTTCCTTCCTTGTTCTTCCAACAAATCAAGCAAGCTCTCAGTTCACACTTTAAATGGAACCCAGATGGGTTTTTTTGTTATGCTTTGTAGAATGTTTTCAGGTTTATGAGCCTGGGTTGTAATTTTCCTTGTGTCCAAAAGAATTAGATATCTTTCCTTCATCTGCTTTCATGGAGTTTCATAGAATCAACCAGGTTGGAAGAGACCACCAAGATCATCCAGTCCAACCCATCACCCAGCCCTATCCGATCAACTAGACCATGGCACTATGGTCTAGTCTTTTCTTGAACACCTCCAGGGATAGCGACTCCACCACCCCCCTGGGCAGCCCATTCCAATGTCAATTTCTCTCTCCTTGAAGAACTTCCTTCTAATATCCAGCCTGTACCTGCCCTGGCACAACTTGAGACTGTGTCTCCTCGTTCTGTTGCTGGATGTCTGGGAGAAGAGACCAATCGCCACCTGGCTACAACCTCCCTTCAGGTAGCTGTAGACAGCAATGAGGTCACCTCTGAGCCTCCTCTTCTCCAGGCTAGACAACCCCAACTTCCTAAGCCTCTCCTCACAGAACTGTGCTCCAGGCTCCTCACCAGCTTTGTCACCCTTCTGTGGACATGTTCCCGTACCTCAACATTTTTCTTGAATTGAGGGGACCAGGACTGCATGCAGTACTCAAGGTGCAGCCTGACCAGTGTTGAGTACAGAGGAAGAATAACCTCCCTGGTCCTGCTGGCTGCACTACTCAGGTACTACATGCGAAAGACCCAGAGACTTTTCAGGTGCCTGCTGAAAGTCAGTTGAGCAGGTGACCATACTGTGCTTTGAAAAATGTAAATTTCTTCCAATATGTTAAAAATTCCAGCTGGGATAGCTGCAGTGCTGAGGTGTTATATTGAACTGCACCTTTTTGTTAAGGCAGGATAGTTTGTTTTTTGTTGGTTTTTGGTTTTTTTCCGCTCTGTGTTATGGCAGATTTACAATCCAGAAAAACAAGTCATTAGAAGATTCATTTACAAGGATAAGCAGAGTTATAACTCAAAAGGTTATGAAAGGTTTTGGTGCTACCTGATGCCTGCACCATCATTCCTCCCCCAATTAGCCAGTTGTGAGGCAGTGCCATCTTCCACTTGTCACATTAGAGGCTTTATTCAAATGAGATGCAAAGGGAAGAATGAGCTGATACCACTGTCATTACCTGAAAGAAAAACCTCCAGCCCATCCGGGCCCAGCAAGCAGAATTCTATTATGTAAATCTACTTCCATATTTTGGGAACAAATGATAGGCAGGACACCAAATGAGAAAAAATAAATTACACTCACACGAGTGAAAGATCAGTCAGGCAATGTACTGAGAGATCATTAGGGCTGATGAATCACTATTATCATTACCAAAATAACATCTAATGTTTCAAATCCTGCATTGTGGGTGACTTCTTTGCTGATGAATATTTATGCCGTTTCTTTTGTTTCTTTGCGTGTCTAACAGATGCCAAGCTAAGTTCAACAGACAAATTGCATCTCTGTGAACTGTCACAGCCTTGTCCTTGTTTTTCTTAGTAAACTAAAGTTAAACAGCAAAATGGAATAAATAGGCAGAGGTCAGAACCCCCATCTCTCTACAAGATTCAATCAACTGATAAATAATCTGTGGTAGGATTCTGTTCAGATCAAGGGAGGAATGAAAGCTAAATCTTCCCTATTTGAAATGAACAGTTTGCTTAGCTGTACCTTGAGGATCACAAATTATTTAACTAATGTGGATGTCAGAATCTAATTAGTCACCTTGTGCCTGCAGTGCAGGATGGGGCTGAGTACTATAAATGTATGAGGTTTGAAATTATTCTAAATGTATGAGGTTTATTAGCAAGTAATGCTTTTAAACAAAAGTAAAAAGAGAACAAACTAAAAAGCCTCCCACAAAACACAGAAGCAAATTGAGATGGTCAGGTAAGCACAGAATCACAGAATGTTAGGGGTTGGAAGGATCCTCGGAAGACCATCAAGTCTAACCCCTGCCACAGCAGGACCACCTAGAGCAGGCCACACAGGAACACATCCAGGTGGAATTAAGTTCCAGAGGAGACTCCAGAACCTCTCTCAGCAGCCTGCTCCAGTGCTTTGTCAATCTCACAGTGAAAAAGTTTTTCCTTTATGTTCCCATGGAACCTTCTCTGCTCCAGCTTGCACCCATTTCCCCTTGTCCTGTCATTGGGCATCTCTGAGAAGAGCCTGGCTCCATCTTCTGGACACTGCCCTTCACACCTTTACAAACATGAATGAGGTCATCCCTAGGGCTCCTCTTTTCCAAGCTAAATAGCCCCAGCTCCCTCAGCCTGTCCTCAGCAGGGAGATGTTCCAATCCCTTCAGCATCTTTGTGGCTCTGCACTGGACTCTTTCAAGCAGTTCCCTGAGGTTCTGTTTGAACCGAGGGTCCCAGAATTGGACAGAATATTCCAGGTGTGGCCTCATCATGGCAGAGTAGAGGGACAGCAGAACCTCTCCTGACCTACTCAGCACACCCCTTCTAGTACACCCTAGAATGTCATTGGCCTTCTTGATCACAAGGGTACATTGCTGGCTCATGGGCACTCTTCTGTCTACTGGGACCCTCAGATCCCTCTTCTCTGTACTGCTATCCAACAGGTCATTCCCCAAACTATGGGATACGGTATTTGTGGGCATAAAAGCTGAGGTCACCATCATTTGCTACCTTTGCAATAAATCAGTTAATTCACTGTCTTAGCAGGATCTTGCTCCAAAGCAAAGTTTTCTTTTAGCATGGTGGTGTTTATGGCAGGTAAATTTTACCAGGGCCAGAGCCCTCAGATGTGCAGTTCTAGAGAAAGCTTGCAAAGCAAATCAATAGAAGGGAGGATCAATGGTGCCCTGTCACCCAAACAGCTCTGAAGTAGGATGTATGGATCTGGGGAAATGGCTTAATTGCTGTAATGAGGCTTGCAGCTAAACCCAACCACTTAAACTTGCATGACCACTGTACCTTATCCAAGTATCAGGCATAAAGCGTCTAGCAGTATATAAAAGTAACTGCAAAATAATGGAACTGTCTCTGGAATGTCACTGATTTTGTGAGGTCTTCCACTGCAATTAACTAATGCTCACCCAGGGCTACATTCTTTGAAGTTCCTCCCTCATTCTCCCTGCAAGAGCCTTGAGTCTCTAGACATCTTTTAAGATACAAAAAGGCTTTCCACTACTATCTTAAAGCTGTATGAGAGCAGAGTTTATAGTTTAAAAAATATGCCAGGCAGAGTTAGGTTAAGGATTTTCTCTTTCCTTGGGGCTAATCATTTCTTGCTGTCTTCACATGAAGAGAAGCTAGAAGTTATCCCTCAGCTTCCTTTTCTCCAGACAAAATAAGTCCAGTTCCTTCAGCCACTCCTCATCAGACCTGTTTTCCAGACCTTTCATCAGTGATGTTGCCCTTCTCTGGACATGCTCCAGCATTAATGGCCTTCTTGTAGTCAGGAGCCAAGGACTCAAGGCCACACCATGGGGACAACACCTGGGTTACTATGTGTAGGCTTGAGCAGAGGAGGTTCCATGGGAACATAAGGAAAAACTTCTTCACTGTGAGGATGACAAAACATTGGCAAAGGTTGCACAGAGAGGTTGTGAATTCTCATTCTTTGGAGACATTCAAAACCTACCCAGACATATTCCTGTTTGACCTACTCTAGGTGCTCCTGTTCTGGCAGGTGAGTTTGACTTGATCTTTCAAGGTTCCTTCCAACCCCTAACAATCTGTGGTTCTGTGACAATAATTTCCCTGTTCTTGCTGGCCACATTATTCCTCACACAGGCCACAACTCTGTTGCCTTTCTTGGCCACCTGGGCACACTGGCTCATCTTCAGCCAGCTGTCAATCACCACCCCCAGCTCTTTCTCTGCTGAGCAGCTTTCCAACCACTCTGCCCTGGGTTCATGGCATTGCATGGAGTTCTTGTGATCCAAGCACAGGACCTGCCGCTTGGTTAATTATAGCTCAACCTCTTCTCATAGTTCCCTCTGTTCCAAGGTGAACTTGCTGAAGTGTAGCAAAGACAAGACTGCAACCAAGCAGTGAGTACGGTTTGTTTGGTTGGTTGGTTGGTTTTTGCCTGGTAATGTAACACCAAACATGCCATCCAGATGACTGAGGCATCATATATGTATTTTATTGGGCCTTGCTCCTCTTTCTGATATGGTCATTATAGATCCGGCAGAACTACCTCGTTTCAGACCAGAATTTGAAATGTTTACAGAATCACAGAATCAGTTTGGAAATGTGCTGGTTTGAACTAATTGGAGAATTTGAGTGAAATTAGACTATTGGCTGAGAAATGAAAATACATTGTGTCACTTCACTCACAGCTTTACTGAGAAAAAAAAATTGTTTTAAGAGTGTAACCCAAACCTAGATAGTTCAGACAGTTTCAGACCTCTCTGGCTGCGGCTGCTTCCCTTTGCATGGTTTTTTGTCTCTGCCTTCTGTAGCTAATTTTTAATAATTCTACTAACTTCTTTCCTACTACTAATCCCTCCTGGCTGATCTACCTCTGCCTATCTGCAACATCAACAGGTGGTGAGATAAGATTGGGGAAGGGGGAAAGGTGGTAGGGGTGGTTGGTTAGCCCTCTTGGGGATTTTGGTCTCTGGGAGGGGTGTGGTGTTTCTGTATTACCTTTTCACTGTATATATCTGTTATACATGGTAAATATCTGCTTGTATATTGTGCATTGCTGTAAATAAAAAGCTTCATTTATTAGCTTCCAGCCGGTCTGAGTCTTGCCTTGGTTATTTCAAAAGGTGGGGGGCAGGTAACTGCTAAACCACCACAGGAAAAGACCCTCAAGATCATCAAGTCCAACCTATCCTCTGACACCTTCTAATAATTAAGCCATGGCACTAAGTGCCTCATCCAGCCTCCTCTTCAACACCTCAAGGGATGGTGACTCCACCACCTCCCTGGCTAGCCCATTCCAATGCCAGTCACTCTTTCTGTGAAGGAGTTCTTCCTAACATCCAGCCTAAATCTGCCCTGGCGCAGCTTAAGACTGTGTTCTCTTGTTCTGTCACTGGTTGCCAGGGAGAAGAGACCAACCCCCATCTGGCTACAACCTCCCTTCAGGTAGTTTTAGAGAGCAATAAGGTCTCCCCTGAGCATCCTCTTTTCCAGGCTGAACAACCCCAGCTCCTTTGGCCTCTCCTCATAGGGCTGTGCTCCAGCCCCCTCACCAGCCTAGTTACCCTTCTCTGGACTAGCTAGAATTGACTTGTATACCTTCCCACAATCTTGTAGCAAGGAAACGTGGCTGCTCATCATCTTTTGGGAAGCTTCGCCCAGGAAATTCTAATATTTTCACAGAAATCATCACCTGCCATATCTACTGTCCCAGTTTGGGAATTATAGGGTTAGAACTCCTTTAGGGACTAGAGGAGAATGTTATTCCATCCCTAATTCTGCTATCTCTTCATAAGCTCAGGGCAAGGGCAGCTCGCTCTCCTTTCCTCCCCCTCCAGCCGTGTCTGGGCAGGAGCTGTTATTGGGTAAATATGTAAGCAGGTAAGCCTGTTCTGAGGCCTAGGAATGGCAAAGGCATGGCAGGGGGAGGACTGGAGCACTGGGGTTTATAGGCTTAGTTTCAAGGGGGTTGCTATGACTTCTATATCTGCTCTGTAACCTTTCTTTGCATCTCTCTATCCAAAATACAATTCTGTTATTTTCTCCAATTCGTTTGAGAGTTTTCATTCTGTCGGCAGTAAAACCACCACATCTACTTATATAAAAGGTACTGAGCCTTCATCTGAACACCTCCTAGACTTGCTGCATGTGGCCACTGCCAGGATGTTTTCCAGCAATGTCTTCCCCAAGGGATCCAACAGTATGCAACCCCATAGCATTTGGTAGCACTTCTGACTCCTGAAGGAAAGTGTTGGGTCCAGAACTGCAGGAATATTTTTTTTGTATGGGGAAACCTCTTCATGCACCTGAATGGTTCTGTCTTCAAGTGGCAATGTGAAGTCATTTGCTTCACTTACCTATCTGGTTCCTAACTGGATATAATCTAGAGACTCTAGAGACTTCCAAGACCAGTCTGGCTGTGCTCCTGCATGACCTGCCATACATGATCCTGCCATTCAGATATTCCATGATTCTAAGCAATACAATATCCATCACAGATTCATGGAATGTTTTGGGTGTCCACACCCCCTCTACCAATGCTTGATTACTTCCTTTATCTCTAGGATAAGATCATCAGGATCACTTCATACATGTGAGCCTCTCTATACAGCTGCCAATCCCACTTGGATAATCACATAGATTATCCTATAAACCTTAGGTTTTGCTGCTGTTTTGGTGCTGTTGTGTTTTTGTTCACTCAGCCTTAGATTTACACCTCCCAGCAGCCTCTGCAAGTCCTGTAGCAGCATGTTGGCTTCTTAACTCAAAACAAGTAAGTTATCTCTTCCTCCTAAAACCAGCCATGGATGATGTTTCTATGGTCTGAGCTGTCTGAGATACATCATGACCCCGTTGCCTAGGCAACAAAATGTCTCAAATTGGAGTGGCCAATAACAGAAGGTGTTTAGATATCTTTAATTTTGGGGTACGGTTTCTAAAACTCTTAATTGACTCCTTTCAAATGTGTTTTAGCTAGTGATAATGCTGTGTTTCAAATACAGCACAGTCTTATCTACTGTATTGGTGCTACAAATTATAGTAATAGAGCATCTGAAAGGTTAAAGGGTAACTTGTATCAGTCTGGCAAGTGTTTGGATGGTTGAGCCTTGCTCATTAACTATTATTATTACTGAACATTTGCCTATTGTCTTTACCTGTACAAGGCATCAAAAGTACCTTCTTCAATTTAATTTCTGTCAGGCTTTAAGATACCCAAATTCTTGACCTTGCTTTTATTAAGTTCTGCTTTTTCTGTACCGGTTGCTCCCTACAGCATTCTTACTCTCTCCACGTAACACAATGCCACACAAAGTAGCTCTCTCTAACCTTGGATACTGTGTTGGAACCTTTATTGAGGTACTGTGGATGGTTCTGTATTGACTCACTCTACTATTTGGTTAAGCAGGCTGGGCCTTTTTCTCTTTGTCAAGCCTTCCTGGCCTGCAGCAGGAACACCATGGCCAGCAGGACCAGGGAAGTGACAGGCTGAATCGATGAGCCAAGATCAATTGCATGAGAGTCAACAAGGCCAAGTGCTAGACCCTGTGCTGGGGTCACAATGACCCCCTGAATGCTCCAGGCTTCAGGCAGAGTGGCTGGAAAGCTGCACAGCAGAAAAAGACTTAAAGGTGTTGGTCAACAGCCAGCTGAAGGTGAGCTAGCATGTGCTTAGGTGATCAAGGAAGCCAACAGCATCCTGACCTGGATTAGCAATATCATGGCCAATGGAACCGAACCAGAGAAATGATAGTTCTCCTGTACCCAGCACTAGTGATGCCACAGCTTGAGTCCTGGGTTCAGTTTTGGGCCTTTCACTACAAGAAAGACGTTGAAGTGCTGGAGCAGATCCAGAGCAGGGCAAAAAGCTGCTGAAAGGTCTGGAGGACAGGTCTGGTTAGGAGCAGCAGGAGGAACTGTGGTTGTCTAGTTTGGAAAAAAGGAGGCTGACCAAAGACCTTCTGGCTGTCTGCAATTCCCTGAAAGGAGGTTGGAGTGATGTGGATGTTGATCTCTTCTCCCTAGTAACAAGTGATAGTAAGAGAGGAAATGGACTCAGTTGCACTAGGGAAGGTTTATGTTGGACATTAGAAGAAGCTTTTTGACTGACAGCATTCTCAAAGACTGGAATAGGCTACCCAGGGAGGTGGGAGGTATTCTAAAGAGGCAGAGATGTGGTGCTGAGGGACATGGCACCAGATATTTCTGTTGTGTCAGCATGAAGGTGAGGCTGACTCTGCATCCAGCTAGGAGGATACTACACACCTGTGTTGGAGATAACCATTTCTGAGTTCCTGTAGTAGTGGTTTCATAAGGGTTTGGTGCCTACAACTGGAGGGAAACCAACAAAAGGTTCATCTCTCACTAGTCATTAGTTAATGGATAGTTGATTAGTTAATATTGAACACTGGGCAACATGTTTCTGTAGCACACAGGACCTCTGCAAAAGCAAGCTGCCTGTGGCAGTGTGGGCCCACTCAGGAGGTCTGTGGCAGCTGACAAGTTGCTTGGGCAAATTTGTCCCTGACTGTGGAAACTCTTGGGAACTGGATTTTCTGGCTTTTCAAGGACTTTGAAATGAAGGAAAGTTAATAGGAAGCAAAGATTCAGATCTCTTAAGAAGCAGTTTCAAAAGCACAGGCTTAGTGTTTCTGTAGGCAATTTCCCCAAAGAACTCGGGAGGATTTGGAAGCACAAGGCTCCCTGCAAGGCAGCAGCAGTACACTCCCTAGTCCCAGGAGGGAGAAGATTGCCAGCTGCCTACCCAAGATGGGTACAAAATATCTCTTTCTGAGTAAGAAGTCGAGAATTTGTCCCCTTGTGCTTCCTTTCTCTTCACCTGGATTAAACTAATCTGCACTTAAAGGATATGTAGACCTGGGGATCCTATGTTGTTGGCTTGAAAGGGGTTCTCAAAGACTGGAACAGACTGCCCAGGGAAGAAGGGACATAAGCAACAGCTGCTGTCTGGATTTAGGTATTTTTTGATCTCTGAGGCCAAGGTTTAAGGGCAGAGATGTATGGCTCTGTTAATTTTAACTTTGGGAGGAAACGAATGTAGCATGTGTCTGCTCTGAACAGCAGGAAACTTGTGCAGATGATGGGGATATTCATCTCTTTTGCCTTCCCCTCCAAATTTAGTATCCATTGCCTTCTCAATTTAGTACTGATGTCACCACTACAGATTGAAATTTCTCAGTGGTTTGTTTCTTGGGGAGATATTTTTGCTTTTCGGCACTGTTTCCCACTGATGTTTCTTAAAAAACTTCGGTTAATGTTTCTTGAATGCAATGCATGGAAACAGTTGTGTGCAGTTGAGATTGTGCCTCTGCAAGAGAGAAACTGAACTAGTTTGGCACTGGCTTGAAGAAATCTGGTGAAAAAAAAAACCCTGTCAAAGGTGACCAAAGTCCCATGTGTCAAATGCAGGCAGTGAAATGTGTTCTGCTCAGCTGAGACTGGATCTTCCTCTTCTTGCTGAATGCCCACATTCCCTCTTGAGGGCAAGGTCTGCTGTTGATCTTCTTGAGAGTAGGAAGGCAGTGCAGAGAGATCTGGACTATTTAGATCAGTGGGCTGAGGCCAATGGGATGAGATGTGTCAAGACCAAGTGCTGGGTCTTGCACTTTGGCCACAACCCCAAGCAACACTTAGAGCAGAGTTGCTGAAAAGTTGCCTGGTGGAAAAGGATCAGCAGTGTGGCCAGGAAGGCCAACAGCATCCTGGGCTGGATCAAACCAAGTGTGTCTAGCAGGAGAAGAGAAGCGGCTGTGCCCCTGTACTTGGCCTTGTTGGTGCCACATCTTCAGTACTGTGTTCAGTTTTGAACACCACAGCATAGGATAAACACTGAAGTCCTGGAGCATGTCCAGAGAAGGGCAATGAGGCTGGTGAGGACTTTGGAAGGCATCATACAAAGAGTGGCTGAGTGAACTGGAGTTCTTTAGTCTGGAAAGGAGGAGACTGAAGGATGGACTCATTGCTCCTGAAAGGAGGTAGGAATGAGGCCAGTGTTGGTCTTTTTTTACAAATAACTAGTGATAGGGTGAGAGGAAATGGCCTGAAATTGTGTCAGGGGAGGCTTAGGTTGGTTACCACAAAAAATTGCTTTGCCACAAGAGTGGTCAGGCATCAGAACATGTTGCCTAGAGAGGTGGTGGAGTCATCATCCTTGGAGGTGTTCAAGAAGTGTGTAGATGTGGTGCTTCAGGACATAGTTTAGTGGTCCTGCTAGTTAGGTTATGGTTGATCTCGATGATCTTAAAGGTCTTTTCCAATTTTAATGATTCTGTGATTTTCTTCCTCATTCTCATTAGGTTTCCTGGAAAATTCAGCTTTGTTTCTTCCTCTCAGCTGACAGGTTTTGGCCATTTTAAGGCTCAGTCTTGCTTGGGATAGAATTACTGAATATCACGTTCCTGTATTTTCAACTGCCAATCCCGGATTTTTTTCATCTGAAAATCTCAACTGTTTAGGTAAGAGATCAGAACCAACTTAAAGGATCTGGTATTAGAGCAGCCTGTTAGTAGGATGTTTTGTTCCTAAGCTTTCTTTTGCATGCATCTTTGGATGGTTAATGTGAGGGGTCCAACCCAGATGTGCCATGTATCCCACCTTGTTCTTCCACTAAACAGGAGGGATTAATTTTTTTTAAAGTACAACTAATTACAAGCAGGATAATTAATCTCCTAATACTTTGGCAGAACTTGTTAATTCTCTTGTGATCTGTTTAACCAGTTCAGCTTGGGAAATGGTAGGGACACAGCAGCTGATACTGGGACTAGAAAGAGAGCTGCTGAAGATTAACTAGAAGGACCTGCTACTCAGTAAAATTTCTGCCTAGCTTGCTGGAAGCACAAAGTGAAATGAGGGCTACACTTCACAAAACTTGTGCACCCAGTGGATGTTTCTACTGGTGTAAAAAGGAGAGAATAAAAATTGCAATAATGGGTTGGAGCAAGAACTCCTTTGGGGAGTCTGCTTCACCCAGTATCCTCCATTGGAAAGAGCATAGCATATAGATGTGTTCCCCAAATAGTGGTATCATCTGAGACTTGGAGGCTTCCTGAATGAAACCCATTTTCTTTAGTCTGTTACTTTGAATCTGCTGTCATCTACTGAGACTTGGAGGCTTCCTGAATGAAACCCATTTTCTTTAGTCTGTTACTTTGAATCCGCTGTCATCTAGTTTTAGATGGTTTCACCGGAATTACTGAAATCTCCTTCCATTGAAGGCAGCAGCAGCCAAGTCCTTTAGGAGAAAACCAGGCAAGCTGAAAAAAATCTGTGGAGCATTTCTGCAATCACATAGCTGGAATTCATGCATACAGTGATTACGGCACTGAAATCTGTGTGTGGAAAACACATTTGGGAGCAACAGCACTTCGAGTTTCCTAGCATCATTTTGCTTTGCTTTAACTTTCAAGCTGGGTTTGGAATAGCTCGAGATGTTTTCTGAAATGTGGTACTGCACAAAAGTGATCATCTGGAGTGGGGAAGAAGATGAGAAATGAAGGTGAGGTGTGTATGAGTGACTTGGCATTAGAGAGAACATACTTTGAGTCTTGGGTTCAGTTTTGGGACTGTAACTACAGGAAGGACATTGAACTGCTGGAGCATATCTAGAGCAGGGCAGCAAAGATGGTGAAGGGTCTGGAGAACAGGCCTGGTGAGGAGCAGCTGAGGGAATTGGAGTTGGTTTTTTTGTTTGTTTGTTTTTCTGAGGGAAAATGTCTTTTGATCCATTATTTGGCAGGATATGTTGAAATCCAGGCTAGTTAGCTTGTCCTTGAAGTACCAGATGGGCCAGTCTAGCTAATCACCCTACTGTTTCATTCTTCCTGCTTGTACCCCATCTTAAGACCCACCACCTACTGTGATTCAGAGGGCTAGTCCTTCAATTCATGCTGTCTTAAGTGCTGACCCAGATGCTTCTACAAGCAAAAGGCCTGAACTCCATAATTTCTTCCCAACTTCACTTTTAGTGCCTCTTGCCATTGGTTTGACAGATTGCTTCTCTTGAAGGAGGTTGAGGCAATTTGGATTGTGGTGTCTCCTCCCTAGTAACATGTGATAGAATTAAAGTAAATGGCCTCAAGATGCACCAGGAGAGCTTTAGGTTGGGTATTAGAAGAAATTTGTTAGCTCAAAGGGTTCTCAAAGTTTGGAAGAGGCTGCCCAGAGAGGTGGCTGAATCCCCACCCCTGGAGGTGTTTCAAAGAGTCAGAGATGTGGTGCTGAGGGATATGGTCTAGCACCAGCCTTGGTAGAATGTGCTAATGGCTGAACTTGATGATCTTAAAGGTCTTTTTCCAACCAAAACTTTTCTGTGATTCTTTTGTAACCTGACACTGAAAACATGACCTTCAGAATTCCCACTGGTGTGCTGAGTCACCTCCACAGTTAAAGAAGTGCTGTGATGGAACTCAGAGTTTCTGTATACTGCTTCTCTGTTTGCAGTAAGCCTTCCCTCTATTTTTCACAACCCGAATAATCCAGAAGGTCAAAGGTCTGCCTGTGGGCTGTATTTACTCCCAGAAAATGCCTTCTTTCCCTTTACATTTTGAGGAGAGGAAGACAATTTGGGTGAGTTCTAAAGAAATGTGCCTACAGAGAGGCTACACAGCAGCACAAAAAGGGAGAGACAGAGACGTTTGTCCTGCCAATTTAGCAACTTGAAACAAGGTGAGGATCTCAGTGCAAGTAGGTTTATGAATCAAGGCTGGAATTGCTTGTGTCATCTGCAAAGTCACCTGCAGGACACTCTATAAATAATTTCCTTTATTAAATATTTTGCTTCTTGCAATTGTCTGGGAAGGATTGTTTCAGAAACTTCATGGTCAAATGAAGTTAGGACTGGCAGACTGCAGAGAAGTCTCTCCAACCTCTGTGTAGCCAACTGGCAGAAATTTGGTCTGCTCATCTTGGACAGGAAAAAAAAAAAATCTTTGAAACCAGTTTAAATCAAGGGAAGTAGTGGTGGTGGTTCATGCAGGTAAATCAGGGAAAATGTTTCTTGAAGGAACACAGAAACATTGCAAAAGACCCTCAGGATCATCAAGTCCAACTGGTATCTCTACTCTTCAAAGTTCACCCTTAAACCATATCACCAGGTCCCACATCCAAATAACTTTTAAACACATCTAGGGTTGGTGACTCCACCACCAACCTGGGCAGCCCATTCCAATGCCTGACTACTCTTGCTGTGCCCACATCTCCAGCCTGTCCAGGTCCCTCTGGATGCCATCCCTGCCCTCCAGCCTGTCTGCTGCACCACACAGCTTGGTGTCATCAGCAAACTTGCTGAGGGTGCACTCAATGCCTTTGTCCATGGCACCCACAAAGATGTTGAACAAGACTGGTCCCAGGATTGATCTATGAGGGACTCTGCTTGTCACTGGCCTCCACTTGGACATGGACCCATTGACAGCCACTCTTTGGGTGCGGCCATCAAGCCAGTTCTTTATCCATCTGGTGTTCCACCCATCAAGCCCATTTTTCACCGGCTTGGAGACCAGGATGTGGTGTGGGACAGTGTCAAAGGCTTTGCTCAGGTCCAGGTAAACGACATCAGTTGCTTGCCCCTCATCTATTAATGTTGTCATCTGTTCGTAGAAGGCCACCAGGTTTGTCAGGCAGGATCTGTCCTTG
>VWZI01005097.1:87440-118107 GCA_013396835.1 Psilopogon haemacephalus
CCATGACTCCAGGAGTGTGGCTGGAGGCCTTTGCAGTGAAGAGTGAAGTAAAGAAGTCATTGAGAACCTCAGCCTTTTCTGTGTCACTTGTGACCATTTCACCTGTTTCTTCTTTTTACCATTAATATACCTGTAGAAAATCTTGGTGTTGCCTCTGACCTCCCTGGCTAGATTCAATTCAAATTGTGCTTTGGCTTTCCTAAGCAGATCTCTGGCTGCTCAGGCAGGTTCCTTATATCCCCCCCATTCTAGCTGTTCTTTCTTCCACTCCTTGTATAGTCTCTTTTTGTGTGACAGTGTGTCCAGGAGCTCCTTGCTCAGCCGGGCAGGCCTCCTGGCATTCTTCCCTGCTCTCCTCTTTGTTGGTATACATTGCTCCTGGACACAGAGGAGGTGATCCTTGAATACTGTCCAGCTGTCCTGGGTCCCTCTTCCCTTTAGGGCTTTGTCCCATGATACTTTGGCCAGCAGATCCCTGAAGCTATCGAAGTCTGCACACCTAAAGTCTAGGGTCGTAAGCTTAGAAAACGTCCTCCTGGTTGCCCTGAGGATCTTAAATTCAGCTATTTCATGGTCACTGCAACTGTTTCATGGTCACTGGTAAGGTTTCCTCATATCCAGTCTAAATCTACCCAGTCACAGTTTGAGGCCATTCCCTCTTGCTCTATCACCATTTACTTGTGATAAGAGACCAGCATCAACCTTTCCACTACCTCATTTCAGGTAGCTGTAGACAGTGATGAGGTCTCCCCTCAGCCTTCTCTTTTTCAAGCTAACTATTCCCAGCTCCATCAGTTGCTCTTCATAATATTTATTTTCCAGGCTCATCACCAGTTTCTTTGACCTCCTCTGCACTTGCTCCAGCCCCACTGTGGACTGGA
The DNA here is from genome assembly GCA_013396835.1 of Psilopogon haemacephalus. Classification (NCBI taxonomy): domain Eukaryota; kingdom Metazoa; phylum Chordata; class Aves; order Piciformes; family Megalaimidae; genus Psilopogon; species Psilopogon haemacephalus. Next base: position 88,322 of record VWZI01005097.1, read on the forward strand.
AAGCCACCTCCAGGCAGCTGAAGTGGGAGTACTTAAAATGTTGATGTCTTTGCTGAAGAGACAAAATCGCTTTTTGCATCTCAAGGATTTTCAGATGTTTGTCTTGCATTTCTCTGAGTTGCCTAAACCCTCTGAGGGCTAAGGCAACTTCATTCTGCTCAGCAGGATAAGGGACAGGGTTTTATGACCTCTTGTGCCCCTGGTGGCATCTGTCCTCTTCCTTTATAATAATTTTTGCTTTCTTTCTCCATTTCTATGGCAACTTTTGACAGTGTTCCCTCTATTATGCAGTTCAGTGTAACTTGGAGGGGGAAAAAAACCTGTTAAATTTTCAACAGGGTCAGATGTCAGCGTTTTTAGAATGAGAACGAAGACTTGGCTTGCCATGCTTGTCTGGGTAAAGCAGGAGGACAATGCCTTCCTCAGGCAGGTTTTCAGAACTATATGATCTGGCCCATGGTTGTGGGTGATACAGCTTTGCATTGCGTACTCAGCAAGAAGCAGAGGGAAGCTGAAAACAGCAATCAGTTCCCCTCTCTGGACTTTAGGGGATTCTCTTCTTGTGCTGTTTCATAGGTTTCTCTGCACGAACAAGGCAGCATTTTAGGGGGTTCTCTCCTTGTGCTGTTTCATAGGTTTCTCTGCAGGAACAAGGCAGCATTTTAGGGGATTCTCTCCTTGTGCTGTTTCATAGGTTTCTCTGCAGGAACAAGGCAGCATTTTAGGGGATTCTCTCCTTGTGCTGTTTCATAGGTTTCTCTGCAGGAACAAGGCAGCATTTTAGGGGATTCTCTCCTTGTGCTGTTTCATAGGTTTCTCTGCAGGAACAAGGCAGAGCAGCCAGCTTGCTCACCGGCCGCAGTAACAAAACGACAGGTTTGCATCACACAAGATCTTGTCTAACCTGGCCTTGAACACCTCCAGGGAGGAACAACCTGTTCCAGTGTCTCACTACCCTCACTGGAAATAATTTCTTTCTAATCTCCAGTCTAAATCTCCCCTCTCCCAGCTTAAAGCTATTGACTCTCATCTTGTAACTACAAGCCCTCGGAAAAAAAAAAGTCCCTCCCCAGTTTTCTTCTAGGCCCCATTCAGGTGGAAAGTTCAGATTCTAACCTAATTTTAAAGAGAGAAGTCCACACCTGCTCAGCTGCCATTACCCTTGCTTGCTAACAGCACTTCAATCCTTCAAAGAAAAAGGCCATGAGAAGGCTCAGTAACTGTATGGACCATGTGTCATTTAAGAAACATGGAATGGTATCAGCCAGAAGAGACCTGGAAATCATCTACTGCAACCCCTATTTCATCAGGTTTTCCTAGGTCAGGTTGCCCAGGAATGCATCCAGGAGGATTTTGAAAATGTCCAGAGAAAGACACTTCTCAACCTCTCTGGTTCAGGACTTTGTCACCCTCACAGGAAAAAAAAAGCTTTCCTTATGGTTAAGCAACACTTCCTGTGTTCTAGTTTGTGCCTGTTGTTCCTTGTCTTATCATTGGGCACCATTGAAAAGAGTCCAGCCCCATCTTCTTGACCCCCACCCTTTATATATTGATTTGAAGCATTGGGAAGATCCCCTCTCAGTCAGCTCTTCTCCAGGCTAAAGAGCCCCAGGTGTGTGTCTCTCCTTCTAGGAGGTATCCTCCATTCCCCTCAACATCTTTGCATCCTCTGTTGGACTTTCTCCAGTAGTTCCCTTCTCTCTTGAACTGGAGAGCCCAGAACTGGACACAATACTCTGTCTATGACCTCACTGGGGTAGACTTAGAGGGGCAGGAGAACCTCCCTTGATCTGCTGGCCACACTATTCTTAACGCACCTCAGGAGACCGTTGGCTATCTTTGGCCCAAGGGAAGATTGATGGTTCATGGTGAAGTTGTCTACCAGGACTCCTACATCCTGGCTGTTGGTCTCTTTTCCCTAGTAACAAGGTGTGGTGGTTCAGCAGTTCCCTGTGTGTCTCCCCGACCCCCCCCCCCACCCCCCCAATCTATGAAATAATCCAGGCTAGAACTCAGTTGTCTGGAAGTTAAGGAAATGAAGCTTTATATTTACAGCTTTGCACAATATACAAGCAGATATTTACAATATATTAACAGATATTTACAGATATATACAGTGAAAAGTTAATAAGGAAACACCACACTCCTCCCAGAGATCAGAGTCCCTAAGAAGGGTTTTCAACCACCTTTCCCCACTTCCCAATCTTATCTCACTATCTGTCTTTCATGTCAGATAAGCAAAGGTAGATAGGCCAGGGGCATTAGCAGCAGGAAAGTAGTTAGTGAAGTTATTCAGATCCAGCTAAGAAGGCAAGGAGAGAGACATGCATTAGCTAGCATGGCTCAAAGCAGTCTGTCTTATCTTTGTTTGGGTTCTAACTTTTATAAACTTTTCAGTAAGCTGTGAGCAAAGTAGAATCAAACTTTGTTTTCCTTTCTCAGCCTATAGTCTAATTCCTCATTCAAATCCTCCGATTAGTTCAAACCAGCACACAAGGGATAGGAGGATATGAAGTGGTCTCACGTTGCACCAGGGCAGGTTTAGGTTGGATATTAGAATAAATTTGTTGACTTAAAGGGTTCACAAAGACTGGTACAGGCTGTCCAGGGAGTTGGCTGAATACCCATCCCTGGTGGTGTTTCAAAGAGGCAGAGATGTGGTGCTGAGGGACAAGGTTTAGCACCAGCCTTGGTAGAGTTAGACAGTGGTTTGACTTGATCTTAAAGGGCTTTTCCAACAAAAACAATTCCATGGTTGTAACTGGGCACCCAGGTAGGTAGAGGTACACCAGTGGGAACACAGGTATTGTGAGTCTTGGTCCCTGCTAGAGGATCAACAATCCTGTGGTTTTCTCCCATATTCCAAGGGATTTTGCAGATGTAGTTTTCCACTGTGCTTTGATCCTTTCCACAGCAGAAGAGGAATCTCAAGCATGTTTGATTGGAGGCCTCTAAGTCTATGTTGTCTAAACACAGAAGTTCTACTTGCCTGGTGTGGTGGACTGACCAATGTTTAGTGTGATATTTATGTTTTTCTCCACCTCAGCTGCAAGTGACTTGGCAATGTTTAAAATCCTTCTTGCAATGTTCTGTTATTTTAATTGGGTCTGGAAAGCAAACTGACTATGAGGTCAGGGTGATCCCATTCTAGAAAGGGGGCTAGAGTAGATCATCATCAGAGGTCCTTTCCAACTCCTCCCATTCTGTGATTAAAAATAAAAGATTTCACTTGCTGTTCACCAGCCTTGCACTGAGAGATGAGGGATGTGACAACAGCTAGTCATGATTCCCCCAGGGATAGAAGTTGAGGTCTGTCTCTGTGGCATTCCTGGCAGGAGATGGCAACACATGTCCCCACCTGTGACACTCATGAGCTGTAAGAAGCAGAGGGGTTGCAGTGGGGTAGCTGTCTTCATTGCACTTGGGAAGGTGTTTGGAAGGAGATGTAAATGCAACAGGTATTATTTTGAGGCAATCCCTCTTTCCATTGCTCTGAAGGAATGCAAAGCATCTGTCAGGAGGAATGTCCCTGTTCCATATGGCTGCTCCAATATAGCACTCTCAACAAAAACCTGCCTGAGCATGAATCCTAGGGTTACTAAAAACACATGGCCATGCTTTTGCTGGCTCTTCTGCCACTAAGCACAAGCACTTTTCCCTGAGAGATACTTTTATTAAGTCCCAGTGGCATTCAGGACATGGTTTAGTGGCCATGGTGGTTGGACTCTATGACCCTAGAGGTCTTTTCCAACCACAACAATTCCAGGCTTCTAGGATTAATACATGCCAAAGCAATTCAAAGAGTTGCTGCTACCAGAGAATCACACAGAACTTTAGAGGTTGGAACGGACCTCCAGAGATCATAGAGTCCAACCTCCCTGCCATGGCAGGATCACCCAGGGTAGTGGTAGAAGACCTGAAGCAGGGAACAGAAGTCACCCTAAATCCCAAGCCCAAATGTTGGCACATGATGGTGCTGGGGAATCACTCAGTTCAAGGGGCATTAAACAGCACAGGAGTCTCCTGCCACCATACAACTTCAAGCTAAGACAGCTCCTCAGTGCTATTGCATGCTCATGGGGAAGCATAGTTCTGTGGGTCTGATCTGGGCAATAACAAGCTACTTGTGGCAGTGTGTCTGAAAAGCTGTCTGGCAGAAAGGGACCTGGGAGTTATAATAGACAAACAACTCAATATGAGCAAGCAGTGTGCCCAGGTAGCAAAGAAAACCAATGGCATCCTGGCTGGGATTAGAAATGCTGTGCCCAGCAGGGATAGGGAGGTGATTGTCCCTTTAGTCTGTCCTGGTGAGGCCACACCTTGAGTATTGTGTTCAGTTTCGGGCACCTCAATACAAGAGGGATGTGGAGGTGCTGGAGCGGGTCCAGAGGAGGGCAACGAAGCTGAGGAAGGGCCTGGAGAATAAATCTTATGAAGACTGACTGAGGGAGCTGGGGATGGTTAGTTTGAAAAAGAGGAGCCTGAGGGGAGACCTCATCACTGTCTACAGGTACCTGAAAGGACATTGTGGAGAGGGTGCTGCAGGTCTCTTCTCACAGGTAAATAGTGATAGAGCAAGATGGAATGGCCTCAAGCTGCAACTGGGTAGGTTTAGACTAGATGTTAGGAAATATTTTTTTTTACAGCAAGAGTGGTCAGGCATTGGATCAGGCTGCCCAGGGAGGTGGTGGAGTCACCAGCCCCGGATGTGTTTAAAAATAATTTAGATGTGGTATTTGAGGATATGATTTAGAGTGAACTTTGTAGAGTAGGGATATTGGTTGGACTTGATGATCCTCATGGTCTTTTTCAACTGGAATGTTTCTGTGATGGACATATGCTGCCTGCTTTTGAAGGCCATCCTGCCTTCTTGAATACCCAGCCCTTGGGATTCTGCTGCTATTAGAGGAAATATGCAGGTTTTAAAAGTGTTTTCAAATTAGCCTTATAGTCAAATAACCCCTTCCTCACACAGCAACTCTGGAATTCTTGGAAACTAAAGGGTGCTGGCAAGTCCATTTCTACAAAACAGTCCCATGGTGCAGATTTGGAAGCATTATGAGTTGTTTACGTAATCCCTCTACTGAGCTGCTTTATCACTCTGGGTTACAAAATACTTCCCTCACTCTGGCTCAATTCACTTAAATGTGTATTTTAGGCATTTAAATCACTAGGAGAAAAAAAAAAAAATCCCACCAGCAATGCGTAAGACATTTTGAGAACAGGAATTCCAGGTCTTTGGCAGCAAGTCCAGAGATCCCACATGTCAGACAAGAAAGCAGGTGTTCCTAAAAAAGAAAATCCCCTCAGTACTGACAATTTAACTGCCATGACACCCTACAAGCAATACACTTTTTGCAGCAACCTGTCACCAAAGCTCAGCATCTTGTGCAGGTCTAACCCAGCAGAAAACAGTGGCCTACATAAATCAGAAGCTGCAGAGGCATCCCTCTAGAAAGAACAAAGCATGACAAATTCCTTTTGAAAAGCATCCTAGGTTCATCAGGCCCTGCTCAATCTCCTTACAGGTTTATCATTACCTGCAAGGCAGACTGGAGGGATCAGTGGTCCCCGGTGACAGGACAAGAGCTAACAGGCACAAACTTGAACATAAGAAATTCCATCTCAATGTGAAGAGGAATTTCTTTAATTTAAGGTGATGGAGGACTGGACCAAGTTGCCCAGAGAGGTGGTAGAGTCTCCATCTCTGGAGTCATACAAAACCTGTCTGGATGCCATCCTGTGCAACCTGCTTGACATGAGCTTTCTCTGGCAGTGAAGTTGACTTGGATTATCTCCAGAGGTCCTTTCCAACTCCTATCCTTCTGTGATTCTGTGATCAGGCTTGATGAGCACCAGATTTGCAGCACTAGTTGGCTGTTAAGCTTTGTGCAGGTGCATTGCTGGGAATAGTGTAGAATCATAGAATTGTTTCACTTGGAAGAGACCTTTAAAGTCATTGATGATCAGAGGGTGGAGCACTTCTCCTAGGGAGACAGACTGAGAAAGTTGGGGCTGTTCAGTCTGGAGAGAAGGCTCCAAGGAGACCTTATTGTGGCTTTCCAGTATCTTAACGGGGCCTAAAAGAAAGCTGGTGAGAGACTTTTTAGGATGTCAGGACTGGGGAAACAGAGGAAAACTAGAAGTGGGTAGATTGAGATTGGATGTTCGGAAGAAGTTTTTCACTGTGAGAGTAGTGATACACTGGAACAGGTTGCCCAGGGGGTGACAGAAGCCCCATCCCTGGAATTTTTTAAGGCCAGGCTGGATGGTGCTCTGAGCAACCTGATCTAGTGTGACGTGCCCCTGCCTATGGGAGGGAGATTTGAGCTAGATGATCCCTGGGGTCTCTTCCAGCCCCGACAATTCTGTGACTCTGTGATTCTGTGACCTAAGACCATCATAGCTGAAGTGCCACATCCTGAAGTGCCATGTCCGTACATTTCTTGAACACTGCTAGAGAAAGCTACCTAGGTAACTATCACCTACTACTGCACGTTCTTAGCTTGTATTTGCTCCCTAGCACAAGGTTGTAAATTTATCACACCAGCCCAGTCCTGGAAGAAAAGACAATTCATATCCTTAAGGACAATCCTGGCAGGTATGCAATATTCAGGGCAAGGTGATGAGCCTCCAAGGGCAGACACACAGCAGATGGCACAGGTTAAAAGCCCTGCACAGCTCTCCAGTGGAAATGAGCCTATCACAGCATGCTGGCTCTGGCCACAGCTCTGACAACACCCAGCTCTACAGCCCACCCATAACCTGTTCTTGCCCACTGTTCAGATGGAAGCTCACACTGTGAACATACAGTGCTCAGGAGGCAGTAACACAACCATCCACACCTGCCACACCGTAGTAGATGTTAACGACATTTGGAACAAGGCACAAGGCCAGCTGCAGCAGCCTGGAGATGAGAGACCTGAACAAGTTGCACTGTTGGGAGGTTACCATGGCTTGTCCAGACTACCATTTTGGCATAGTGGGTAGCCTAGGGCAACTTGCTAGAAACAGTTGTGGCCGTGAGTTGTACTAAGGCAGAGGTCAGGCTCTTCTCTCAGACAATTTGTGACAAGATGGGAGGGCATGGCCTAAAGCTGTGCCAGGGGAGGTTTAGGTTGAATGTTAGGAAGCACTTCCTCACAAAAAGGGTAATCAGAGATTTGAATGGACTGTCCAGGGAGGTGGTGGAGTCACCATCCTTGGAGGTGTTTAAGGTGTGTTTGGACTTGGCAGTTAGTGACATGGTCTAGTCAATGTGGTGGTGTTCATAGGCTGGCCTTGATGATCTCAGAGGTCTATTCTAGCATCAATAATTCTGTGGTTGTGCCCCTGTACTGGTCTCAGGCAAGGCCACACTTCAAATATTGGGTTCAGTTTTGTGCTCCTCACTGCAAGAAGGACATTGAGGTGCTGGAGCATGTCCAGAGAAGGGGAATGAAGCTGGCAAAGAGTCCAGAGAACAGGTCTGATGAGGAGCAGCTGAGGGAGCTGGGGTCATTTAGTCCAGAGAACAGAAAGCTGAGGGAAGACCTCATTGTAAGGAGGCTGGAGTCATGTTGGGTCTGTCTCTTCTCCCTAGTAGCAAATGAGAAAAAAAGAAAATGGCCTGGAATTGTGCCAGGAGATGGGTAGGTTGGAGAATGGGAAAAAAATTATTTGCTGCAAGAGTGGTCAGGGATTGAAACAGGTTGCCCAGGGAGGTGGTGGAGTCGCCATCCCTGGAGGTACTCAAGAGATCTGTAGGCATGGCACTTGGGGCTGTGGTTTAATGGCCATGGTGGTGTTAGGTTGACAGTTGAACTTGATGACCTTGGAAGTCTCTTTCAACTAGAGTGATTCTGTGGTTCAGCTTGTGACATTACTGCAAAGAGGACACTCCATGTTTCAATGAGTATCTAGCTCAAAGGTTTGTAATGGGAAAAAGAGTACAGTGGCTTGTTATTGTTCCAATTGCTCACTTAGTCACAGATAACACTTCCCGCTACAGTTATGTGCCTGCATACTAGAGACTTTGTTTTTTGACATCTCTAATTGAGGAAGTTCTTCTATCTGCCAAGTGCTACTTTTAAACTATTTTTACCTACTGCTTTTTTTTTTCCCATTAATTTCTCTAATGGTTTTATGAAAGACATGAAAGTATCATTCTCACTTCTTAAGCTGCAGAGATAGCTTAATGATAACAAATTGCACTGTGCCAGATTGCACGTGGGAAACATTTGGACTTAATTGAATCACTTGTTTCTTCCAACTCAAATATCACTTGCAAATACATATAATTATCTACACAGACTTAGATACACACTTCACAAGTATATTCATGATCAGGTCATTCTGCTCATACTTGACAGTGGGAATGGCACAGCTTCTCTTGCTCGGACTTTTGAGATACCCTTGGATTGTTGTCACTTATTTTGGTTCCTTGAGTCGACAAAGTGTACTTGCAGCCCAGGACACAGTTGGCCTTCTGGGCTGCATCAAAAGAAAGTGTGACCAGCAGGATGAGGGAGGTGATTCTGCTCCATCCACTCTGTTCTTGTGAGACCTCCACCTGGATTACTGCATTCAGTTCTGGTGCCCTCAACAAAAGGACATGGAACTGTTAGAGTGGGTTCAGAGAAGGCCACAAAGATGATCACAGGACTCAAGAACCTCCCCTATGGGGACAGGCTGCAAGACGCAGGGCTGATCATCCTGGAGAAGAGAAGGCTTTGCTTGAGAGAGACCTTCTAGCAGCCTTCCCATACCTGAAGGGGACCTACAAGAAAGCTGGGGAGGGACATTTTACAAGGTCTAGGAGCAATAGGATGAGGAACAATGGCTTTGAGCTGGAAAAGGGGAGATTTAGACTGGAGATTAGGAAAACATTCTTTCTAGTCAGGGTCATGAGTCACTGGAACAGGTTCCCCAGAGGGGTTGTGGATGCCTCCTCCCTGGAGGTGTTCAAGACAAAGTTGGATGAGGCCTTGAGCAACCTGGGCTAGCGGGAGGTGTCCCATAGGAGTCAGATGTTCACCACCTAGTCAGAAAAGTAGTGTTTTTTCTTCTTCAGTTTATTAACAGTTATTCTTAAGGAGACATTTGGTAGATGCTTTGTTATTTCTTGGTTCTACCTCTTGCCTGTAACAAAGAGATGAAATCTGTACTCAAATTTGCAGTTGCTAGATTTAGACACACATTTTTACCATCACTTTTTTCTTAACAGGAAAAATGTTAACCTCTGACTTGAAATGTCAGCTTCAGGGAAGATGAAAGCTTGGTTATAGATAAGTAAGATTGTCCTCTACTGCCTTACTGATTTTGGCTGGAGGAGAGTTAAGTTTTTTACAGTAGTTTGCATGAAGCTGTGTTTTGGATTTGTGGTGGTAACACAGGGATGCTTCCATTATAGCTGTACAGCCCTTACACAGAGTCAAGGTTCCTCTGCTCCTCACACCACTCCACCTGGAGCAGGGTAGGGCTGCATGAGAAATTAGGAGGGGACACAGATGAGGCAGCTGACTCAAACTGATCAAAGGGGTATTCCAGACTATGTGATGTCATGCTCAGTATATAAAGCTGGAGGAAGAAGGAGGGTAAGGGAGGACATACAACATTAGTATTCCCAAGTTCCTGTTACACATGACAGAGCCCTGCCCTCCTGGGGAAGGCTGAACACCTGCCTGCTAATGATGCAAAATAGGGAATGAACTCCTTATTTCACTTTGGAATGGCTTTGGCTTCATCTGTTAAATTGTCTTTATCCCAACCCAGCAGTTTTTTCCCTTTAATCTTCTGAGCCTAAGCAAGCAGTGTGTGGGGCTTTGCTGCAGGCCAGGGTTAAGCAACCACAACAAAGATTTTCCATCAATGTTACTTCTACTTGGGAAGAACCAACATTTTACTGTTAAGTATTCTCCCCTCTGAGAGTCCTCCTGATTTTATGCTTGAAATGATATAACTAAAAGGAGGTTGGATCCAGGTGGGGGGTGGTCTTTTCTCCGTAGTAACAAGTGATATGAGTAGAGGAAATGACCTCAGGTTGCACCAGAATATTTAGGCTTGACATGAGAAGAAACTTGTTGGCTTAAAAGGTTCTCAAAGATGGCAACAGGCTGCTCAAGGAGGTGGTTGAATACCTATTCCTGGAGATGTTTCAAAGAGACAGATATGTGGTGCTAAAGGACATGGTTCAGCACCAGGCTTGGTAGAGATAGAGAATGGTTGGATCTTAAAGGTTTTCACCAAAACAATTGCCACCAGCTGCTGATTAGTGCATGTGAGATGAGGAACCACCTGCTGTAATCTCCCAGAGCCTCTGGAGGATTCTAAGGCTGGTGTCCACCCAGCCTCCAACAGAGGCAGTGATGGCACTGGTGAAACCCCCAGGTGAGTGGCCTTGCTTGACCTGCAGCATCTTCACCTGCTGCTGGCTCCAGCAGACAGTCTCAGGCCCTTCACCCATGCTGGAAGCACCACAGGAAAACCTGCTGAGGGAGGGCAGAAAACCTGGGTGAGAAGTGGAGGGGACAGGAGGAAGAATGGCTTGTGTGGTGCTGCTGAGTGAAGCCAGGATTGGGGAGATAAAGTTGTTGATTCAGTCACAGGACAATAGAATCGTTTTGGGTTGGAATTCTCAGGGTTATGAATGAATTGCAGGTGACTGTCAGTATGGGGAAGACCATTCTGTGCTGGCACTTTCCCAGGGGAGCTGGACTTTCAGAACTGAACCTTAACCCCTTAAGAGCACTGGTCTGTGGCATGGAACAAGATCCTGAGGGACTTGTGGCTGTGCCAGAGCAGCACCTAGGGCCTGCCTTGAAAAATGCACACCTGCTCCTGTTCTGTTCAAGACCCTGATGCCTAATGACAAGGGGAAAAGCCTGTGCTGGCAGACTGACAGAGCACTGCCTGAGTCTGCCTGGCTCCTGCCACCTCCGTTGGGCTGGGAGTGCAGCTCCTGCTCACTGCTGCACAAGGGAGGCTCTTGACATGGTTAGACGTGAATCAATGCCACCACTTGATTATAAGAACCATAGTTTAATGTTGAGTATCTGTTGAATAATCAGTTTACAAGTATTTAAATAATAATGAACTATTACTTTACAAATATTTTCTGCTTATTAAAGACTTATTAATTATTTAATTAATGCAGAAAATGCTATTTAAGGGTAGCAGTGAAACTGAAGATACTTTTTGGCTGCTTTCTCACTGAAAATTGCCTCTCTCCCAATGGAGGGAAGAGCTGTTCCAGCTCTGGGTTTGTCTCCAGCAAGTGATGGTGACTGGGCCAGTGAGGCTGTCCCACATACTGCCAAGTGAGACTACACGTGTGCTGGGACACATGATTCTTGCTCCTGAAAGGAGACAGGGAGAGATCTATGCTGGCTTTACTAAATCCCTGAGGAAGAAGCCAGTCTGCTTATGCTGAGGCCAGTGCTGCTGCCTGCCCTGCTCCTGGCTGGGGACAGCCCTGCCCATCTTTAAGCTAATTACAGCTTCTGCTCGTTATAGCAGTGTGAGCTTTGACAAGGTCATAAATCGATCACTGTCACGAGAGTATGAACTATCATCATTGTACACTGCCTAAATATGGGCTAATGAGTTAATGATTTCTCCAGCTGTTGGACTAAGAAGACAGTGCCCAAAATGCCTTTTCCCTCAGAGACTGATCCTCAGACATTGAGTTGGGCCTGGAGCAATGAAATTTTCAAAGATGCAACTTGTCTGCAGAATAAAAGCCATACCAGTTATTTTAGAATGAAGACAGGACATGTTTTAGGTGACACAAGCACAGAGCTTTTGACAGTAGCAAGGCTCACATTTAATTCTGAAGATAAAAATCACTTTCAAGAGACTGTTGAAATTTACACTGGAGAATTTAATACCTAGCAAAGGCTATAAGGTCACCTATGAGGTGACCTGTAATGAAAAACAAAATTGCAGTTCTATTGTTGAAAATAACTTCATCGGTTAAGAGGTCTATATCTTGCTTGATTTCTCATCTGCCCCTTTGTCCTTAAGCATTAGCTGAATGACAGTCCTCCTTCCAATAGGAAATCTTTCCACTTGAAAGACCAAGAGGTACCAGGATCATTTAAGTATGTTTTTTGAAGGTGGTGTTTAGCATGAGCTGTGTTTTCAGAGCCTTGAAACAAGAATGGGAGGTGCAGTTTCTTATTTGCTGAGTGCTAGTTAGTCAAAGAATGGAATCGTAGAATCTTTTTGTTTGGAAAAGACCTTTAAGATAGTCAAGTCCAACCATTAGTAACTTTACTAAGTCTGGCGCTAAATCATGTCCCTTAACATCATGAGGAGGGTGAGAAGATCTCCCCTCAGTCTCTTTTTCCCTAGTTTAAACATCCCTTGGAAGTGAGATGCCATTTGCCTCCATTATCCTTGATGTGTCAGAATGAGGAAGATATCAAAAGATGCAAGTATGGAAGAGCTGCACGAGCTTGACCATAGAACCATAGAATGGTCTGGGCTAGAAGGAACCTCTAGAGGTCATCTAGTTCATCCCCCCTGCAGTCAGTAGGCACATCCCCACTAGAGCAGGTCACTCAGGGTGATGTTCCGCTGCTCACCAGCTCCTGGCTCTCTGCTCTGCTGCAGAATAACTAAACTTGGAGTGGACAGCTGCTAATTCAGAGTGCAATTTAGAATGTTTTCAAATCCCTTTTGCTTTAGGTTCATAGAAAATGTCTTGTTTATTTTCCTAATTATTCACTTCACCTGCACATATGATTAAAAATAATGAGTGGTTATTAATTTATATCATTAGCGTCATCATTACACCTACTTATCTCCTTCCACATTTTAATAGGAGCTCTTCCCTCATGTGAATGAGGATATCAATCAAAGTATTAAACAACAATAGAAAGTACAGTTTTGGCTGTCTTCTACAATTGAATCCTCTCAGTGGAAGGGATGCCTTGAGGAGGATCATGATGTGTTATCTCTTCCATGTATGCATGTGAGAGGGACATCAGTGACTTGCTTGGCATGAATTGAAGTGTCTGTGGCATCAGGGAGATAAATCCAAAGGCAGGAGAAGGAGCAGCTAGGATGCTGCACTCCTGAACTCTTCTTAAGTCATGGGGTTTTAAGCCACTGGCTGCAGCAAAATATGCTACACTGGAGAACCTCATCTGAAGGACTTCAGCATGAAGGACAGACAAAGACATCTGTGCTCTGGTATTGAGTAGGTGTCAATCATGAAATCATAGAATGAATCATAAAATGGTTTGAGTTGGAGGAGACCTTAAAGGTCATCTTGTTCCAAGCCCCCCTTCCACAAGTAGGGACACCTCCCACTAGATCAGGTTGCTCAAAAACTTGTCCATCCTGGCCTCGAACACCTCCAGGGAGGGGGCATCCACAACCTCCCAGGGCAACCTGTTCCAGTGTCTCACCACCCTCTCTGTAAAAAATTTCTTCCTAGTATCCAGTCTAAAGACATTGCCCCTCATCCTAGTACTATAAGCCCTTGTAAAAAGTCCCTTCCCAGCCTTCTTGCAGCCCCTTTCAGGTCCTGAAAGGCTGCTAAAAGGTCTCCCTAGAGCCATCTCTTCTCCAGGCTGAACAGTCCTGACTCTTGCAACCTGTCACCTCATGAGAAGTGCTCCAGCCCTCTGGTGATCATTGTGGCCTCCTCTGGAACCACTTCCAACAGTTCCATGTCCTTCTAGTGCTGAGGGCACCAGAACAGGACATAGTATTCTAGGTGGGGTCTCACAAGAGGGGTTGAATCACCTCCCTCATCCTGCTGGTCACAATCTCATAGGAGCAAGCAGCAGAGTTCCCCATTTCACTGCTGAGTTGCTATCTCTGTTAAAGCTGATATATGGCAAAACTGAAAAAAATAACCTTTAGGAATCTTCCAAAGGATGACTTCTAAGCCTAGCAAATTATTTTTTTTGCTCCTCTTGGCCTCTTTTGCATTGCTGCTTGTAACAGAGCAGTCTGTGGTGCTTGGCAGTGGATCAGAAAGTCAGGCTGGCTTCCTTGTGCTTCACTGCTTTCTTGGTGTTTCACACAGATCTAGTTAAAATGCCTTTTTTGAAGTTTTGGGTTTGTTTTGTGGGTTTGTTTGTTTTGTGTTTTTTTTTTTTCCAGCAACTGCTGAACTACAGCTCACTCTGTACAGCACAGTGCTCTTGCCAACCCAAGCAAAAGCAAGAGGGTAGGGTAATGCTTTGGCACACTTTCCTTATTCCTAAAATCTTCTGCTCACAGCTGAGATCCTTGCTGGAAGAAGATTGCAGACTGTTGGCCACAGTTTCTAATAATGAAAGGCCTTCAGATACCCAGTTTAAGCTAATCATTGCTTAAACTGGGTGCAGCAAGAAGAGTGTGGCCAGCAGGTCAAGGGAAGTTCTTCTTTCCCTCTACTCTGCCCTCATGAGAGCACATCTGGAGTCTTATGTCCAGTTCTGGGCTCCACCATTTAAGAGGGACAGGGATATACTGGAGAGAGTCCAACAAAGGCTATGAGGATAATAAAGGGACTGGAACATCTGTCTGATGAAGGAAGGGTAGGAAACCTGGGGCTGGTAAGCCTGGAGAAGAAAAGAATGAGAGTAGGTTCAGAACTATCTGAAGGGTGGGTGTCAAGAAGAAGGGGCCAGGCTCTTTTCAGTGGTGTCCTGTGGTAGGACAAGGGGCAACGGACACAAAATGGAACGCAAGAAGTTCTATATCAACATAAGAATACACTTCTTCCCCATAAGGGTGACAGAGTCCTGGAGCATGCTGCCCAGAGAGATTGTGTAGTTGTTTTCTCTGGAGAATTTCAGGACCTGTGTAAAGATATTCCCATGTGACCTGCCCTACATAACCCTACTCTGGCAGTGAGGTTGGACTCAATCTCCAGAGTTTCCTTCCAACCCCTACCATTATATGATTCCATAAATTCTGGAGGCCTAAGATGTTGCTGTGCTGTATCGAGGAACTAGTTATTGTGCTAAATGAAGCTTCTAGAAAGCAGAAGTGAAGTGTGGAGGAAACAGAGTTGTGCACTTAGCCAATACTCTTGAGCAGCTGTGGAATTTAATGACTTCAGTTGAGGTCTGCTGGCTCCAGTCATCTTCATCTACTGAAAGGCTGTCTCTCTGGCACTTTCTATTCTCCAGTGTGAACAATGTAAACTTTCTCAGCCTGCCTTCATAGCAGAAGTGCTCCAGCCCTCAGGTCTCTTTTATGGCCCTCCTCTGGCCCCATTCTAACAGTTCCATGTCCTTTTTGCATTGATGGTTCCAGCACCCCAGGTGGAGTCTTACCAGAGCAGAAGAGAGGGTCAGAATCCTCTTCCTTGACCTGCTGCCCATGTTGCCTTTGATGCAGCCCAGAACGTGGTTAGCTTTCTGGGATGCACGCACACATTGATGGCTCATTTTGAACTTCTCAGCACCCCCAAGTCCCTCTCCTCAGGACTGCTCTCTACTCACTCTCTGCCCAGCCAGTACTTAAACTAAGCCTGGAAAACCAGAAATTGGTTCTACCTAAAAGTGCTACGAGCAGTGCTAGGAGGAAAGAAGCTGTTGCAGGGAGGGAGGTCAGAGCAAAGTGATTTGGATAGGGTCATGTTGCAAGCCTGCAGCAGTCAATTTGAACTTGGGTCCACAGTGCCTCCAAGCAGCATGGGATGTGCCCTGTGTTTCCTGTCCACTCTGTCGGTCTATGGTAAGGTAATGATTGGAGTCAATGAATCTTAAAGGTCTTTTCCAGCCTAAACAGTCCTATGATTCTAGGATGAGTTCTCCCTTTACATTGAGAATAGGGCACATCTGGGGATAAATACCTTCTAATATGCTTGGTGTTGATAGTAGATTGTAATTGAGGTGGGCTTGAAAAGCCTCTTTTTCCTGTCATGCAGCCCTGTTGGTGCTTTTTGGGTTTTTTGTTTTGGTTTTGTTTTTTTTTTTTAGGAGATGATGAAAACTATACAAGTAAATGGGTGAAATTACAGATGCATTTTCTCTTTGACCTTAGTAAATGAGGTCTTCAGTGGCAGTCATCTTTCAAACTGCTTGATTATAGATCATCATGTGTGCTTGTCTAAAAGCACCTCTCGTTGGAATAGCAACAGCTCCCTCTGTCTGCCTTCAGTAAACAACGGGCTGGGGCACATCAAGAGATGCTGGGCTGCTGCACATCAAGAGATGCTCTTCTTTCCTACCCAGTGAAATTCGAGTACGTGTGGATTAATGTTGAGATGGCTTTATGGCTTTAGGTTTTCTTTGTATATTTTTAGGAGTGCCTGTACAATTTTTGCTGTTGCTTCAGCTCCCAGTTTGTGAATAGAACAACTGTTTTCAAACTGGGGCGTGGGGGGTGGGTCTCGCCTTAGTACAAGAGACTCTTTTCTGCTGCAAGTGAGCTTTGAGCCACCCGTGATTTTACCATCACATTGAACACGTCTCTGGAGATTTGAAAGTTTTATACCCACTTCCAAAGAGCTGCTATTGTCTGGGTAACAAATGTGAACTGAACTGTTCTGTGAAAACTAAGTCATGCACACTTAAGAACATAATAGCAGCTCAGTGCTAACAATGCTTCTGCATTCATTTCAGCAAACTCTCCTTGTCGTACAATCGAAGCTCCAGCAAAGCCGTTTGCCGTGTGATGAAGAGCCAGCATGACATTAAAGGCAGGCTATTAACATTTCCTAGCTCTTCTCTCACTCTGACTGTTGTCCTGTATGAGAGTTTTTTTGAATGCAATCTCAGCGGTGGACTTCACTATGCACAGTACTTGTGGAACCTTCTCATCTCTACCATCTCATCTGATATTTGCTGCAATAGGCAAAGAAGAAACAATAGCCTAAAGTTTGTTTGGACTTGAAGTATTTTGTCCCCAACCTTTTTTTTTTCTTTTTCCTTTTTTAACATAAAAATAGCTACAGCTTCAGGAATAAAGCTTGTGAGGGTTTGTGGGAGATTTGCAGATTGCATCAGGTTGGAAGTGACCCTCAAAGTTCATCCTGTCCATTCCTCCTGCAGTCAGCAGGGATACCTCTAAGTAAATCAGGCCGCCCGGAGCCACATCAAGTCTGATTTTGAATGTCTCTAGGGATGAGGCCTCAACAACATCCCTGGGTAACATGTTCCAGTATTTCACCACTCTCAGTGTAAGGAACTTCTTCCTTGTGTTAAACCTAAATCTACCCTGCTCCAGTTTGAAACTATTGCCCCTGATGTAAGCCAGAGGGGGTGCATTGGCTTCAAGTGGCACACACAAGTGCTGGCTTTAAGCTGGCTGTGGTTCCTAGGAGGCTTTCCTGCAGTCTGCCTGAATAAATCTTTCTGTTTTCAAATTTCAGATTTTGAGGGATTTTTCTCTTAACATGGAATTCCCAACTGGATGGGTGCATACATTTTTCTGTACGACTACTACTGCCTTCATCTTGAAGATGAACAAAATCCATTTAAATGTTTTCCCCAAGCAGACAGATAAAATAAGTAAATAAATCAACCAACACAAAACCAACCCCAAAAGCTAATTAAACCAACAATGTCAGTCTGCTGCAGTTCGTGAGTTCTGCTTTTGGAGTGAAGGACCAAAGTTGGCTTTGCATCTGTGTGCAGGGTCAGAGGTGTAAGAAAAGCCAAAATGGATGAGAGACCTGGGCCTGTTTAGCTTGGATAAGTCTGAGAGGGGATCTTCTCAATGCTGATCAATAGCTAAAGGGCAAGAGTTAGGAGGATGGAGCAAGACTCTTCTCACTGATGTCCAGTGACAGGACAAGGGGCAATGGACACAAACTGGAATGCAGGAGGTTCCACTTAAACAGGAGGTAAAAATTCCTCCTTTTGTGGGTGTCGGTGTCCTGGAACGTGCTGTCCAGTGAGGTTGTTGTGTGTCCCCATCTCTGGAGGCTTTCCAAAAATGCCTGGGTGTGTTCCTGTGTGATTTATTCTGGGTGACGCTGCTCTAGCTGGCAGTTTGGACTAGCTGATCTTCAAAGGTCCCTTCCAATTCCCACCATTCTGTGACTGTGTGAATGTGGAATTATGTTTTGTGACATGGCTCATAAACAAATGCCTATGATTAAGAAAATTCCTGTGTAAGAGCAGCCATTTGTAGAGTCCTCTGATCTTTCATGCTTCATAACCAGGCCTGAGAGATGGACTTTAAGGAGGAACAGCTTCTGTAAGACAAAGTTCAAATGTTGTCAGAATCAGAAAGTGCACACAAATATTGACAGTGTCTGCATTAGCTACTGAAAATATTTTAGCACCCAAGTCTTTCCCTAGAGATGCCAGTCCCAGTGCAGGTGTGCCTGGTGGATGTCCTCTTCTGACTTTAACTCCTATACTTCAGATCTTCTCTGAACACACGTCTAAAATAAAACCACTTTACATTTAGAAGGTCACTTGAAATCCATGATATGGGTTTCTGTTTTGAACAAAATAGGAAATTCTTTCACACAATTAAATATTTCATTGCTTTCCTGCTCTGTCAGTAAATGTGGTCAAGTTTAGCAAACATTCTTGGATAAAAACCAGTAGCTTCTGGGAGGGGGAAACCTAAACGGTCCAAGTTGTAGAGTTCATTGACAGTCCACTCAGCCCCAGGGTGCATGGATAAATTAATTTAGTTACCACTGCCTATTCAGTTACTGACACAAACCTGCCCCTTCATGGGCCTTGGATCTTCCTTGTGTTTTTTGAGGCACTCTCTTCTGCCTCTGCTTGCCAAGAGGGTGCCTGTATCCCAGCTACCTAGCTGTGATCACTTTCAGAGTGGTAAGGATTAGAAGGCACCTCTGGAGACCATTTAGTCCAAATACTCTGCTAAAGCAGGATCACATAGCTCAGGCTGCACAGGAACACAATGTCCAGGCAGGTTTTGAAAGTCTCCAGAGGAGACTTACAACCTCTCTGGGCAGCCTGCTCCTGGGCTCCAGCCACCCTCACAGCAAAAAAGTTTTCCTTACATTTAAGTGACACCTCCTATGTTCTAGTTTGTGCCCAGTGCCCCTTGTCCTGTCGCTGAAAAGAGTCCAGCCCCATACTCATGATCTCCACCCTTTAGATATTTCTATGTTCCCCTCCCAATCTCCCCTTTTCCAGATCTCTCACCCTTATCATCCCAAAGTCACTCTGGAAAGCTGCCAGCCTCTGCTTGTTATATGCCAGTTGGAGCCGAGCCTGCATCTGGTGCTGCACCCATCAGCCAAGGCCTGTGTAAGACACTGTGTGCTCCATTTAGCTATCAGGGCAAAAGGTCTCTCAAAATGATCCCTGTAGTCCAAAAACTCATTTCACTGCAAATCTTTCCTGAACCCATACAATTTATCCCAATGAAAGTCTCCTTAACAAAAGTTTTATTTGTAGAGACCTTGTTTTGATGAAACAATTAATCCTTTTTATGCTTGTGTCTATAGAATAAATCATCCTAATGTGGTGTTGATAACAGACCTGCTAGGGAAAACCAAGAGAGATAGATGAACAACATCTTATCAATTACAAAATGTGGGTTGTTGGGCTTGGAGAGCTGTTCTGTGCTCA
Source organism: Psilopogon haemacephalus (assembly GCA_013396835.1). Lineage (NCBI taxonomy): Eukaryota > Metazoa > Chordata > Aves > Piciformes > Megalaimidae > Psilopogon > Psilopogon haemacephalus. The sequence continues at coordinate 107,815 of VWZI01005097.1, forward strand.
GCTGCATGTTTTCAAAGCAAGTGATCCCATGTTCCATGGTATTTTGAGTTCTGGTTAATGAGAAGCTTAACATGAGCCTTGCAGTCCAGAAAGCCAACATCTTTGTGGGTTACATGGACAGAGGCATTGAGTGCACCCTCAGCAAGTTTGCTGATGACACCAAGCTATGTGGTGCAGCAGACACACTGGAGCGCGGGGATGGCATGCAGAGGGACCTGGACAGGCTGGAGATGTGGGCAAAAGCCAAACTCATGAGGTTCAGCAAGTCCAAGGGCAAGGTCCTGCATCTGGGTCGAGGCAATCCAAAGCACAAATCCAGGCTGGGCAGTGACTGGCTGGAGAGCAGTCCTGAGGAGAGGGACCTGGGGATGCTGGTGGATGAGAAGCTCAACATGAGCCATCAGTGTGCACTTGCAGCCCAGAAAGTCAGCCATATCCTGAGCTACATCAAGAGAAGTGTGGCCAGAAGGTCAGCCCTGGTGAGATCCCACCTGAAATACTGCATCCAGTTCTGGAGCCCCTATTACAAGAGGCATGTGGACATGCTGGAGCATGTCCAGAGAAGGGCCATGAGGATGATCAGAGGGCTGCAGCACCTCTGCTGTGAGGACAGACTGAAAGAGTTGGGGCTGTTCAGTTTGGAGAAGAGGAGGCTCCCAGGTGACCTTATTGTGGCCTTCCAGTATCTGAAGGGGGCTACTAAAAAGCTGGGGAGGGACTTTTTAGGCTATCAGGTAGTGACAGAACTAGGGGGAATGGAGCAAAGCTGGAGATGGGGAGATTCAGATTGGACGTGAGGAGGAAGTTCTTCACTGTGAGATTTGTGAGAGCCTGGAATGAGTTGCCCAGGAGGGTGGTTGGGGCAACTTCCCTGGAGGTGTTTAAGGCCAGGCTGGATGAGGCTGTGGTCAGCCTGATGTAGGGTAGGGTGTCCCTGTCTATGGCAGGGGAGTTGGAACTAGATGATCCTTGTGGTCCCCTCCAACCCTGACTGATTGTATGATTCTATGACATGAAATGTTAAGTGTGGGTGAATTGATTGTGGGCAATTGAAGAGGCAGGAATGATAAATTATGTAGCTTTTATAATTTCCAAAAGCCCCACCCACAATCTATGTATAAAATAGTTTAAATCTGGGTCCTGATTCGTTCAGGAAAATCATCCCAAGGATGCCTTTTCAGGTAATTTAGGAAAAATCAGAAAATTGGAAAGGTTTAGGCATAAAACAGCTATGCACTACTTAGGAATAGGAGACAGTGTCTTTCACAGCAGCGTCCGGAGTCCAGCAGTGGATCAGCGTCACATGGAGTCCAGTGCCCGCCAAAGTCCAAAATGACTGTGGACACTGCTTTCACCAAGCCACGATCGCAGGAGAATGCCGCAGTGCTCCATGGTGTTCCCGTGAACAACGGCAGTTTGTCGCTGAGGCAGGTCCCTGTAACAGGTCCAGCTCAAAGTCCCTGCAAGGTCCATGCAAAGTCTGAGTCCAGGTCTGTGCAAGGGTCGACTCAGGGTCTGAGGCCGGGTCCCAGTTCGGGTCCCAGTTCAGGTCCCAGTTCAGGTCCGACTCCAATCTGTCTAGTTGCCATATATATACTGGGGCGATTTGTTCCTTCCCTGGAAGAAGGTACTTTACGCCTATTTTACTCCACGTTCCAAACCTAGGTGGGGAGGGAGGAAGAGCTTTTCCTGCCCCATTCACACCTCCTGTGGGCCAGTGGACTTGGGTGTTTCCTGCCACAGTTTGCACCCAATTCAAACCTCTGGTGGGGCAGACTTGGGTGTACCCTGCCACACTGGGGGGCTAGAGGAGGCCATGAAGATTACCTGAGGGATGGAGTACTTCTTCCATGGAAACAGGATAAGAGATTTTGGGCTGTTCGGCCTGGGGAAGAGAAGGCTCCAAGCAGGCTTCCAGTATTTGAAGAAGGCTGCAGGAGAGCTGGAGAGGGACTTTTATAAGGACATGTATTGACAGAACAAGGGATTAGTGGCTTTGAACTGGAAGAACCTCCATTTAGATTATTCATTAGGAGGAAATTCTTCCCCATGAGGATGGTGAGGCACTGGAACAGGTTACCTAGAGAAGTTGTGGAACTGTTCAAAGCTGGGTTGGATGCAGCCTTAGGCAAGCTGACCTCGCAGGAGGTGTCCCTGCCTCTGGCAGTGGAGGTAGATCTAGATGACTTCAACGTCCCTTCCAACCCAACCAACCCATTCTATAATTCTGTGGTTCTCTCTGTGGTGATCTCTGTTATCTGTGAACTGATAACTGAGTGCCAGTCACAGCACTGACTGTGTGAGGCTTGCTAATGGTTTGAGAACAAAGAGCATAGGCTGTGGGAAGGGAGACAGATACTTTGCTGATGTGCACCAATTAATCTATCTGGATAGACTGGGTACAATGAATGTAGGAGAAAACTTTATTCCTTATGCTGCACTGCTAAGCCAGATGTCTGGCTTCTCCTTCCTGTTGTTTTGGCACTGCTTGCATGAGCAGCCACTTATCAGAGCCAGCTGGTCACAGGGAATCCTTTTCTCTTCCCCTTGTGTTTATTGGTCCCAGAGCACAGCCTTGGTGCCTGCAAAACCTGGAGGGCAGCCAAGAGGCAACTGAGGTCTGTGTGCTTGGGCTGTGGGTTTCAGAAGCAGCCTTTAAAGCCCAGGGGTATTCTTCCCACATCTTATTGGCATTTTGGATATCCTGGGAAGTATTTGGATAATTGGGTAATTGTAGCTCTACTGTGCATGTTTAAGCAGGGGTGAAGGGGGAGAAAGCTGGGTTGATTTGGTTTTGGGGGGTTTTTTAGGTTAGAAAAGGACTGATTTGTAATTCCAAGGGGAAGTGAAAGTATTTCCCAGCTGGTTTGGTGCTCAGAATTTTAAGGGCCATTTCTGTCATCTGCAGTGACAAAAGATTGTCAAGTCCTTACCACATGCCTTGGATTTTTATTCTGGGACTTAAACTCTCCATGCATGAAAGCAAGCAAAGCAAGAGCAGAGGCAGCTTTAACCTTAAATTCCCTAGGCATGCAAGTAAAGCAGGAGTAGAGGCAGCCTGGACCTCAAACTGTCCACACATGCAGACAAACCAGAAGAAAAGGCAATTGTCTGAAGGATAGAAAGGAGAAATGCTTCCTTTGTAGCTATTTGATGATGAATACAAGGGAGTCAGGGTGAACCCATATGCCCTTTACAAAAAACTTTTTGAGGGATTCAGGACTGAGGGTGCTAAAAGGGATAGGAGGTATGTTCTGACCAGACCTTTTCAAGCACCTCTTGGCTGGTGCCACCACCTCTGGGGTCTGTAGCTCACAGGTGGCGGGCACCTATCCAAGACTTGTCAGCTGCTGGAACTGGGCTAGCATGTAGCCTTTCTGCTTTCCACCTTTGGGAAACACCCAGCTTTGGACTCCCATCCCTACATAATGGCTTTCCCATACACAGCTGGAAGCAGGAAGCATGATGTGAGGCACAAACCTCAAGTGAAGTCTCAACTAAAGTAACAGTCAGAGGTTTTAAACAGTCTCTGGTCACTCCATGAGCGCTGCTGTTGTCCCTGGCATTCTGTCTACGCATCTGCAGCCATGGGATTGAAAGCCATAAGGAAATCCTTTCTTTGTCTGAAAAGTACAGCTGGGCTTTGTGAGCACAGAGGGCTTTAGAAAGGTCAGGAATGGAGCTCTTGTGCCAGCCTCTTTGTGATTTACTTCTCAGTGTTTCTCTTTCTCCAGTAATTCCTCCTCTGAATTACCATCTGTTACCTTTTTTATCAGAGTTCTGTGTTGCAGGTTTTCTGTTAGCACACATCTCAGTGTCTATGTGCAGGAAAGACGGACCACTGTGGACATCTGTCACTAGCTCCATGTGCTGCTAGAATCTACTGCAGTCATGCTTCCTTTATTTTTGAGGGGAGAAGAACAACTAGCTCCAAACAGGTCTCTGTGCCCCTAGCTTCCTTACATAAATCTGTTTGGAGGCATGAATTCAGATGATGCTGCCTCAAGTGTCTAAATCAAAGATCAGAGAATGGTAGGGGTTGGAAGAGATCTATAGAGATCATCTAGTCCAACCTCTTTACCAGAACAGGATTACATAGGGCAGGAACATATCCAGATGGGACCTGAAAGTCTCCAGAGAAGGAGACTCCACAACCTCTCTGCACAGCCTGCTCCAGGGCTTCGACACAGGAAAGACTTTTTCTTCATGTTGAGATGGAGCTTCCTGTGCTCCAGTTTGTATCTATTGCTCCTTGTCCTATCACAGGACATCAATTAAGAGCTTGGGCCTTTCTTCTTGACACCCACCCTTCAGATATTTAGAAACATTGATTGGATCCTTTCTCAGCCTTCTCCTCTCCAGGCTAACCAGCCCCAGGTCTCTATGCCTTTCCTCATCAGAGATGTTCCACTCCTTTCATCATCTGTGTAGCTTCCACTGGGCTCTCTAAATTTGAGGCCCTCAGATACATGTCCCAAAAGCTAGGCTGTTTCTTAGGAAGCTGCATTCATCTAGGGGAAAGAACTGTAATCTGGAAGTGCTATTTGCCCTCAGACATCCTAGTCTTACAGAAGACTGAAGGACCAATTAATCTATTAAACATTATCTATCTAAACCCACCATCTTTAAAGTTAAGGACTTCTATAAGTGAGGAAGAGTACAAAGGTGCTATGGAAAAAAACCCCAGGCTGCCGCCTTCTCTTGCACAGGTCTGCGTATTCAAAGTTTCTCCCAATAAATCAGACCAAAATAGGATGACTGTAAATTGCAGAAGACCTATGAAAGCTTCTGCTGATGCTGAAGAGATTTAAGTTGTGTCCTTACAATGAGCCTGAGGAGCTGTCCACAGCCTTGAGATCTTCTGCTTTAACATTTGTTTCAGTAGAGCACAATACACTGGAATAAGATTGGGGTTGTTTAACCTGGAGAGTAGAAGTCTCTGTGGAGACCTTTGAGCAGCCTTCCAGCACTTGAAAGGGCTGCAAAAAATCTGGGGAGGGACTGTTTAACAAGGGCTTGAAGTGACAGGATGAGGAGCAATGGCTTTGATCTGGATTAGGGGAGATTGATACTGGAGATTAGGAAGAAATTCTTTCCAATGAGGGTGGTGAGACACTGGAACAGGTTGCCCAGGGAGGTTATGGCTACCTCACCCTGGAGTTATTCAAGGCCAGGTGGGACAAGGCCTTACCCAGCTTTGTCTAGTGGAAGGTGTCCCTGCCAATAGCAAGGTGGTTGGAACTAGATGATCTTTAAGGTCCCTTCTAATCCAAACCATTCTGTGATGATATGAGGACAACCCTATAAATAAAAAAGCTTATATGTGATGGTTGAAACAGGTTAAATAAGGCTTTTTAGATAATGACATGTTTCAGCTTCTCGGGTTAGGGTGGATTTTTGGCTGTTTTTCCTTCTCCCAAGTAACTTGGGAGTTGTCAATATCTAAAGGTTGAAGGTCATTCCTCTGAAGACATAAAAATCAAAGTTGACCTTGCTGGGTCTCCAAGATCAATCTAGAAGTCTAAGTTGCAGCTTGTTGTATAGGACTTCCCATACCTTTTTTCACATTATTGCCCCCTTTACCATGACAGTTTAAACTCCTTTCATTTTCCAAGGTGGAGAAAACTTTGTGGAGCTCAGGTTTTAACACAGAAAGTGACCTTCAAAGTCCAGAAGTAGTATGCAGAAATCAAGGGCTTGTCATGAAGTGATTTGATTCTGCTAATAGGAATGCAGCTGATTCTTCCATTGGAGAGGCTTTATTGCCTTTAGGATTTACTGTAATCAAGGCAGCCACTTGATGGATATCGATAATTTAACTGCAGCTGCCACTCTGGAAAAGGTAATTGACTAACAACTATATAACCATTGTCTCAGGAGTTGTTCCTCAATGGGCTACATGCTTTTCTCAAAGGGTCTTTTTCTTTGAATTTTACATATCACAGAACTGTAGAATGGCAAGGCTTGGAAGGGACCTCCAGAGATCATCTAGTCCAACCCTCCTGCTAAAGCCAGATCACCTAGGGGAGGTTGCCCAGGATCGCAATGTCATGGTAGGTTTGGAAAGTCTCCGGAGAAGGAGACTCCACAACCTCTCAGGGAAATCTGCTCCAGTGCTCCAGCACCCTCACAGTGAAACTACTTTGCATCCACTGACCCTTGTCATATTACTGGGCACCACTGAGAAGAGCCCAAGCTTTTCCTCATGAACTTCAACCTTTAGATATTGACAACTACCAAGAAGATTCCCTCTCAGTATGCTTTTTTTCCAGGCTAAAGAGCCCCATCTCTTTCAGCCTCTCCTTGTAAAAGAGATGTTTGGTCCCCTCAGCATTTTAGTGGCCCTCCTTTGGACTTTCCAGTAGTTCCCTATTTTTTTTATATTTTTATCTATATTGTCCCTCTTGGACAAGTAGGCCCAGAGATAGACACAATACTCCAGGTTTGGCCTCATGAGGACAGAGCAGAGGTGAAGGAGAATGTATATGTTAACGTATACTACTTACTTCTCTTTAACACGAGATCCCCAAAAGCAAGTAGAGTTTGCATTTTCATAGCGAATAGTCACAACTCATGAGCAGGCAAAGGCAGGAGCACAGCAATATCCAGACAGCCAGACCACAAGGTGAACACCTTCCTGTGCCTGCTGAGCAAGAGTGCCTGGTAGCAGAGTGAAAACATGGGACTGATACTAGGCAGAGCCACTGGCCTCAGAAAAAGAAATCCTGGAACTACTAATACAGCTTACCACAATCCTTGCAACTAAGGACTGTCTTTTATACAGCAAAGTCTTAGAACTTCAGCCTCATCAAAATAATTATTTTAGTATTCTTTTCTAGCATTTCTATGCTGGCTATATCCCTGTCTTTGCAAGATTGTCCCCTGACTCCAGCTTAGTCAGCTAGAATCTTGGTCCACACATTCAGGAGAGGTTCAGGAAAACAGCCTTGTAACATACAAATTTACAAGTCATAGAATCACAGAATCATTTTGGGTAGGGAAGATCTTTAAGATCATCAAGTCCAACCATTCTCTAACTCTACAAAGGCTGGTGCTAAACCACGTCCCTTTGCATCACATATCTGCAGCTTTGAAACACCTGCAGCAATAACAATTCAACCACCTCCCTGGAGGGCCTGTTCTAGTCTTTGAAAATCTTTGAATCCCCATTCCTTTAGATGTTCCAAAGATGCAGAGATGTGATGCTGAGGGCTATGGCAGAGTTAGATAACAGTTGGACGTGATGATCTTAAAGGTCTTCTCCAACCAAAATGATTCTGTGATTCTGTGATTTGTGAGATAGAAAGCTGGACTGACACAGTAGTAAATACACAAGATCCGAGCACCACAGCAGAGTGGAACACTTTGGACTCTTTTTCCAGAGAACAGGCAAGTCTTTGCAGCTGAAAGGTACACCTGGAAAGAACAGGCAATGACTCCACAAAAGCCCAGTGAACTGGCTGTGTACCATGTTTTAAAAGGTCCCATGTTCTTCCCTGGGATTGCTTCGTTCTGGGGGGAAATGGAAAAGATCTGTTCCTGTTGAAACAGAGGAATTCATAGCTTCTAGAGACATGCTAAGGTGGAGCCCTCAGGCACTTATAAATGATTTCTGCTTCCTCAGGCCTGTGCTTCCCAGACCTCAATAATTTTTTCATTCCAGCTGAGCAGGAGCTTTGCCTTGTTAAATTCAGGGAGTGCCACTGATGGCATCAAGCTTTTATCCAGTCTTTCTCATTTGGTGCCAGACCTGAAATGAATGATTAATGTCAGTGTGCTGCAAAGGGCACAGCTATCAGTTTCTTCTGCCTGTGATAAAATATATGCCATTTGATCTGGTGGTGCAGTGTCTGAATTTGGATTGGTTTTGGCCATCTCGTATGCTCTATATTGTGAAGCCACTTAAATAACTGTATTGCAACTCTGGAAAACACCTTCCCCCTGTTGTCCCTCTTTATTTTAATGGACTTATTTCACCTATGTTAAGAAAAAAAAAAACAAATCTCACCTCAGCCTTTCCATAAGAGATCTGCAAGAGGGCTGGGAAGGGAGTTTTTTACAAGTGTTTGTAGTGATAGGATGAGGGATGATGGCTTGGAGCTGGAAAAGGAGAGATTTAGACTGGAGATTAGAAATAAACTAATTCCAGTGAAAGTGGTGAGACACTGGAACAGGTTGCCTAGGAAGGTATTCAAGGTCAGGTTGGATAAGGCCTTGAGCAACTTAGAATCATACAATCAGTCAGGGTTGGAGGGGACCACAAGGATCATCTAGTTCCAACTCCCCTGCCATAGACAGGGACACCCTACCCTACATCAGGCTGGACAAAGCCTCATCCAGCCTGGCCTTAAACACCTCCAGGGAAGTTGCCCCAACCACCCCCCTGGGCAACCCATTCCAGGCTCTCACAAATTTCACGGTGAAGAACTTCCTCCTCATGTCCAATCTGAATCTTCCCACCTCCAGCTTTGCTCCATTCCCCCTAGTCCTGTCACTACCTGATAGCCTAAAAAGTCCCTCCCCAGCTTTTCTGTAGGCTCCCTTCAGATACTGGAAGGCCACAATAAGGTCACCTGGGAGCCTCCTCTTCTCCAAACTGAACAGCCCCAACTCTTTCAGTCTGTCCTCACAGCAGAGGTGCTGCAGCCTTCTGAGCATCCTCGTGGCCCTTCTCTGGACATGCTCCAGCATGTCCACATGCCTCTTGTAATAGGGGCTCCAGAACTGGATGCAGTATTTCAGGTGGGGTCTCACCAGGGTGGAGTAGACGGGAAGAATCACCTCCCTCGACCTGCTGGCCACACTTCTCCTGATGTAGCTCAGGATATGGCTGACTTTCTGGGCTGCAAGTGCACACTACTGGCTCATGTTGAGCTTCTTGTCCACCAGCATCCCCAAGACCCTCTCCTCAGGGCTGCTCTCCAGCCAGTCGCTGCCCAGCCTGGATTTGTGCTTTGGATTGCCTTGACCCAGATGCAGGACCTTGCCCTTGGCCCTGTTGAACCTCATGAGTTTGGCTTTTGCCCACATCTCCAGCCTGTCCAGGTCCCTCTGGATGCCATCCCTGCGCTCCAGTGTGTCTGCTGCACCACACAGCTTGGTGTCATCAGCAAACTTGCTGAGGGTGCACTCAATGCCTTTGTCCATGGCACCCACAAAGGTGTTGAACAAGACTGGTCCCAGGACTGATCCCTGAGGGACTCCATTTGTCACTGGTCTCCACTTGGACATGGACCCATTGACAGCCACTCTTTGGGTGTGGCCATCAAGCCAGTTCTTTATCCATCTGGTGGTCCACCCATCAAGCCTATGGTTCACCAGCTTGGAGACCAGGATGTGGTGCGGGACAGTGTCAAAGGCTTTGCTCAGGTCCAGGTAAATGACATTAGTTGCTCACCCCTCATCTATGAATGTTGTCACCTGTTCATAGAAGGCCACCAGGTTTGTCAGGCAGGATCTGCCCTTGGTGAAGCCCTGCTGATTGGACCCAGTCACCTCTTCACTATTCTCCTGTCTCAGTAGTGCCTCCAGGAGGATCTGCTCCGTGATCTTACCAGGCACAGAGGTGAGACTGACTGGCCTGTAGTTCCCTGGCTCCTTCTTCCTACCCTTTTTGAAAATGGGAGTTATGTTTCCCCTTTTCCAGTGGTCTAGTGGAAGGTGTCCCTGTCCACGGTAGGGGATTGGAACTTGATAATCCTTAAGGTCCATTCCAAGTCAAAGCACTCTATGAATCTATGCCTAGTGCACACCTAATGCCTGTGTGCTTTTATCACTTGTCCATGCTTAGACTGAAGTTCATTGATTTTAAATAGTTCTTCCACAAGTCTTGATGCTGTCAAAAATCAAAGCAGCAAAATCCAAGATGCATCTTCGGACTACTCCAGAATCACAGAATCAGAGAACGAATCGGGTCAGAAAGGATCTTTGGCCTCCGATCCAGCGTGCCACATGGCCTGGCCTGACGGCGTGGATTAACAGCACCGACACAGCGCCACCGAGAGGCCAATAGGCACACTGCAGCCTGCACAGCTCTGGATGCAGCGCCGTACCCCGCAGGGGGTGACCTGCGATCCTCAATTTCCGGACGGCCACTTGTCACCCCCGCGACTGACGGCTGCTCCCGCCCCGCCCTGCCACCGCGCCGCCCCGGCACTGCCCCGGCACCACCCCGCCACCGCCCCGGTACCACCTCGGCACTGCCCCGGCACTGCCCCGGTACCACCTCGGCACTGCCCCGGCGCCACCCCGGCGTCGCCCCGGCACCACCCCGCCACCGCCCCGGCACCACCC
>VWZI01005097.1:118305-133016 GCA_013396835.1 Psilopogon haemacephalus
CCCGCTACCGCCCCGGCACCACCCCGGCACTGCCCCGGTACCACCTCGGCACCGCCCTGCCACCGCCCCGGCACCACCCCGGCATCGCCCCGGTACCACCCCGGCACTGCCCCGGCGCCACCCCGGCATCGCCCCGGCACCACCCCGGCACTGCCCCGGTACCACCTCGGCACCGCTGGCCTCCTCCGGCCCGCCCATACTCCCGGCGGTTCGCTGCAGCCCCGCGCCTCCTCAGCGGCTCCCTCTGCCTGCACCGTTCCGTACTGTCTGCCCTGCTGCATTCCGGCCCCGCGACTTAAGAGCCCGGTGTTTTTGAGTGGTGCCCGGTGGCAGGACAAGGTAATGGGCATAAACTTGAGCACAGGACGTTCCACCGAGATGAGAAGGAGCTTCTTTTCTGTGAGGGTGGCAGAGCACTGGAACAGGCTGCCCAGGGAAGTGCTGCAGTCTCATTCAAAACCTGCCTGTCTGATGTCCTGTGCAACGGGCATGAGGTGGACCAGTTGTGGCAAGAGGGATGAACTAGATGATCTCCAGAGGTCCCTTCCAACCCCTAGCATTCTCTGATTCTCATTTTCTGTAGTAGACACATTTTTAAGCGACTTGCTACAATGTGGTGTGTCACAGATTAACTCTTCTGATAGTTGGAGTTCAGACTTTATAAATGGTTCTGGAAATCTCATTGACTATGTAAACACAATTCTGTAGCGCAGCTCTCTTGAATCTTCTTGCTCTCAGGAAAGGTTACAAACCCAAAGTGGTCTCAGTTTTCATACTTGCCGACTCAACTCCATAGTACAGTGGCTTGCCAGTGTGGGTTTTTTTTCTTTTCTGGCCTTATGGAAATGATGTTTTGTAAGCTGGTGGGTTCTGAGACCAGGAAATTTGTGGGAATCTTCTTAGTAGTGGTGGTGTGAACTTTTATTTATAACAGTAGACCTGCTGTCTGTTCAGTTGTATAAGTGGTGCTTTGTTAGGAATGTGCAGCTGATGAATTGCTGAGCTGGTGCACAGTTTTCCATTACTTATGTTCAGAGAGTATGGCTGACCTCAGTGGTATCTACTGCTTTTATGGACACCCTACCTTTGAAGTCATTAGTGCTTAATTTTCACTGCTGCTTACACTCGACAGCATTAGTAGTGGCTTCATGAATTCCTAATGTAGTGTTTAAAGGTGAAAAGTAGAGACCTCATCAAATTCTGGATATTTGCATATACATTGCAGATAATTTAGTATCTGAGAGGCAATGGTGGGATTTTTTTTTTTTTTTTCTCTTCCCCTTTGCTGTTAGGGGTATTCAAGATGAGAGTCCATTTAATATCTTCTGCTGCTGAGGATTAACCTTTGTTTAATGCTCTCTGGTCTTATATGAGATATCATGTGCTGCATTAACCTTCATTTGCAAATCAGCTTCTTGGGTTCTGTTGTGTTTACACTGGCAAGCTCTAAGAGGTAATTACAGAGCTCCTTCGTTAAGAAATTAAGTGCTACAGACAAAGTTTTTCCCACTAAACCCAAATCTCATGTACAGTTCAATAGAAGAACTGAAGGAGCCCATCTTTTTTTATTTCCCCCTTTGAAATTCTCCATCAAATCAAAAGAAGGTCTGCAGAGCACTGTAGTGTGCACTTGGCATTCCATTCCTGAATTCAGTAAGGCACTCGTGCCTTTACTTTGCAGGCATGGCTTTAAACAAAGCACTTAAAGACATGCTTAATTAGTTATTGAGACAAAAGGTGTGGTAGATCTGCTGCTCACCTCTTTAAAGCAGGCAATGTCCTTCTAGATTGAGTAATGGCTTTTGTCTTCTTCAACGCTGTTTTAATTCACTGTAGGTAAAAGTGGGAAGTGATCGTGCCCTGTGCTGGGCACTGGTGATGCCATGCCTCAAATACTGGGTTCAGCGTTGGGCCCCTCAATCAAGAAGACATTGAGATGCTGGACTGTGTCTAGAGAAGGGGAGCAAAGCTGGTGAAGGATATGGAGAACAAGACTGGTGAGAGAACTGAGGCTGTTTAATCTGGAAAAAAAAGGAGGCTGAGGAAAGACCTGGATCTCTACAGCTTCCTGAAAGGAGGTTGGAGTGAGGTGGAGATTGGTCTCTTCTCCTTAGTGTCAGGTGCTAGAACAAGGGGTAATAGCATGAAATTGTGCCAGGGAGGCTTAGGCTGGAGATTAGGAAAAGGGTTTTTTTAGCTGCAAGAGTGGTCAGGCATTGGAACAGGCTGCCCAGGGCAGGTGGTGGAGTTCCTAGAGGTGTTCAAGAAACTTGGCACTTAGGGACATGGTTTAATGATTGTGGTGGTGTTAGGTTGAGGGTTGGACTTGCTGATCTTAAAGGTCTCAACTCAACTCAGACATACAGATTCTTTGAAAGAAGTAATTGTGCCAGAAGCTGTCACTATGGGGAAATTGGCTTGAGTATCACCTGCATAAACCAAATAACAGATACTTCAGTCAAGAATGATTTTCATTTGTTGAACAAAATTCTCTACTTTGCCTATTCTTCAGAATCACATGCTTGCCTGTAATTTAGTTCCTTATCCAGTGGAGTGTCAGAGGGATTAGCTGCTTCTGCAATGTAGAAATTGTTAGATTAAAAATCCACATACAATTCCCTGACTTTTTTACAGAATACTAAAAACATCTGAAAAACAATATTTAAATTGTTCTAATTCTGATAATCAGGTTCTAGATACTTTTTCCCCCCTGCCTTCTATGTAAGATATATTAATTTGGTTTGTTTGTTTTTTTTTATTTTAGACTTAATGAAGGTAAGATTTGGGTTATATATTATTTTGGGATTTTGAAGTTGCTCTTTGTTTATTGTACTGCATCCACTTCTGGTGCCCCCAGCACATGAGGTCCAAATGGAGAGCAGTGACAAGCGGTGTCCCTCAGGGTTCTGTCCTGGCACCTGTGTTGTTTAATGTTTTTATCAAGGATATAGACAGTGGGATTGAGTGCACCATCAGCAAGTTTGCAGATGACACCAAGCTGAGTGGTGCCATCAATACCCCAGAAGGACAGGATGTCATCCAGAGGGACCTGGACAAGCTGGAGAGGTAGGCCTAGGTATACCTCATGAGGTTCAAGAAGAGCAAGTGTAGGATCGTGCACCTGGGCTGGGACAATCCTCACTATGAATACAGACTGGGGGATGAGGTGATAGAAAGCAGCCCTGTGGAAAAGGACTTAGAATCATAAAATCAGTCAGGTCTGTAAGGGACAACAAGGATCATCTAATTCCAGCCCCCCTGCCATGGGCAGAGACACCCTACCCTAGATCAGGATGGACAGAGCCTCATCCAGCCTGGCCTTAAACACCTCCAGGGATGTGGCCCAAACCACCTCCCTGGGCAACCCATTCCAGAGTCTCACCACTCTCATGGTGCAGAACTTCCTCCTGACTTGGGGGTGCTGATGGATGAGAAGCTGGATGTAAGCAGACAGTGTGTGCTTGCAGCCTAGGAGGCCAGCGGCCTCCTGGGCTACATCAAAAGCAGCATGGCCAGCAGATCCAGACAGGTGACTCTGCCTCTTTGCTCTGGTGAGACCTCACCTGTAGTACTGTGTAGAGCTCTGGAGCCCTCAATAGAGGAAGGACATGGACCTGATGGTGTGGGTCCAGAGGAAGATCATGAAAATGATCAAGGGGTTGGAGCACCTCTGCTATGAGGATAGGCTGAGGGGGCTGGGGTTGTTCAGTCTGCAGAAGAGGCTGCTCCAGGGGGACCAAATAGCAGCCTTAAAGTACCTACAGGGGGCTTAAAAGAAGGATGGAGAGAGACTGTTTGCAAAGGCCTGCAGTGACAGGACAAGGGGTAATGGCTTCAAACTAGAGAAAAGGTTAGATATTAGGAACAAGTTATTTACCATGAGTGTAGTGGAACACTGGAACAGGTTGTGGAGGGAGGTGGTTGGGGCTCCATCCATGGAGATATTCAAGGTGAGGCTCAACAGGGCTCTAGGCAACCTGATCTAGTTGAGGATGCCCCTGCTTATCACAGAGGGGATTGGACTAGATGACCTTTGGAGGTCCCTTCCAACCCAGACCATTCTATGTCTGAGAATCCTTTCAGTGATGAAATATTTCCTAACACTCAACCTGAATCCCCACAGTGCAGCTTGAAACCACTTCATCGAGTCTTGTCACTTGTCATCAAGAAGAAAATGCTGGCCTACCCCTCGCTCCAACCTCTCTTCAGGTAGCTGTAGACAGCAATGAGGTCTCCCTTCAGCCTCCTTTTCTCTAGACTGAGCAACCCCAGCTCCCTCAGGTGCTCCTCCCAGGCCATGTGCTCTTGGCCCTTCATGAGCCTCCTTGCCCTTCTCTGGGCATGCTCCAGCACCTCAATGTCCATCTTGTAATGAGGGTCCCAGAACTGAACACAGGTGTGGCCTCACCAGTACTGTGTACAGGGGAACGATCACCTCCCTGCTCCTGACATGTTTCTAATATAAGCCAGAGTGCCACTGGCCTTCTTGCCCTCCTGGCATTCTGCTGACTCATGTTCAGTTGACTCTTAACCAATACCCCCTGGTAACTCTCCAAGCTTCAGTTTTCCAACCACACATCCCCAGGTCTGTAGCAGATCGACACAGCCACCCAGCTTGGTGTCATCTGCAAACTGACTGAATGTGCATTCAAACCGCTCATCCAGATAAGCTTCACTGGAAGCAGACTTGACCTTCATTTATTTGCAAGAGATGCTAGAGAGAAAATTCCCATATGCATATATCTGCTTGCCTGGCTGAAGCTGTTGATATAGAGACTGAATTATGTGGTTCTGAATCCATAACACTGAAACTCAAACTTGATCAGAGAGAAATTTAGGGGCATTGATTGCTGGCATTGAATGGACATCATGCTTCAACCTCTGAGTCATATAGCTGTGACTAAACTGAGTGAGAGCTGTAGAGGGCTTGAATGTCCCGTCTTATATAGTTAAAAAGCCAGCCAGGAAATAAAACCTGCTACAGATCTGCTTCAGCTGCTTGTGGAGGAACAAACTGAATGACTACCTCTGAATGTGCTGGAGCTTGCACTCTGGGTGCATTATAGACAAAAGATACTGCCAAAAGTGGTAGTTGGCTGGAAGTACTTCATACTTGTGTAGAAGTTGTCATAACTTCATAGTTACAGAAATGCTTGGCTAGGAATCATCCTCCTTCCAATCTACAGAGAAGTTCCTAAACTAGCATCTGGTTTGCAGCAGAGGGAATGACATTTGAATGAGGATGTAGGTCTGCATTTGGCAAGACTTTCTTTTGTGATGCATAAAAATATCAAACTGACTCAATCCTATGAAAAGATTAGGTGTGGGAAATAGCGGTTGGCTGTGTTTTCATTTCATGTTTTTATATCCCCCTGGATTGCTCTTAATTGCAGATGCAGAGATGATCTATCTCTGTAGGAGGCTGCAAGATCTCCAGTCACCACTACATCTGTGCCTTTTGCAACATCTTCAGAAAGCAAAAGTATGTTTGCACCATTTGTTGAGTATCACATGGGAGGTGAGTGACTGAGCAGGGCTTGAACTCATGCCAACAGCCTTTGGGGGCTGATAGCTAAAAGTTTGGAGTGCTGCTTTGATGTGGAAGATCTGTCCAGTGACTAGTGTGTAAACCATCTTCTTGTGCACAGTGCTACAAAACTTCTAGTGTGCTTGGCTGGAAGGTGTAGAGGTTGTAAGCCATGAAACCAGGTGACGGTAAACATGAGCTCAACGATAACCATGACATTTAAATGTATTCTTACACAGCAGTGAGTGGTGGCAAAACCTGCCAGGTACCAGTGTTGTGCTTAGTGGAAAGAAGTTTAAATACCAGGAGGAATAACTGGTTTTATAGAATTGTAGACCTCCTAGATCGAGTCCAACTGTAAACTTAGTACCATCATGGCCATTAAATCATGTCCCACAGTGTCCTGAGCCACACATTTCTTGAGCATCTCCCAGGAGCCACTCCACCACCTCCCTGGGCAGCCTGTTCCAATCTCTGACCACCCTTGGAGCAAAGACATTTTTCCTCATTTCCAACCTAAATCTTATTTGGCATAATTTCACACAATTTCTTCTGATACTAGGGAAAAGAGACCAACCTGCACCTCACTCCCATCCCCTTTCACAGAGTTGTAGAGAGCAATCAGATCTCCCCTCAGCCTTTTCTGTTCTTGTTTGTAGATATGGCTGTGTTGTGCTATCAGGAATATGTAGAAGGTATGCACGACAAGCCATCCAGCTCCTAGTTGTACACTTTGCTGCCATCATGAACTTAAAATTTCAGTCTCAGGAGGTTTAAATCTGTATATTTAACATGGAGTTCACTTAAACTTTTGTGGAGAGTGGTGGATGGGGAGGAAGAGGCAATACTTGAAGGGGGCCAACAAGAAAGCTTGGGAGGGACTTTTTACAAGTACTTGTAGTGATGAGACTAAGGGCAATGGCTTTAAGCAGGAAGAGAAGAGACATAGACTGGAAATTAGGAAGAAATTCTTTCCAGTGAGGGTGATGAGATACTGGAACAGGTTGCCTAGGGAGGTTGTGGATGCTCCCTCTCTGGAGGGTTCCAAGGTCAGACTGGATGATGTTTTGACCAATCCAATTAGTGTAAGGTGGCCCTGCCCCTGGCAGGTGATAGTTGGCTAGGACCTTTAAGGTCCCTTTCAACTCAAACCATTCTATTCTCTCAGCTTCAGTCTTATATATCAGCACATAATAAGTTGGTTTTTTTTCCATCATGTTCAAGTACCTTGGTGTCATCTGCCTTGTAGTAAGCACCTGACTTTATGGATCCACCACTACCTAGGCACCTGACTTCTACAGAAAGCAACCTTCAGAGCTATATGTCATCTTTTTGCCTGGCTTCTATTCCTCAGCAACCAGGCTATTCCTTGAAATAGTTCAGCAGAAATCAGAGCTGCTTTGCTCCTTTACACTAAATCAGGCTCTGCCTTTTACCCTCTGAAGCTTGTAATAAACTTACTTTAAACACTCAAAAAATCCATTAGGATATCTGTATCTCAGTTCCTACACTAGGGATCCCATTCACCAGATTGGACCAATCCTGAGTGTAGATATTCATGGGCTCAGGTCAAACTTGGAACAAGAAGCCCTCCTGTTTATAAACTTTTGAGAGGTACCCACACGTCAGCAGAACTCTACAGAGAAGGGAAGAGTGGAGAAATTGCCTTTGTCTGGGCTTTATCTAAACAGAGTCAGGCTACTAAAAATTGCATGACATTTGCAAACCCTTCCAAGCTAGCCAAAAAGCAAGGGCTCACTTTGCTTAACAGGCAGCAAATCAAAGTGTGTAGGCAAGGACATGCAGAAGCAAGAGAGATAATAAATGGGCCTGTTCTGCATTCACCTTTAAGAGAAGGAAGCCAAAGAGCTTCAGCTTTCTCTTATCTTTTGCAAAGATTTACCAGAACAAGTGGTACTAAGCTTTTAATCCTGTGGCTTTACATACACAAAATTGTTTTGGGGTTTTTTTTGTTGTTTTTTTTTTTTTCCTGTTTTAGTCATATTTTTTAAAGGCCTGTTAAATAGCAGTCTCATTTGGGAGCTATCTTTCTGAGATGCTAAGCAGTACTGATTATATCAACTGAGTACAATGATTTAGCTTTTTTCCCTTCATATTTGCCCGCTATAGACAATAAGCACAATATTTGATGCAATTTCTTTTAGCTGTCTGATTAATGTCCAAATTTTTATGGAAATAGATGTGAAACCAGCACCAGAACTTAATTGTGCCAAATCTCTCCTTGTTCGGTCTTAGCCTGAAGAAAAGGAGGCTGAGGGGAGAGCTTCACACTCTCTACAAACTAGAAGGGGGTTGAAGAAAGATCAAGGTTGGTCTCTTCTCCCTAGGAACATGTGATAGGAGGAGAGGAAATGGCCTTGAGTTGTACCAGGGGAGATTTAGGTTGACTATTTGAAGAAACTTTTGACTGAAAGGGTTCTCAAAGACTGGAAAAGGCTCCCCAGAGGGGTGATTGAATCCCCATCCTTGGGGATGTTTTGAAGAGGCAGAGATGTGGTGCTGAGAGCCATGGTTTAGCACCTCATTTGAGAGAGTTAGAGAATGGTTGGACTCAATATTAGAAGGTCTTTTCCAAGAGAAGCAATCCTAGGACATTGCAAAATCTACCATGTGGAACTTAAAAGCCATTGGTAACATCACACCTTCTCTAGCCTGTGGTTGAACAATAATTTTTATTGTTCTGCAAGTTCTGAGTTTTGGAGATGAGGCACAGCTCTTGTAAGCAACTTGCCTTACCCTTTGGTGCGGGTACAAGACTACAGTAGGGCAAGGAAAGTTCACCAAAGGATGGGATGGAGACATTCTGTGGCGTTCCTTTGCTGCATGATGAGAGCAGTCAATGTAGACATAAAGGGAAGAAATGTACTATGTAATGTAATTATGAACTCTTACATTGGCCTGCTGTGGTCTTGTTTGGTGTGTATTACCACGATCTATTGATTTTTAATCAGAAGATGACAATTTCTATTATCCAGATTCCAGCATGATGAAACTTGAGTCTTAAAGCCAGTCTTCTAGATCTTTTATACATCTTAAGAGAGCTGCTAAAAACTGTCACCTTCCATTCCTGACTAGAACTGCTATTCCTGACACAAACATGTCAGAACGTGTTTTATTCTAGGACAGTATGCCTGTCTTCTTGTCTTGTAGACTACAGTTTGCTTGCAAGGATTAACAAAATTGGTTTAAGTAGACTGCAGTAGTTTGTGAGAGAATTGTTGTATCTAACCCACAAGACATCTATGAAAATTCAGGTTATAATTTTAATTTGCTGGGTTTTGGGTTTTGCTTGGTTGTTTGGTTGGTTTGGTTTTGGTTTTTTTGTTTGTCTGTTTGGTGGTGGTGGTGGTGATGGGTTTTGGTGTTGTTGGGTTCTTTTAATGGAGAGGAAAAACCCCACCCATGACACACAAAAAAATGAATTAATTGGTCCTTCAGTGCACAGAGAGAATGATTAATCCCCCACATACAGGAGCATCTGTCTACTGCTCTTGCTTGAATTCCTCCAAAGGCTAAGGCTGCTTCTAATGGTCATTTAAATAATAAATGCCTCCACACTCATTAGGCGGGTATCAGTTGTTCTTTTTTCTGCTCTGTTGCTTGTTGTATTCTATTAATATTTATTGAACTCTAGGAAATTAATCCTGAGCTAGTGGTCTGCATTCCTCTTCAAGGTCACCAAATATAAATATTTTATTTATCTAATTTAGAAAAATGGCATGAAATGTGATGCAGCAAACATGACAAGAGTAGGAATTAGTGGAAAGCTTCCCTTGAGAGATGTATCCAGGTAGCAGTAATGGGTAATTTTAAGTCCAATACCTTTTCTCCTGTCATAAAAATGCCTAATGACAATACAAACCCACATCTGAATGTATGCAGATGGCAACCACAGTGAGTAGCAAACAGACTATTTGCCATAAGGGCAGTGGAAGCCTGCAAATCACACTTAGCTGGAGCACTAAGTAGGCTTATTAGAGCTTTAGCTTCATGGTTTTACATGGATGTGCGTGTGAGCTGTATGGCAGATTTGTGGTAGCTCTTTGGGAATTAATATACCCAAATCGATTAGACACTAAGTGATGCTGGAGTATTCGTGGGATTGTTGTGACCCAGGTGGAGGACCCAACAGTTGACTGTGTTGTATCTGATACAACTGGCTTAGAGGACCTGGCACTTGACTATGTTGCATCTCATACAGTTGGCTTGGCCCAGTGGTTCAGCCTGGCCAGATCCTTCTGCAAATCCTTTCAACCCTCAAGCAGTTCAACACTCCCACCTAAGTTCTTCAGACTTAATGAGAATACCTCAATCCCCTTGTCTGTATCATTGATAAAGACATTAAAGAGAACTGACCCCAACACTGAGCCCTGGGGAACTCCTTCCATCAACTATGTTAACTCCATTCCCCACCATCCAGGCAGATCTTTTATCCAGCAAAGTGTCCACTCATCGAAGCCATGAACAGCCAGATGAAGAGAAATCCTGATTGAGATACAGTGTTCCAAATGTTCCTGTAGATTCCATGCCCTTTTCTTGGATATGCTCATGGCTACACACACAGCACCCAGTGGAGGCATTTTCTGAGCTCCCACCCAAGCACTGAGGAGCAGTTCTTTAGGCAAAAATGTCCAGGAGCACAAAGATCAAGGGAAAACATTGCAAGTTTCTTCTCACATATTTGCTGTGCAGATTTTACCCACACCCGGATGTTCTCTGCAGAAAAACGTCTTTGCTGAAGCAGGCTGCCCAGATAGGCACATTGTGGAGACTCAAAACCTATCTGGATGCAGGCTGCCCTAGGTAATCCTGCTTTGGCAGGGGTTTGGACTCAATCATCTCCAGAGGTCACTTCCAATCTCTGCCATTCTGTGATTCTACTCCATATTCATTTTCTTTGTACTTAAGGAGAGCTGTCTTTGCACCCCTGAAGGTGTAGAAATTCCTTTATGATTACTTGCTTTTGACCAAACACCACTTTTTCTTTGCATTCATCCTCTCCATCTTAGACATCAGTAATTGCAAGTGCTTGCAGTTACATTCTTGCAAGGGCTGGCTGTAAGAAAACAAAGCTTTGAAAAGGAAAAAAAAAAAAAGCCAGTACATTGTGTTTACCTCTTCAAAATGTTCACCTAGAAACCTTTTCCCCAAATTGAGTTCTGAGCTGTCAAGACTCAAAAGAAAACAAATGAAGTGGCACTTAATTTAATTGAAAATTGTGCTGGTGGGGCTTTTGTCTGCATTTGATTTTTAGCACATTGTGGCTTTTTTGGCTATTGCCAAGGTTGAAATTAAAATTGTTTATTGTTATTCTCTGTAAATTCAGAGGCAAAGCAGAGGCTTCTGAAGGAGTGGGTGGTGAGTGACTTGTGTATTGGTAGCAATTCTGGTAAGCGATACACACTGGGTACCTAAGGGAAGGGCCTTTGCAGGTGGCACCAAGCTTTTAGGAAAATTTTTCTCACTCCTGTGCAGCTGAGGAAGGGGAGTGGTAAAGCAGCTCTGGTGGGCACCTGGTAGCCAGCCAAGGTCAGCTCAGCACACCTGACCTATGGAGCTGCAGATTCTCTGGCCTGGTCTCGCTGTTTATGTTGCTGGTATCTGCTTCCGATCGTATGCCACTAATTGACAGCTCCTTGGTATCCTCAGCAGCAAAACCTTGCCAAGAACAGGTATTGGGAATAATCACTCCATTTTCTTTCTTCCAAAGTTTGCTTTGCTATGCAGGAAACAGGTCTTATCTGCTGGATTATGGTAGAAATCGTATCAGATGGAGTCTGTGAAGTGAAGAGCAGGGAAAAGGCCCTTATACAGACACAGGAACAAGCAGAGCTTTGATAAATAGAGAGCTGAGTTGCTAATGTGTTAACAGCGTGGAGGTTCTTATGATTCTAACCCTGAGTAATCATAGAATCATTTGAGTTGGAAGGGACTTTAAAGATCATCTGGTTCCACCCTAAAGATGATCTAGTTCCCTGCTCCCTGCCTTGGGCAGAGACACCTTCCACTAGCCCAGGCTGCTCAAGGCTTCATTCAATACACCCTTGAACATCTCCAGGGCAGAGGCATCCTCAGCCTCCCTGGGCAACCTGTTCCAGTGTCTCACCAACCTCACAGGAAAGAATTTCTTCCTAATGTCCAGTCTAAATCTCCCCTTTTCCGTCTTCAGTCCATTCACTGTTATCCTGTCACTGCAAACCCTTGTAAAAAGTCCCTCCTTAGTTTTCTTGCAGGCTTACTCAGGCACTGGAAGGCCACTCTAAGATCTCCCTGGACCCTTCTCTTCTCCAGGCTGAACAACCTCAACTTGTGCATCGTGTCCCCATAGGGGAGGTTCTCCAGCCCTCTGATCATCTTAGTGGCCTCTTGTAGACCAGTTCCATGTCCTTCTTTAGCTGCACTCACCAGAACTGCGCACAGTACTCCAGGTGAGGTCTCAGGAAAGCAGGGTAGAGGGGCAGAATCACCTCCCTGTCTTGCTAGTCATCCTGCTTTTGATGCAGCCCAGGACACAGTTGCCTTCTGGGCTGAAAGCCACCATTGCTGGCTCATGTTGAGTTTTTTCATAAACTAATTAGTTAAGTGCATAGTCTCTGATTTTTCAATTAACACACTCAATATATAGTGATGCATTAATTATCTTTTGTGTCTAAATATAGTATAAAGAAATCTGTACGTCTGGAGGTGAACTTCACAAGGCAGATGGTTCTGTTTTTCATAGCAGGGTGTAGGTAGATTTAATTGAAATTGAAGGGAGTTTTTCATGCAAATGTATCTTGGTTTGAAAAACTTTGGGCTTGGATAACTTTGTCTCTTTCTGTCATCTTCCATTTCTCTTCACTTAAATCTCAGACAAGCCTTTTTCAATAAACTCCTTGCCCTTTAGCTAGCCATGGGAACAACTACTGTGCAAGACAATATGTCTGCAAGGAATCTTGAGTACTGTATTTAGTTTAGGGCCTCTATGTACATGAAAGATATTGAGGTGCTGGAGCAGGTCTAGTGAAGAGTCTGGGGAACAGATCTGAGGCAACTGAGGATGTATAGTCTGCAGGCAAGGCTGAGGGCAGGCCTTATTGCTCTCTAGAACTCCATAAAAGGAGGGTGGAGTGAGGCGAGTGTTGGTGTCTTCTCACTAGAAACAAGTGAGAAGGAAAGGAAATAGCCAGAGGAGGTTTAGGTTGGATATTAGGAAAAATGTCTTCACTGCTAGAGTGGTCAGGTATTGGAATAGGCTACTCAGGGAGGTGGTAGAGCCACCATCCCTGGATGTGTTGAAGAACAGTGTAGGCGTGCCACTTTGGGGCATAGTTTAGTGGGCATGGTGATGTTGAGTTGATTGTTGGACTTCATGAGGTCTTTCCCAACCTTAATGATTCTATGACTCTCTTTCGGACTTCATTATAGTTCTGCTGACTACCCACACAGAGATACACACTCTCTGCTGCCAGCTGTGGAGGTGGTACAGCATTTTGTTCAAACCAAGGCAGCTGCCCTCCTTCTCTAGGTGATATGGAAGAGGCTGGATAGTTCCATCACAAGATCTGTGTTTGACAGTCGAGCTGAATTTCCCTCCAGAGGTGCTTGCTTTCCCTGGAGATGAACAAGGCAACTACCTTTAACAGGTCATCTAACAGTTACAAAAGGGCAAGTGGAAGTGGAAAGATGCCCATGGCTTAGCTGCTGTTTGGGCTCTTAACTACCTAATGAAAGGCTGCTGCTAGCCTGTTCCCATGGCAGCACCAGTAATGACTATTTGTGTAGAAACTGTTGCTTCTAAAAATACACACCTCTACACCTTGGGGCAACAGCTTAAATCACTCTGGGGTGTTTTTTTTTTTTTCTGAAACATTAACTAATAGAGCTCATCAGGATTTCTTCAAGTTTTTAATCAGAAAATGGCAGCTTACTGACACATAAAATTTGGGGACAGAAGTCTGGTTTTGTGAAGGCAGCTACAACATTTCCAAAACACCAGTCCAGAATTAAGTTGGTTTTCCATGGCAACATGTGCTGATTTCAAAGTCTTAGAGCCTGAAATGATTTTTACAAACATGTGTGACTTGCTTGATTTTTATTTTGATTACTGATCAAACTTAGAACACAACAATTCAAGCCATGCGATGCATCAAACTGACTTGAGCTGACAATGTGCATTTAGCTCTGAGTTGTGCTTTTGTGTTGTTGCCATTTCAGTTTTAGTGTCAACTTGATGTGGGGAATTTTATTTTTATATTTTGTTGATTCTTCTAGGCAGGTAAAATGTCCCAGCTGTCTTTATTGAGTGCTGGACTAAACAATATATTCTACTTTGGAAAGAGAGGGATTTCTTTTTTTATTTATTTATGTTTGAGGGCCACTGAGAGAAAATATTAGGAAAATTCAAAATGCTTTTGAAAAATCTTCCCTATATTTTGCAATGGGAGTCCTACTGTCTTTGGGGGTTTGGTGCCAGGAAGTGTATTTCCCTAGAAGATTCCTAGAAACATGGGATTGTTTTGGTTGCAAAAGGCCTTTAAGACCATCCCATTGAACCATTCTCTAGCTCTGCCAAGTCTGGTCAGTGGCAAATCTCCGCAATTTTGAACACCTTCAGGGATGGGATTCAGTCATCTCATTGGGCAGTCTGTTCTAGACTTTGAGAACCCTTTCAGTCATAGAATCATAGAATGGTTTGGACTGGAAGGGACCTCCAAAGGTCATCTAGTTCAACCTCTGTCCCGGCATAGAATGACGGAGCATCCTAGGATTAATCCAATTCCTGGGTTCTCTCCTCCCTCTACTGTTAAAAGGTTTGGTAGGGGGGAAGGGTGGGGCATCCCAGGTGGCCCCGGGACCCAGGGGGAGAACCTCGAGATGCCCATATACGTCAAACCTTGAATCAATTGGCCGGTCAGGAAATGTTGGACGCCTGATGGACAGCTTCGTACACCCTGCAGGGTACTTAAACGGGTCAGCAGCCATTTTCCTCTCTCTTCCCGCTCTCCTCGTCCACCGCCACCCACGCAGCAGCTGGGAGAAGCCCCAGCCACGTGCGCAGCAACGGGCAGCGAGGCACGGCAGCTTTACTACACGCGGCAAGGCTGACCCCTCTCTCTCTTTCCCAGTTTCTCTCCCTCTTTCTAATCCCTCTTTTATTTTCCTTAAATCGGTCTCCCTCCTT
>VWZI01005097.1:133298-155432 GCA_013396835.1 Psilopogon haemacephalus
GACAGTAACGGTGCTGGAACACAGGGCGGCAGGGAGACACGTGCTGCAGCAGCACAGAGCGCGAGCAAGTGCTCGACCAGCTGGCACGAGGGGAAGAGGAGAAGGGAGAAGAGAGAGAAACCCGCGGGGAACTGGGTTCCCCCTCTTATAGTCCCAAAATCCTAGCAGGAAGTGGGAGTGTCTAACCATGCAACCTGGGAAAAGGGTGAAACCATTCCTTGGGAAAAGACAGGGGGTCCCAGGTGGGCTTAACCCTTCACAGTCTTGCATGTAAGCTCTCTGTTTTCCCCTGTCCTGGTTGTTAAACGTTTATACCTGATGTTTAAGCGATATCCGTGTCTTTTCTGCCGACCGAAACCCGAAGAACCGGTGAGGAGGGCACTAAGACCTCCTCGTCCCACGGGATACTGTGTTTGATTAGCCCAGTCCCGTGACAACCTCCTCTGTGGTAAGCAGGGGCATCCTCAACTAGATCAGGTTGCCCAGAGCCCTGTCCTGCCTCATCTTGACTATCTCCATGGATAGGGCCCCAACCGCCTCCCTCAGCAACCTGTTCCAGTGTTTCACCACCTTCATGGTAAATAACTTGTTCCTAACATCCAACATAAATCTGCTGTTCTCTAGTTTTAAGCCACTGCCCCTCATCCTGTCACTGCAAGGACCAAGGTAAAAAGTCTCTCTCCATCTTTCTTGTAGGCCCCGTGCAGGTACTGGAAGGCTGCTATTATATCTCCCCAGAGCCTTCTCTTCTCCAGCCTGTCTTTGTAGCAGAGGTGTTCCAACCCCCTGACCATTTTCGTGGACCCACACCATGAGGTCCATGTCCTTCCTGTATTGAGGGCTCCAGACCCGGATGCAGTACTGTGGAATCACCTCTCTGGTTCTGCTGGCCACACTGCTTTTGGTGCAACCCAGAATGTGATTGGTGCACAAACTGTCTGCTCATGTCCAGCTTCTCATCCATCAGCACACTGAAGTCCTTTTCCAAAGGGCTGCTTTTCACCCCCCAGTATGCATTGATAATGAGGATTATTCTGGCCAAGAATTTTGTTCAGTCAAGAAATTTCTTCTTACAGCCAACCTAAATCTCCAACGAAGCAACTTAAGGGCATTTCCTCTGGTCCTATCATCTGATACTAGGAAGAACAGACCAAACCCCACCTCACTGCAACCTCCTTTCAGGTTCAGAGAGTGAGAAGGTTACACCTCAGCCTCCTTTTCTCCAGACTAACCTCCTTTTCCCTCAGCTGCTCCTCACCAGACCTGCTCTCCAAACCCTTCACCAGCTTTGTTGGCATTCTCTGGATGTGCTCCAGCATCTCAATGTCTTTTTTTTGTAGTGAGTAAGATTATGAAATTGTCCTCACTTTGAAGGCTCTGGGGAAATAGAGACACATCTTGGTAGATTGACTTTGGTATCTACTGGTCAGAAATCTAGGCTGCCACTATGCCATGAAATTCAAACACCAGGCCAAAGTAATTGGGCTGAGAATTGTTCTAGCAGTTGGTTGCTAATTCTGAAAACTAATCTACCACCTGTTGTTTAGGCTGTAGGATTAAAGGATGGTTTCATATTTGAGGAAAGAGGGACTTATTGCTCCAGATGGAGCACAGTGTTGGAGTCTGTGGGTGAAGGTCAGCATTCAGTAGCCTACTACTCTTATAAAGGCAGCTTGGTGCAAGCCACAACACTTTGAAAAGCAACCTACAACCTGTTTTCTACCTTCAGATATTGTTTTCTCTAGAAGTCTTCACAGATGAGTTTGTCACTCTTCTTGGACTGTGCAGTTGTCATTTTTTTCCCCTGTGTGCATCATCAGATTCTAATAAGATTCAATAATTTTAATGTCCCCCCGATAATGTAACCAAAGACAGGCTTGATGCAGTGGATAAATAGTGTAGTGGAGAGGGAAACATGGAAATTCAGAGGTTATTTTGTTTGTGTGGTGTTTACTGACCATCTGGAAGAGGGGAATACTGGCAGTGAGACACTTTCAGAAATCAGCAGTATGAAATAGGTGAGAAGATGGGGCCTGATTACTTGGACAGACCAAGTAATCATATTGGTGTGATTATTTCTGCTCAGAGAAGACCTCAGCCAACCAGCTAATATTTTTTTTTGTAAGTGTATAATTTGTGTGACAGAAGTGTTTCCAGGAAATACTTTGCAGGAGAAATACTTTGGAGAGAAAGGGGATGTGGGGATACTTTGCAGTATGGCTGGAAGAGGGCACTTGACTCTAAAACAATCAAATGTTCAGGGCCTGGAGAACTTACAAGGACAGGAGATGTGGGTTCAGCTCCTGCTCTGGCTCAGCTGTGAGGTGATTACCTCCCACAGTAATGCCCCAGCCAGCAGACATGTGATTGATTCACTCAGGCTGTTGAACAGATTGGGAAAGTTGTATTTTGTTAGCTTGATATCAGGGCATTTTGTGAGAACAGGAGTAACTCAGCCAGTGTGGTGCAGGGATGCACATTGTCACACCAGACTAGTTGATGTGCAGCCGTGTTGCAGAGGTGGTGATGATTCCCCTAAGATGCAGCAGGAGCACCTGACACATGTACTGAACAATGCTTGACACAGATTTGGGGATATATTGAATGGAAATGGAAAGAGAAGACTCCCTAAATTGGGTCGGGTTCAGCAAGAAGCTTCTCTTGCTTCTTCTCTAGCTTTGTATTGAATTGTGGGGGGGTTGTTTGTTTGTGGGTTTTGGTTGGTTGGTTAGTTGGTTGGTTTTTCCTGGCTTATACTTTCCATTTCCCCTCTTTCATTATTTATTCTCATTGGATTTAGTCCTCTTCTCCTTTTTTTCCCCACTTTGGCCCTAACATTCTCAAGACTGTTGGATGAGCTAAATTGAATTTCAGAAAGTAAATCTCAGATTTGTCCACAGAGCCCTGTCAGGGCAGGTCATTTATTCCAGTCCAGGAGTTTTCTGGGACATAGAGTGGATTTGTTTGGTTTTTGTTGTTTGCTGTGATTTTTTTTTTAAACAAAACTCCCAGGGGGTTGCATGTCTTCTTACTGCCATTCCTGCAGTCCAGCCATGCAAATGCTGACTATCAGCTGTTCCCCTACCACACTCCAAGTCTCATAACTGATGTAGAATCATAGAGTCGCTTTGGTTGGAAAAGACCTTTAAGATCATCTCTCTCAACTATTCTCTAATTCTACCAAATCTGCTGCTAAACCAAGGCCCTCAGCACCACATCTCTGCCTCTTTGGAACACCTCCAGAGATGAGGATTCAACCACCTCCCTGGGCAGACTGTGCTAATCTTTGAAAACCCTTTCAGTCAACAAGTTTCTTCTCATATTCAATTTAGGGCTACCTTGGTGCAACTTGGGCCATTTACTCATATCACTTGTTACTAGGGAGAAGAGGGCAACACCTACTTGGGCTCCAACCCCCCTTCAGGAAGTTGTAAAGAGTGAGAAGACCTCCCCTCAGCTGTCTCTTCTCTACAATAAACAACCCATTTCCTTCAGCTGCTCCTCACCAGCCCTGTTCTCCAAACCCTTCTCCATCATTTGTTACCCTTCTCTGGATCCACTCCAGCATCTTGGTGGGTTTCCTGTAGTGAGAGTGACTCTCTGTCTCTGTTTCCCTCAGCTTCATTCACCAGAGTGTACTGAAGCTAGAAATCCATAGCAGCTCAGCTCAGTTCAATCACATCAAAACGTAGTCTTCCTGGCTATATGGTCCCGACACCTCCCACACACACACAGTCTGTTTAGTTTGCTGAGCCAGCTGAAAAGTGGGGCCTTTTTTTGTTTGCCTTTGTGGTACTTTGATAGGCTTGGGGTTTTTTTTCAGCACACTGAACAGGATGGGCACTGTGGAACTTCACAGTACGGGATGAGCAATGGCTTTGAGATGGAGAAGGAGAAATTTAGGCTGGAGACTAGGAGGAAATTCTCTCCAGTGAGGGTGCTGAGGCACTGGAACAGGCTGCCCAGTGAGGCTGTAGATGGTCGCTCCTTGGAGGTATTCAAGGCCAGGTTGGAAGGGGCCTTGAGCAAGCTGGTCTTGTGAAAGGTGTTCCCACCCATGGGAAGGGGGTTGGAACTAGATGACCTTTAAGGTCCCTCCCGACCCAAACCGTTCCACAATTCTATGATTTAAGTGCTTGAAGTTCTTCAAACAAAAGGTTTGAAAGTAAAGCAGCATCTCGCAGTGATATTTTATCAGGTGTTAGTACTTCACTGTCAGTGCTAGGCCCTGTCCAGCTCTTCCACTTGATGTGTGAGAATCAGATAATCACAGCACAAACATTTGCCAAAAAAAAAGAGCTTGTGTGTTGCATGTGGAAACTAGCACGTGTCCTTCATATCTTAGTTTGGCTCAGAAACTCTCAATGTAAAAAAGAAATAATCTCCAAATATTCTAGGATCTTCCCCCAGCTCCAGTCTTTTCTTAGTTCTTTATTTCCTGTAATGACAGCGCAATTCTTAATGGTGATGAATGTGGTTGGTGGTGTTTTTTTTTTAATGCCTAACCTAGTAAACATTTAAGAGTGTTTCAGGTAAATGGAAAGAACAAATCCCTTGGCTTTGCCCTAGAAAATCGGTAAATGCTGACCCATGCAAAGTGCCAAATGTTGAGAATTTTCTCCTTGGCAGAGCTGGATGGAGTATCTGCAAATCAGAAAAACACCCCTCTGACCTGGTAACACAGAGAAGTGCTGGGATGCTAAGTTTTCTCTCTCAACAACAATTCTGTTGCATGTAGCACAGCATTGGTATCCTCCATCTTTATTATTCGTCCACAGCTAATTTCACTCTGGAGATCAAAACTCTGAAATTCTTTTAATGACATTGTGTGCTACAGATTGTGCTCAGGGAAGAGGGCAAAGCCATCTCCTGGAAGGTTTGTTTCCAGGGGGTGTGTATGGGGGGGGGGGGTGGNGGTTTGTTTCCAGGGGGTGTGTATGGGGGGGGGGAGTGGTGTGTGAATTGTGGTAGAGGTTCAATGCAGGCACATTGATGTGGTTCAAGCTCCAAAGGTTTATCCCCAGACTTGGAGGAATAGAATCATAGGGGCTTCTTAGAGACTGGAATCAGGCTGCCCAGGGAGGTGGTTGAATCTCCACCCCTGGAGGGGTATCCAAGAAGAGATGTGGTGCTGAGGGCCATGGTTTAGCACGAGACTTGGTAGAGTTAGATGGTGGTGGGACTTGGTAATCTTAGAGGTCTTTTCCAACTCCCCAGATGTGTTTAAAATCTGGCCTCTCATCCTCAACACTGCCAGAATGAGATGGATTATTTAAGAATACTTCAAATTTGTTCTCCTCATTCTGATATCCCAAAACACTAAATTTACACCATTGCCCTGGACTGTTAGAATTATTTTAAAGTCCAAAGAGATAGATGTTAATCCTGCAACTTATCTTGGCACCAGACCATGCTACAGTCTGTTGAATAGGTCTGTTGCTGTCCTCATTTGGAACATACAATGTGCTAAGAAGAAGTCAAGAAAAAGTAGGTCCTAAGTTTTTGTTTCTTCGCAATTCTGATGAGCAGTTGTCATTTTAACCTTATTCTTTCTCTTCTTGATCTGAGGCAGATGTATCTAGACTGGCTGTACTTCAGTAACAGAATTTAATCTGGCAGCAGCAAAAGATGGAAATGCTTTTCATGTGGCAGGTGTTTAACTCAAACTTCCTGAGATCAAACTAATATTTATCACATACCTTGAATCACAGCTATGTGTATTTGGTGGGTATTGTCCACGGGGAGGTAATGCATCAGCAGACAGAGAATCTTAGAAGACAGAGAAGGAAAAAACAAATCACAAATCCACAAAAACCCATTGTATTAAACATGCTGCCCAGGGATGCTTCCTTCTGGCAAGAAAATATTCAGATGCAAACTTGAATGTGATGAGTTTAAAAAATAAGCCAGCTCTAGGTCATAGTTGTTTGGTAATATGAAAGCAGCAAGGATGCTGAGCTCCATTTCAAACTGCTGCTTGTCAGATCCTTGGACCTGGAAGTGATCATTATTGCTGTTCATTTAAAATGTATTGGGTATGACAGGTTGGTACCAAATACTGGCCTCTGAGGTGGTTCTTCATGCTCAGATTTGAATAACGTATTATTGTGAATGATGGCATTTTAAATGAGTGAGGATGCTAAAAGAAGTAAAGATAGAAAGGATTTTCAGAGATTCCCTAGCAGCTGACATGTTTGGCCTGTGATTATAGTGCTGGATTCATTTGAGAAGACACAGGAGTGTCAAAGAGTGTTCAGTGCAGCACCAAACCATAGACCATATCCTCAAGCACCCTATCCAAAGGACTTTTAAACTATCCAGGGTTGGTGACTACACCACCTGCCTAGGCAGCTCATTCCAGTGCCTGACCACTCTTCCTGTGAACAAATGTTTCCTAAAGTCTAGTCTAAAGCTACCCATTTGCAGCTTGAGGCCATTCCCTCTTGTTCTATCATTATTTACCTTTGAGAAGAGACCAGCAGCAGCCTCTCCACATTATTTCAGGTAGCTGTAGACAGTGATGAGGTCTCCCCTCAGCCTTCTCTTTTTCAAACTAACCATTCTCAGCTCCCTCAGTTGCTCTTCATAAGATTTATTTTCCAGGCCCTTCCCCAGCTTCATTACCCTCCTCTGCACTCACTCCAGCACCTCCACATCCCTCTTGTAACTAGGTGCTCAAAACTGTCATCATTCAATTTGGATTCATCATAAGCCAGCTGAAGATGAGCCAGGATGTGTTCAGGTGGCCAAGAACACCACTAGCATCCTGGTTGTTGGAATAGTGTAGCCAGCACGATCAGGGATGTGTTTGTCCCCCTGCATTCAACACTGGTGAAGCCACACCTTGAGACCTGGGTTCACTCTGAAGGCTGTCGCTACAAGAACATTGAGGTGCTGGAATGTGGCAGTGAAGCTACTGAAGGGTCTGGAGAACAAGTCTGGTGAGGAGTGGCTGAGGGAACTGGGATTGTTTAGTCTGGAGAAAAGAGGCTTAGCAGAGACCTCATTGCTCTCTACAGCTCCCTAAAAGAAGGTTGGAGTGAGGTGGGCATTCGTCTCTTCTCACAAATAACTAGTGGTAGGAGGAGAGAAAATGGCCTGAATTTGTGTCAGGCGAGGTTTAGGTTGGATGTTATGAAAAAATGTCTTTGCTGTAAGAGTGGTCAGGCATTGGAATAGGCTGCCAAGGGATGTGGCAGAGTCACCATCTCTGGAGGTGTTGAAGAAATATGTGGACATGGCATTTTGGGATGTGGTTTAGTGGGCTTGATGTTGTTGGGTGGACGCTCAAACTTGATGATCTTAGAGGTCTTTTCCAATCTTGATGATTTCATATTTCTATTCTACACTCTTTCACATGGCCTTCTAGTCCCATCTAGTTTTGTGCTGGGATCAAGCCCAGCACAGCCAATTTAAAACCAAGGTGATATAGGAGACCTTGCTATTTTTTTGCTGCTCTCAAACTGAGTAGCCAGCCTGCTCAACAAGGACTGATAACCACATACCTTGGCTATTGCTATAGCTAGAAAGTCCACAGAATTTGGGCAGCCTCTGGCAGCTCTACCTGGTAGTTCCAGATTTCTGGCATGGGAAATAAGGAATGCAGATCTCTGATACCCATACAGAGTGACATCAAGAATTGGGAAAAGACATGAAGATCACATCACAGACAACCTGCTGCTTCCCACATATTCATAGAATCATAGAATGCTTTGGGTTGGAAAATCATCTAGTTCTAACCCCCTGCTATGGGCAGGGAAGCCTACCACTAGACCAGCTTGCTCAAGGCCTTGTCCAACCTGGGCTTGAACAACTTCAAGGAGAGGGCATCCACAACCTCCTTGGGCAACCTGTTCCAATGTCTCACCACCCTCACCGGGGAGAATTTCTTCCTAATCTCCAGTCTAAATCTCTCTTCTTTCAGTTGAAAGCCTTTTCCCTTCATTCTGTCATTACAAGCTCTTGTAAAAAGGCCCTCCCCCTAGCTTTCTTGTAGGCACCCTTCAGGTATTGGAAAGCTTCTCTAAGGTCTTCCTGGAGCCTTCTTCAGGCTGAACAGTCCCAACTGTCTCTGCCTGTCCCCGTTGAGGTGGTGCTCCACCCAACAGTTTCATGTCCTTCTTGTGTTAGGGGCACCAGAACTGGATGCAGTACCCCAGGTGGGGTCTCAGCAGAGAAGAGTGGCAGAATCTCCTCCCTGTCCTGCTGCTCTCGCTGCTTTGGATGCAGCTCAGCATACAGCTGCCTTCCGGACTGCCAGAGACCAATCCTGCCTCATGCTGAGTTTGCCATCAACTGACACCCTCAAGTCCTTTTCCTCCAGACTGCTCTGAAGCCATTCCTTGCCTAGCATGGATTTGTGTCTTGTGTGATTTTTATCTGTTCTTTTTGTGGAGGAAAAGTTTTGTGTTGGGGTCTCTTTGTGACACTATTCAGAGGGTATAGACTTGATGCTGTTCAGACACGACATGAAAAGTTGCCCATGTTTTCTTTATCCTGTCTGGTAGTTTCCTGTTCTCTTAACTTCTGTTTCCATTTATTTCTGAGGTTGAAGCACTGGGATAGTTCTCTTGCTGGAAGGCCAGGAAACACCGTTGCTAATACTTTGCACTCAGCTAGAAATCTTCACAGTAAATCGATCATGGAATAATAGGGGTTGAAAGAGGCCTCTGGAGATTATTGAGTCCAACTCTTCTGCCAAAGCAGGATTACCTAGGGCAGGCCACACAGGAACACATCCAAACTGGTCTTGAAATTCTCCAGAGAAGGAGACTGAACAACCTCTCTGGGAGGTTAAAATCTTTGCCTACTTTTTTTCTGACTTTACCATTTTCCACTTTCTCAGATGGCCTTCCTTACTAGTTAGATCCACAGGTTATGTCAATGATAGCTTTTAGAAAGCCTTTGTCAGGACATGTCTTAACTGAGCATCCTTCAGCTCTTTTTTTTTTTTTTTTCCCATTTCTCAGATCCCTTAATTCTTTATTAAAAGTAGTTTTCTCTGAAGATTTCTCTCAGGGCTTCTTCTTAAAAAAATTGGTGTTGAAATGATCATAACATAGCTTGTCTCTCATTTTTTTAAATGCACAAAATTATCTCAATTGGCATTAAGTTCAGGGAGTCATAAGGCCAAATGTGCCTTATAAATCTGAAATGACTTCACTGAAGTCTGAGAATTTACAGTCTCTTAACAGAGAGTGCAGGTTGACCCCAGAGCTCACAATATTAGCTCTAATGGGAAATGCAGAATTTTCTGGTGCACTGAATTCAATGACACGTTGGTAGGATTATCTGAGGATGGAAAGCAAATGTTTGCTGTACCATAGCATTCCCTTCTCCTCAGGATACATCTGCTCTTTTTGAATGGCAAATTACAGTGGCTGAGATTCAGGGTGATCATGTTAATCACTAAGGCTGCATTCAAAAACAGCACTTTTGCTGGAAGGAATTTATTTCTTTCCTCTTTCAAGTGGAGATGTTGGCCAGAGTTCAGGTTTATTTTATTCTTTCAGCACTAGTCTTTCCAAGGGCTTGTCCATGTCTGTCTGGTGGCTTCTTACCATCACAACTGCTTCCCACAATGCTACCATCCTGGTGAGCCACTAACTGCCCAGAGAGGCTGTCAGCTCCAGTTCTGGAAGTGTTGAAAGCCAAGCTGCATGGGACCTGGAACAACCTGGTCTAGTAGGTGATATCCCTGCCCATGGTAGGCTGAGAGAGTTTGATTTGTTAAGCCTGGAGAAGAGAAGGCTCTGAAGAGACTTAGAACAGCCTTCCAGTATTTGAAAGGAACTACAGGAGAACTGGAGAGGGACTTCTGACAAGAGCTTGTAGTGCCAGGATGAGGGGTAATGGCTTCAAGCTGTAAGAAACTGGATGTAAATTAGACATTAGGAGGTGGTTCTTCCCCATGAGGGTGGTAAGACACTGGAACAGGTTGCCTAGAGAAGTTGTGGATGCTCCAAGCCTGAAATCATTCAAAGACAGGTTGGATGGGACCTTGAGCATGCTGATCTAGTGGGAGGTGTCCCTGCATGTGGCAGGGGACTTGGAACTAGGCAACTGTTAATATTCCTTCCAACCCAAACTGTTCTATGGTACTACCCCAAGTGACTTTAGAGGAACAGCAGTAATCAGTGGTAAGGCCCCAGACCATTAATTCTGTGATACTGCGAATTTGGGATGCACAGGGTGAGAGGTAGTGGTGTTGTGGGATGTCCTTTAGACTGCACAATGGTCCTCTGGATGGCAGGACTCATTTTGTGCTCAGCTTTTTTCACTAGATTTTCACTTTCAGACTGCAATTTATTAACATGAAAATGACTCTCTTTATGTGCTTTGATCATGAAGGCTTCCAGGTAAAAGTGCATTCTTTTCACTTGTTTGCTTCTTCACAGATGGGATTCTGCATCAGCAGTTCACTGCCTCTTATTTGTTTGTTTACAATATCAATCACATCCTTGTTTGGCCTTGTCTCAGGGCTGTATGTTTGTTTTCACTGTTATATCAGTGGTAATCAAGGATCAGATAAAATTTTAATCTCTTTGTGTAGCTTGATGATTAACGTGGGAGAACGCAGTAGAAAGGTTGCTTGCTCAGGGAGATTTACATGCACAAAGCTGATTTGGACTCCCACCCAAACAGGCTTTCCTTCCAAGTCCTGCCATTCCCTGTTCAGCTATTCGTGCCTTTCACAACTTCCTTTTCATAGCCCTGCTCAGAGCAATGATGGCCTTCTGGATAGGACTTGAGGAAGTAAAGACTGTGGTGTTGTCTCTGCTAATGTCTTGCTGAATCCTTTCTTCCTGCTGTGCTCACTGGCATGCTGGGATTAGTCATTCCTGCCAGCTCTGTGCTGTAGTTTTGTCCATGGTAAGAAGAGCAGGTAACATGGGCCAGTGCAGCTGATCACGGAACCAATTGTAGAACCACAAACTGGTAGGGGTTGGAAGGGACCTGTGAAGGTATTCTAGTCCAACGCTCCTGCTGATGTAGGTTCGTCTAGAACAGGTTGCACAGGAATGCATCCAGGTGGGTTTGGAACTCTCCAGAGAAGGAGACTCCACAGCCTCTCTGGGCAGCATGCTCCAGTGCTCCAGCACACTCACAGCAAAGATTTTCTTCATGTTCTGGGTCTGTATTCTGCCATGTCAGCAATCTGCACCTCTTTTGACCAGGCCTCCCAAAACCTGAGGATATTTCTGTGCACAGCTACTCTATAGCTGCAATGCCAGATGTCAGAGGGTGCAGTTAAGCCACAACACCATCAGCAGAACTGCCAAAGACAGCTTGTGGATAGGACATGTTGCCACCTGGCACATACTGGACAAGCATCCACGCTAAACCATTGCAGGGCTCATATGAGGAGCAAAGACAAGCTGAGGTCGAACCTTCCTTTCTTTAAGTGTCCTGAAGAGAATCTGACCACAACCAAATGAAATATAACTGGCTACTAGAAAGCAACCTCACATGTGATGGGGTAAATACCTCCTGCATTATACAAACATCGATCCAGCTGCTATAGCAATAGCATTCATGTCACCGCTTGGGTGACAACCAGGCTGTAGTAATCTGCAAATATTTAAATTGCACATGATTGGCTTTGTCAGTTTTGTCTCATCTGTTTATATGCAAACAGACCTTGTGACTAGGTCACTAGCAATGTGCCAGAGCTTGAATGCTCAGCAGGTTTAGTTGGTTAGGTCTGACACGAATGCTAATAATGCTTTTTCTTCGATGAGCATTAGAATCTCTTTGCTTCTGGAGACCAACATCAAAATCCAGACATTTAATTTGCTCATTGACATTTATTAAAATAGCTCCATCCTTGAATATCAAGTTAAGGCAATGATAGATAATTTTGTTAGTCTAGATGACGTTGAAAGCAAATTTAAATCTGATTGAGAAGCATTTAATATTCACTAAGAAAAGGAAGGAATGAAAGGTCAATGGTATAAAGTGTTGACAGTTTCAAACCCAGTAGAATTGAAGGGTTTGTTCTTTGAAGTAACTGAATGAAGCTTCCAAACAGTTGCAATAGGCATGTTTCACAATGTTAAGAGCCTTCTAGTGCTTCCCAAAATAGGCCTCAATCTCCTAACAAGACAGAGATCTCTTGTCTAGAGATGAAGAAAGGGATATTTGAAAGATTTCAAACCATTTATATTTAAGTCTTTTCAGCCTGAAAATTCTTGTGTTAGAAGGTTAAATGTGGACACAGTAGAGATTACTGTGTTCTGTGAGCCTTTCACTCTATCAGAAGAAAGTCTCTAATTCAAGGTCTGTCATTTAAGTGACAGTGGAAAAAAAATATCTTTTATATATATATATAAAAAATTATATATAGTTATGTATATATAATAAATAAAATTTTATCTATAATAAATATTTGTCTTTATATATATATATATATACACACACACACACATATTTTAGAAAGGCCTTGCTTTGAAAGTTATTAAGTACATAGAAACATAGAATGGTTGGTTTGGAAGGGACCTTAAAGATTATCTAGTTCAAATCCTCTCACCATGAGGAGAGACACCTTCTACTAGACCAAGTTTCTCAAAGACCCTCTGATCTGGCCTTGAATAGCTCCAGGGAGGGAGCATCTGCACCTGCCTGGGCAACCTATTCCAGTATCTCAGCATCCTCACTGGAAAGAATGTCTTCTTAATCTCCAGTCTAAATGTCTCCTCATCCAGCTCAAAGCCATCACTCCTAAACCTATCACTACAAGTCCTTGTCAAAAGTCCATCCCCGGCTTTCTTGCTGGCCCCCTTCAGATACTGGAAGGCTGCTCTAAGGGCTCCCTGAAGCCTTCTCTTCTCCAGGCTGAGTAGCTCCAACTCTCACAGCCTGTCCCCGCTGGGGAGGCCGTAAAGTCTTCTGACTTTCAAATGATAAGGCATTTAGAAACACAGATGTGAAGGAAAGGTTGCATTTGTCAGATCAGTTGAAAATAGAAGGATGGAGAAGAACACACTGACTTCTCTAAGTCACTGGCCTCTTCCAGAGACCGCCTCAAATCACTCACTGATCTTGCATTATTAACTGGCTTCTTAGGTATAGTTCTAGTTTCACACCATGACTGGAACACTAATTTGTGAATTTATTGGTAAATTCTTTCTGTCTCTAAATCCATGCAGCTGTAATTGAGAGAAATGCATTTAATCTTCTAGGGGTTCAGAGTAACAAGAGACATGTAAGTACAAAGAATTAGGGGGTTTCTCCTTCTGAGAAAAGATTGTCTATATTTGCAGATCAGTAGATGGGTACATCTTGTTCAGTAAACAAGAAAGGGCTGGTCCTTTTGTCAAACTGTGCTTGCTGTGAGGACTCAAGCCCACACCTTGAGTACTGTGTGAGTTCTGGGCCCCTCAGTTAAAGAAAGATATTGAGATGCTCAACATTGTCCAGAGAAGGTCAACAAGGCTGGTGAGGGGGCTGGAGCATAAGCCTATGGCTTGGACAGGGACACTCTGTGCTGAGTTAGGAACTGGCTGGAGGGCCAGGCCCAGAGAGTGGTGGTGACTGGTGCCACATCCAGTTGGCGACCAGTCACAAGTGGTGTGCCCCAGGGATCAGTGCTGGGCTAGTCCTGTTTAATATCTTCATTGATGATCTGGATGAGAGGATTGAGTCCAGCATCAGTAAGTTTGCAGACGACACCAAGTTGGAAGCATGTGTCGATCTGTTGGAGGGCAGGAGGGCCCTGCAAAGGGACCTGGACAGGATGGACAAACAGGTGCAGTCCAACTCCCTAAGTTTTAACAAGTCCAAGTTCCAGGTTATGCACTTTGGCCACAACAACCCCACGCAGCAGTACAAGCTGGGGACAGAGTGGCTGGAGAGCAGCCAGGCAGAGAGAGCCCTGGGGGTACCGCTCAACAGGTGACTGGAAATGAGCCAGCAGTGTGCCCAGGTGGCCAGGAAGGCCAATGGCATCCTGGCTTGTATCAGGAATAACAACGGAGGTTATTCTTCCCCTGTACTCAGCACTGGTTAGGCCACACCTTGAGTACTGTGCCCAGTTCTGAGCCCCCCAATTTAAGAAAAATGTTGAGGTATTTGAACGTGTCCAGAGAAAGGGACCAAGGCTGGTGAGTGTGCTGGAGCACAGCCCTACGAGGAGTGGCTGAGGGAGCTGGGACTGTTCAGCCTGGAGAAGAGAAGGCTCAGGGGAGACCTTATTGCTCTCTACAACTACCTGAAAGGAGGTTGTAGTCAGGTGGGGGTTGTTCTCTTCTCCCAGGCACCCAGAGTACAGAGCTTCAAGTTGCACCAGGGCAGGTTTAGGCTGGACATTAGGAAGAAGTTCTACACAGAAGGACTAATTGGCATTGGAATGGACTGTCCAGGGAGGTGGTGGAGTCACCATCCCTGGAGGTGTTTAAAGGGAGACCTAGTGCCATGGTTTAGTGAATTAGAAGGGTTAGGTGAAAGGTTGGACTTAATGATCTCAGAGGTCTTTTCCAGCCTGCTTAATTCTATGAATCTGCGATTCTGTCAGACAATATGCACAGGGATTCAGTGACTAGTACCAGTGGGAATAAAACTACCAGTTTACCTAGGAGATACCTGAATTTTTTTTGTGGTGTCCTGCAGAAAAGCCTGAAAGTTCATCAAACTTCTCAAAGTGAGTCTATTAATTAATCCCATCTGAGATTTTACACTGGAAGTTCATTTTGAGAACTCTCCTTCAGGAATGTGTGAAGAGTAGTATCTGGTCATATTGAAGGGTGCAGAGAAATGTCTTTGAAAAATGGGGAAGAATAGAAAGGTGCTATAGAAAAAAATCCAGGTGCTGCCTTCCTTTGCACAGGTCTGCTTATTCAAAGTTTCTCCCATAAATCCAACCAAAATAGGATGACTGTAAATTGCAGGAGACCTATGAAAGCTTCTGCTGATGCTGAAGAGATTTAAGTTGTGTCCTTACAATGAGCCTGAGGAGCTGTCCACAGCCTTGAGATCTTCTGCTTTAACATTTGTTTCAGTAGAGCACAATACACTGGAATAAGATTGGGATTGTTTAACCTGGAGAGTAGAAGTCTCTGTGGAGACCTTTGAGCAACCTTCCAGCACTTGAAAGGGCTGCAAAAAAATCTGGGGAGGGACTGTTTCACGAGGGCTTGCAGTGACAGGATGAGGAGCAATGGCTTTCATCTGGATTAGGGGAGACTGATACTGGAGGTTAGGAAGAAATTCTTTCCAGTGAGGGTGGTGAGACACTGGAACAGGTTGCCCAGGGAGGTTGTGGATACTCCCTTCCTGGAGTTACTCAAGGTCAGGTTGGACGAGGCCTTACATAACTTTTTCTAATGGAAGATACCCCTGCCTATGGCAGGGACATTGGAAGTAGATGATCTTTATGGTCCTTTCCAATCCAAAGCATTCTGTGATGATATGATAAATAGGAAGAGATTACTTGTGACCTTGGAGGTGTTTTAAAGACTCAGAGATGTGGTGCTCAGGGCCATGGTTCAGCACTAGCATTGGTAGACTTACAGAACAGTTGGATTGGATGATCTTAAAGTTTTTTTCCAACCAAAATGAGTTCTGTGACAATGAATTTGTGAAATGCCTACCCCAGGAAAAAAAAGATCATAACAAATTTAGCATGGCCTGTTGTGAAAGGACTAGGAGTAATGGTTTAAAACTCAAAGAGAGAGGTTTAGACCAGGTAGAAGGAAGACATTTTTGATGCTGAGGTTGATGAGACACTGACCCAGGTTACCCAGAGAGGTGGGGGATGCCTCATGCCTGATAAACATACAATGTGAGATTAGTCAGGGTTAGTTAGTTGCAGATGTCTCTGCTGACTGTGTAGTTTGGACTTGGTGATCTTTAAAGGTCTCTTCATATCCTGGAGCATGACGTGAATGACATCTGCTTATGTTTTGTCAGACATGGTTTTTGTTGGAGAACTTGGAATCTTGTGTACTAAGTTTGGGATCAGAAAGAACTTCTGTTGAGAGCAATGGTTTGATAAAGATGCCTTGAAGCTCTTTAAGCAACTTTATAGATCAATATGACTTCCCAGAAAGTAATTTTGTTCATTTATTTGATTTATAATTGTATGACAAAGTACAGTGATGCTTTATTGTCTGTCTCTTTGCTCTCAGCATAGTTGAAGGAATGCAGAGCATTTATTAAGGCATGTAGGTTCTCAGTTTTAAAATTAATATTGAAACACAATGACAGAGTATTCATGGTCTCAGTCATTCAAGATGAGGAATTTGGACCAACAGCAAGTTATTCTCCAAGAAGTTTCCTGCTGCCCCAGTACTCAGCATTTCTGAGCAGTGATGTTTGCTTCTAATTTACAGAATACCTCAAGCAGCAGATGATCAACTCCGCATGTGCTATCTGAGGAACAGGCCTTTCTGCAATCTGGAAAGACCATATGTAGGAGAAAGCTGAGTCTCCTGTAGTCTTTGAAGTGGGCCCAAGCAGAGTCAGTCATCCTGCACCTTTTGTGCTGAGAAGGTTGCTCTTCACAACCACAAAAACAGAACTGAAAGTAACCTGCTTGGTCATAGCATCACACTCTCTGAAATGGGATGCATCATGGGGTGTATTAAGACTGTAACCAGGAGCTGGAGGTAAGTTCTCCTCCCCCTCTACTATGCCCTGGTTTGAACATTGCTGGAGTATTGCTTCCAGCTCTGGACTCCTGAGGTCAAGAGACAGGGAACTTCTGGAGAGAGTCCAGTGGAGAGCCACAATGATGATGAAGGGACTGGAGGAGAGGCTGAGAGAGTTAGGATTGTTAAATCTGGAGAAGAGCAGACTGAGAGGGGACCTTCTCAGTGCTCAGCAAGAGCTAAAGGACAGGGGTCAAGAGGATGGGGCTGGGCTCTTTAGCAAACTGACAAGAGAACTCTTGTGTTTTCAGCAAGTCTCTGTCCTAACAGTAGTGGGCACATGAAGAATTAGCATCAATTTCCTTAGGTAACTTACTTGCTCTGGTAATGAGGGGCAAAGTGGTCCCCCTGAGGGAACAGCAGCCCCTGAAAGACTTGTTTTTTGGATGGCAGTTTTCACTTGGCTTCTGTATTGCGTGAGAAGCCACTGCAAGCAAGTCAAGAGAAGAAAGACTTGACCTGTATTGTTAAATATCTAAGGTGTTTTGAGCCTAAATGGAGTACTGGATCCTATATGCCCTACTTCCAAACACAAAGGCAAAAATCTACTCATTTCCTCCTAAATTATTCACCCTGACCCATCTGAGGAAATGGAAGGATGGTTGAAACTAGATGATCTCTATGTTCCTTTCCAACCCAAACTGTTCTGTGATTTGCTGTAGGAAGATGTTGGCTTCAACAGCTGTGAAGAACAATAAATCACATAAGTTTTTTGTTTTAAACTAATCTTATTATCTAAGTGGGCAGATTTTCTTTCATGAAGGTGGGGACGTTGTTTTCACCCTCTGCAGACAGAAGGATTTGTCAATATAGTTGAGAAAGCAGCTTCTAGTGATCTTGAGATCAGGCAGATGTAAAAGGACAGACACACTGATAGCTGGTGATATGTAGAAAATGCAAGCCTTCAGAAGCTGTTCCTGGGTCCTCCTTTTGTCCTGCTTCCTTGTCCTGTCTCGAGCCATGTCCAGGCTTACATTTATCCAGGCTTCCTCCATCCAAATACTTGCATTCCCAAGGTCTGGCCCAGCTAGGAGCTAATGCTGTTTGTATTTGAGATAATAGAGATACAGAGCTGAAAGAGATGACATTTCTGCCAGCTGGGTCTAAGCCTTGTCGCTATCTGTCTTTGCAGCTGTATGTAGATGCCAGAGTGGATAGGGAAGGAGATTTGCTCATTTTTATGGTGCATTGTTGTATGTTTATCAGCTCTTGCAAGAGGAGGAAAATTCATTGGAACAGAGCACTTCTATGAGCACTACACAAAATTTTGGCATGACAGTCTTTTTTTTTTTTCTCCACTGTTAATTAAATTCTCATTATTGTGACCAAGCTCTTTTGCCTTTTGGGACAGCATTGAAGATTGTAGGCTTAAGCACAAAGCTAAATCCTGCTTATAAACTACCGAGAACCACAGGTCCATAAATAGTGTGTTACATAGCTATTGAAAGAAATTCTTAGTAGTGTAGTTCCTGCCCTTCCATAACATGTCTGCTTTGTTAGAGAAAGCAAGGATTTAAATTGTGGAATTGCTGAATGGTAGGGACCTCTGGAAATCGTCTATTCCAACCCCCCTTGCTAAAGTAGGGTCACCTAGAGCAGGTTGCACAAGACCACAGCCAGAAGAGTTTTGAAAGTCGACAGAGAAAGAGACTCCACAACACCTCTCAGCATCCTGGTCCAGTGTTCTGGCACCCTCATAGCAAAGAAGTTTCAATTTATGTTTAAGTGACACCTCCTGTGTTCCAGATTGTGCCCACTGCCCCTTGTCCTATTGCTGGCCACCACTGAAAAGAGCCTGGCACAATCGTCTTGCCCCCCACCCTTTAGCTGTTGATCAACATCGGTAAGATCTCCTCTCAGTCTGCTCTTCTCCAGCCTAAACAGCCTCAACTCTCCCAGCCTCTTCTCGTAACAGAGATGCTTCAGAGTCCTCACCATTTTCATGGCCCTTGTGCTGGTTTGAGCTCTCACTTAATAATCCAGGTGTGGCCTCAATAAGGCAGAGTGGACGGGCAAGACAAATGTTTTTTTAGTTCCCAGGTGGGTGGGTTAGGCATCAGATACTTAGCTAGCCTCTTTATTCTCAAATCCTTAAATATGGCACTGGCATCTCTGGCCTTGGAAAGGTGTGTGCCACTCAGACTATATACCATGTTATCTCAATACCCAGATGCAACTCAACTGGATTGTTCCAGGTGAGTCTAATGTATTGCAGGTACCTCCATGCCTGTGAAAAGATTTTGGTGTTTCGGGGGGAGAAACTGGGGAGGAACGACTTACAAGGTCTCGTAATGACAGGACAAGGGGTTTAAACTGGCAAAGGGGAGATTGAAATGGGATGTTAGGAGGAAGTTCTTTACAGTGAGGGTGGTGAGACACTGGGACAGGTTGCCCAGGGAGGTTGTGGCTGCTCCCTCCCTGGAGGTGTTCAAGGCCAGGCTGGATGAGACCTTAGGTGAACTGCTCTAGTGGGAGGTGTCCCTGCCTATGGCGGGGGGGGGTTGAAACTGGATGATCTTTGAGTCCCTTCCAACCTAAACCATTCTATGATTCTCCTCCTCTAATCTGCTCTCAAGAGATCCCACCTGGAATACTGCATACAGTTCTGGTGTCA
Organism: Psilopogon haemacephalus; assembly: GCA_013396835.1. NCBI lineage: Eukaryota > Metazoa > Chordata > Aves > Piciformes > Megalaimidae > Psilopogon > Psilopogon haemacephalus. The sequence goes on from VWZI01005097.1 coordinate 152,559, forward strand.
CCAAAATAAGAAGCACATGGAATTTTTGGAGCAGGTCCAGAGGAGGCCATAAAGATGATCAGAGGACTGAAGAACCTCCCCTCTGAGAACAGGCTGAAAATGTTGGGACTGTTCAGCCTGAAGAAGAGTAGTATCTGGGGAGACCTTAGAGCAGCCTTACAGTACGTGAAGCAGGCTACAGAAGAGCTGGGGCGGGGGGGACACCTTTTATAAGAACTTGTAGTGACCAAGACAAGAAGGAATGGATTGAAGCTTGAGGAGGGCAGATTTAGACTGTAGATTAGGAAGAAATTATTTACAGAGAGGGTGGTGAGATGCTGAAACAGGTGGCCCAAGGAGGCTGTGGATGGATGCTCCCTCCCTGGAGCTGTTGAAGGCCAGTTTGAACAGAGCCTTGAGCAACCTGGTTGAGTAGGAGGTGTCCCTGCCCATGGCAGGGGCATTGGAACTAGATGATCTTTAAGGACCTTTCCAACCCAAACCTTTTTATGATTCTATGACAGCATGCTCCTCGCTGCCCTCTCTAGAGTGAGGTCGTGTAGGTCCTGTGTCAGAGTGGTTCAGGGATCAGTTTGTTTTACAGGGTGGTTAGGGTAAATAATTACCTCACCTGCATACCTGCAGCACTCTGAGTGTACAGCAAGAGAGATTTCTTGGCTTTAAAGCTACCTGCTGTATTTTGCAAACTCTTCAGTGTCTCTTCAATTTTTGCAAATGGCCATGAGCTGGGAGCCGATGGATTGTTTAACCAGGAGCCAGCTGTCAGATATTAGCATGTCAGATGCTATTCAGCTTCCTTAAGCCCCTTCTTTCAATCAACACACACAAAACATAATCAAATCCATCGGAACATTGAATCCAAACAGAGTTTACTGAGTAGAATTTGTCTCTTTGACTCTTTTGGAGACTATTTGTCTATTTCAAAGTCTATTTGGCTCCATGGTAAGAGTTTATTATTTTCAGACCCACTTCTGCCAGTAAAAAGTCTGGAAGAAAAGATTTGTAAATAAATAGTGCAGACAAACAGCTAAATGGATATATAGAAGGTGCAGAGGTGGATGAGATTCTTTGAAAAATCCTGCTATATTCCCACTTGTGTCACATCAAGTTTGAAGATTCTCAGTTCAGGAGGGACAGAAAGCTACCAGAGAGCATCCAACGGGGGGCCACAGAGATGCTGGGGCGCCTGGAGCGTCTCTGTGAAGAGGAATGGCTGAGACACCCGGGGCTGTTCAGCCCGGAGAAGAGCAGCCAGAGAGGGGATCTGCTCAGTGCTAAAGGGTGGGGTCAAGAGGATGGGGCTTTTTGGTGGTGCCCAGCACAGGACAGGGGACAAAGGACATAAACTAGAACAAAGGAGGTTTCACTTGAACTTAGGAGAAAACTTCTTTAGTTTAATGTTGCTGGGATCCTGGAGCAGGCTGCCCAGAGAGGTTGTGGAGTCTCCATCTCTGGACATTTTCAAAACCCACCTGAACATGTCCCTGTGCAACCTGATTTAAGGGAACCTGCTTTAGCAGGGGAGGCTGGACTAAATGATCTCAGGATCTTCCAGCTCCTACTGTTCTAAGATTCTATGTTTCCACACTAGCCCACAGCCCATATTTCAAATACTACCTGAAATTAAGAAGGAATTTTAAAAGATATTCTTAAGTCAAATTTGAATCTTCAGCAGAATTTAGACTCTACAGACAGATCTTAAAACTTTAAAAGCAGGGAAGTGCTTTGGAAATGTTTTCTTTGCGGCTTTTGTTGTTAATGTTTATTTTGATTTGCCAGGAAACAGATTGCAGGTTTCTTCTTCAAGGATGAGATCTGTGCATCACTCAAACTTCAACAGACCAATCTCCTCTATAGAAGAGTGGCAGTGCTTTGTGACACATGTCATCTTAGGGAAAGTAAAGGTGATGTCTAAAGTGAAAGGGCAAAAAAGGAATTGGTCTTTCTTGCTAAAAATACTGAAGAGGCTGGCTTGAGATCATAGCCTACTCTATAGGTCATCCAATCCCTTGTGTCAATGAAGGAGACCCCTTGGAAGTCTCTATAGTTTGTGGAGAGCTCAAAGGCAGTGTGAGGATGCATTAGCATCCTGTCCTTAAAGCAAGCTGGAGGCACAGAACCGTCTTCTCTGGTGTCTCTAAATTCTTTCCTCATCTTTAAGAGCTGTTTGCTAAGTCTGTTTACTCCAAATTTATTGTTCCACGTTGTAAAGGATTAAGCCCACCTGGGAACCCCCTGACTCCTCCCAAGGGGTGGTCTGACCTTTTCACCAGGGGTCATGGTTAACCACTCCCACTTCCTGCTAAGACCAGGCTATAAAAAGAGGGGAACCCACCTTGTTTTCTGTTCTTCAGCCCCTGCTTTGCTTGGAGTGACTGCTTACTGCTGCCAGACCATGTGCTCCCTGCCACCTTGTGGAGAGCACCACCATTTTTATCTGGGACTTGGACTGCTTTTTCACCATTAAAAAATTCCTACGTCCTGCCTTCATCCAGCACCAAAACCACTGACCTCAGCCTTTGGACTCAATTGCCTTTGATGGGTTGTATTTGTATTTTGTTTCCCCCTTTTTTTCCCTTCTCCCCAGCTTCTGTAATTTTTCCCTTGTTCCCCTTACCTTGCATTTTGTTTCCCCTTTTCTCCCACCTTCTGTAAAAGACCTTCTTCCCTCCTATTTACTGTTAAAGTTTTATACCTTTTTTACTTCCAAATAAGATTGAGTTTTTTATTGGGCTTTTGGGCTCGGGGTATTTGGCTTAAACCCAATACACATGTATTATTTGCACTGGTCATTTACCTATCTTTGTGTTTTCCTGTTTTAAGATCTTGGGTTTGTACCTTCCCACTCTTCTTTTTTTTTTTTTTTTTAATCCC
>VWZI01005097.1:155480-220242 GCA_013396835.1 Psilopogon haemacephalus
AAAAAAAAAAAAAAAAAAGAAGCAATCCCATAAGCAAGAAACCATCTTGTTTGACTTGCTTTGTTCAGATACTTTATTTTAAAGGTTCTTATAAGAAAGATGGTAACAAACTCAAACTTCTTAGCACAACTTGTGACAGGACAGAAGGTGATGGTTTTAAGGTAATAGAGGGAGATTTAGACCAAACAGAAAGAAGACATTTTTTTGATGCTGAGGGTGATGAGACACAGTCCCAGGTTGCTCAGAGAGGTGGAAAATGCTCCATCCCTGGTAAATATTCAGTATGAGGTTACTCAGGGCTCTGATCAACCTGACCTGATTCCAGATGTCTCTGCTGACTGCAGTGGCGGTTGGACTTGGTGACCTTTAAAGGTGCCTTCCAACCCAAACTATTTCATGATTCTATCACTGTCTTCCAATAAACTGGCAGTTGTTTCCTAAATTCATGAATTATTTTAACTTCTGCTCACTTCAGATATATTTTGCTGTTCTGTTTATCGCTTTAGAAATTTTGTGCTCTAAGTTGTAAAACAAATGGAAGGTTTCATATTGGAACACCAATGAAAAGGTATGAGTGAAGAATAAGAATTCCCCCAGAAATGAAGGTGTATATCTACCTATGATGGATGGCAATGGAAGGATAGGTTGATTTGTAAGAGATGAAGGTTGTCTGTAGACTCAGGTAGCCAGTATCATAGAATCAATTAATGTTTTGGGTTGGGAGGGACCTTAAAGATCATCTAGTGCCACCCCTCCACCATGGGCAAGGACACCTCCCACTGGACCAGCTTGCTTAAGGCCCTATTCAACCAGAACTTGAACGCCTCCAGGGAAGAGGCATACACAGCCTCTCTGGGCAACCTGTTCCAGTGTCTCACCATCCTCATTGGAAAGAATTTCTTCCTAATTTCCAGTCTAAATCTCCCCTCTTCCAGCTAAAAGACACTGCTGCTCATCGTATTGCTATAAGCCCTTGTAAAAAGTCCCTCCCCAGTTACAGAATTTTGTTCTTCAGTAATCTTATTTTTAAGCTGTTTTTCCAGGAAGGAGACTCAGGCAATGACATGGTTAGACAATTTCTTCAGTAATTTTTTAAACATTACTGTCCCAGTTGAAAAGATGCTTATTTAACCAAAGTGATTTATGAGAGCTGCTGGCTAGAAGAGGTGAGCTCAGCAGAGCAGTGCCCCTGCTAAAGGCAGGACACCAAACCTAGCACTTAGAAATTGTTAGGCATTAAGAAGCTAAACTGCTGGCTTGTTTGGAGTGCACATTGTCACCTGCATGAGTTCTGCTCTACATTAGCCACACTATGCAAAAGCTTCTGCCAGGCAAGATTGTCCAAGAGGAAAAGAGGTACAGGGGATGTGCAGGAATCACTATCATGGGTCACATCATTTATGGTGTGTAGCAGCCCAGAGAGGGATAGAGAATGGTTGGACTTGAATATCTTAGAGGTCTTTTCCAACCATGGTGACTCTCTAATTTTGTGTGGAGCTGTGTGAGGCATCAGTCTTTGACGTGCAGGATGCCACCTTCACCGTTTTCACTGCTCACTGAACAGCTTATTTGGGCTGTGGAGACACAGAGATGCTAAAGGGAGTGGAATGTCTCCCTTCTGAGGAAAGGCTGAGGGAGCTGGGGCTCTTTAGCTTGGAGGAGAGGAGACTGATGGCTGACCTCATTCATGTTTATGAAGATGTGAAGGGTGAGTGTCAGGAGGATGGAGACAGGCTCTGCTCAGTGATGTCCAATGGTAGGACAAGGGACAATGGTTGCAAGCTGGAGCAGAGGTGGTGCCAGGGGAACATAAGAAAAAAACTTTTTCACTGTGAGGGTAACAAAACACTGGAATAGGCTGCCCAGAGTTGTGGGGTTTTCTTCTCTGGGGACATTCAAAACATGCCTGGATACATTCCTGCGTGACCTCCTCTAGGTGGTCCTGCTCTAGCAGGAGGGTTGGACTGGATGATCTTTTGAGGTCCTTTCTAACCTCCAATGTTCTGTGATTCTGTGTGAACAGCAAATCCACAGTGGGTGACATTGTAAGATGGAATTACAACATAAAAAGGGTTACTGAGTCATTTGCTGTTACAAAGGTCATCATGGATGAGAAGCACTTGCCTTGGACTCCAAGAGAAATTCACGACTCCAGTTACTCTAACAATTTCATAAGGGACTATCAAGGTGCGCCACCTTCTTTCCTTTGGCTCAACAGCAAGCCTCAATGTCCACTTAGGATACATCTGCTCTCATACTAGAGAGAAGTTCCATCAGGCTAAGTTAAGTTTTGTGGATGTGGGATTTAGGCAGTGTAATGCAACAGCAGATATCTTAGTGAGGAGGTTTTATCCATGCTTCTGGCTCATCTACAATTTGTCTGAATTTCACTAATAGAGTTCTCTGTAAAGCAGCTCCTTGAATCAAGTGTGGTTTGGGATGCCACCATGTCCTGTGAACTTTAGCTTACTGGTTTTCTTATTCAGTGGAACATCAACCTGCTTTAGATTCCTTGATAGATTTTTCAGCTGCCATTCAAAGCAAGTTGTGCCACCACTTTGAAACCTTACACTTTCTTCTTTAAGAAGGCCTATTCCTAGGAGCATTAATAATTTATGTACTTTGTAATTTCAATATTAAAATCCTGAAGACACTTGAGAACATCTTTAAGTTAATAAGGGGAAGCTAGGTGAATAGGATTCTCTGTTTCTGAAGTGTGCTGAAGACAGTGATGTAAAAATTTTACACCTGCAGTGCTCTTTATTAAAATGTCTGAGAACACGTTTTAGTTCACACTTGGAAGTATCAGAATGGGCATTTAAAAAGCAGAGAACTGTTAAATTAAAGAAGGATGTTAATAGGTAACTCTTGTCCTGTTGGATATCAAGGTTGCCAGCACCTTTTGGCAGAACTAAGTGGAAAACATCACAGTGAAAAAAAAATTGAAAAAAGAGAATCAAAGAACTGTTCCTGTTGGAAAAGACCTCCAAAATCATTGAGTCAATGTTTACACCATGGCCGTCAAACCATATTCCACAGTGCTATGTCCACACTTTTCTTGGACATGTCCAGGGATGGTGACTCTACCACATCCCTGGGCAGCCTGTTCTAATGCTTGACCACTCTTACAACAAAGAATCTTTTTGTGATGCCCAACCTAAACCATCTCTGGCACAACTTGAGGCCATTTTGTCTCACCTTATCACTTGATATTAGGGAGGAGAGACCAATTCCCACCTCAGTCCAGCCTCATTTCAGGGAGCTATAGAGAACAATGAGGTCTCCCCTTAGCCTTCTCTTCTCCAGACTAAACAGCTCCTGTTGCCTCTGCTGCTACTCATTAGACTTATTCTCTAGACTCTTCACCAGCTTCATTTCCCTTCTCAAAGATTGATGTAGAATGATTTATTTCCCAGTGCTGGATTTTATTTTTTTTTCCCTCTGGAAAATGACAATTGAAATCCTTCTACTAGCTTGGGAAGTGATGTCAGACCTTACATTGACCACTCCCCAGTGGTCAGAGAGCCTTATGCGTGAAGTACAGCACTTCTCTTGCACTTTTACTTAGAGGAACGTGCTAACTCTTAATCAGGAAAAAAAATCTTTACCCCAGGGCATTAATCAGAGACTTCGCAGCCTTATCCTCATCTGCTTTATGCTGAGGCACAGGAGAGGAGTGCTGATAGCATCAGAGCTCATGGAGCAGTGCTGCAGGGCTTGAGCTTAGCCCTTCTGTCACTCCAGGCTCTGTTTTGTTGAAGAACAGCAGGTAGTTCTCAAGTTTCTGGTAAGAGTTGAGCATATGACATATTCTGTATGCAACTGGAGTCATTCTAGAAGAGTTCTCCAGTGGTTTTAGGCAGTCTAAATGAAAAGATGCCACACCAGGCAAAACTGGGGGGAAGAAAAACAAAACAAACATATGGGGAACTGACCAGCAGTTGTGGCAGCTGCTGTTTAAGAGCTTTCTCAGTTTTTACATTGCATGACATAGAAGAATCTTCTCGGCTAGCTTTACAGACTACAAAAAAAGGAGCTAACCCTTTACAGGGCAATGACCCTACACATTGACATACGTGTGCTTTCTAAAATGCTTTTCTCTGAGAGTGACATGCCTCTGTCCTGGTCTGAGCTAGAGCAGAACTGATTCTGGTCAGCACTGTGACTTCCCAGCTCAAGCTCTGCTCAGTCCCTTTCTGCAGCTCAGGGAATGTTCTCACAGACAGTGGCTGTGCCTAGCAGTGAGAACACATATGGGCAGAGTTAGTACCAAGGGTTGGGGTGCAGACCAAGAGCACTGCTACATCTTGTGTGCTACATGGGAGCGTAGAGTAAAAGCCTACACCTGGAGAGAGGATTGGACAGTTCAGGTGACCATAAATTGACCAGCAAGGGATTCCACCCATGGACATCATATTTGATGTAAAGCTGAGGGATCTCCAGGTCACCTTCTTCTTGTTCAGTAACTAGTGTCCAAGTAGAACTCTGTCCATTCTGCCTTCGATACCAATCTGTGAGTTTTTGAATCCACTTCCAAAATCCATCTCCTAAATCTGGTTCCCATCTGCCCCTGAGTTCAGTCTGGGACTTCTGTCACAGCATCAGCACAGGATCACAGGACCTTAGGGGTTAGAAGGGACCCAAGGACCTCACTGAGTACAACCCCCCTGCCAGAGCAAGACCATACAATCTAGCACAGAGCACAGAGGAACACCTCCAGACAGGCCTTGAAAGTCTCCAGAGAAGGAGACTCCACAACCTCTCTGGAGAGCCTGTTCCAGCGCTCTGTGACCCTTACAGTAAAGAAGTTCCCCGTTGTGTTGAGGTGGAACCTCCTGTGCTGCAGCTTGCACTCATTGCTCCTTGTCCTGTCACAGGGAGCAAGTGAGAAGAGCCTGTACCCCCACCCCTGACACTCAGCCCTCAGATATTTATAAACGTTGATTAAATCCCCTCTCAGTCTTCTCTTCTCCAGTCTAAAAAGTCCCAGGTCCCTCAGCCTCTCCTCGTAAGGCAGTGCTCCAGTCCCCTAAATGGTGACCAATTGCCATCAATAGAGCTTGGGTTTGCCATTAGTTTGTATCTATTTAATTTTATTGTAACTGTTTTCGTTAAAGCAGGTTTAGTTTCTTTCCCAACCCATCAGTCTCTCCCTTGTTCTCTTTCTCTTCCCTTTGGGAAGGGAGAGGACCTGGTAGAGAGCCTCTGGCACCCGGTTAGTGGCCAGCCCAGCCCTGACCCTGGATATCTGGGAAGTGCAATGTCCATTGGCCCTCTAAAACCAGTGCCTGGGGTATTTAGTGTAAAAAGCACAGCAGAACCAATGCTCTTTGGATTGTGCACAATAACATACAGCTCCTTAAGCTCTCACATATCTCATATCAGTGCGTGTTCTCTTCTCCTGGCCAGTGTCACAAACCTGGAAGCACAGAAATGTCATCTTGCTCAAGTCTCTTAGGTTTTAACTGTGACTGCTATTGCCAGGCTGTTAGGGAGTAGAACTAAGCCACGGGATAACAGAGACATGTTCAGAATTCCGCTGGGGTTATGGAGAAAGCTGTGGAATGAAGCAGCAAACACATCCTACCCCTTCTATAAACCCCTCATTATAAAAGCAGTATCACCTCCCACAGTCATAAAACTTCCCTGAGGGCAGCTGGTTCCTCCAGAAACTGAAAACTTCTGCAAAACTTGAGTCTTAACTTCGGAAAGTAATGAAAGGAAGTGTCCATTTAGATGAGGATCAAAGCTCCTGAGGTCTTTTCTGATTGAAATTTTGGCTGTCAACTTGCCACAAAAAGAGCTGCAATTCTAGGATTTGTGTGTGAGGGTTCTGAACAAGTGTACCACGGCCATGTGTTGCTGATGACTGCCTGCACACCTTTACATCGTGCCAGAGGTTCCTATTTCAGCCATATCCATCAGCAACAGTGACAACAGTGTTCCTTGAAAAGAGAAGAGACAGAGAAGCTGCTGCCTGTTGGATGCTTTGCACCTTGTTTGTAGGTACCTAACCAGGACTGGAGTTCCAAAAGGGCTGTCTGTCTGGTGTGTGGTGAGTGTGTGAAGTCTGGTTTTCAACTATTCCAAGGCAGATGCTTTACAGCATTGTCTGTTAAGCTGGTGTTTACAAAAATCCAGCATGAAACAGTCTTTAGTACCTGTCATTGAAAAAAAGCATTGCTTTGTTGTACCTCAAAGTGCTGTTAGTCATCATGTGAGGAGAATCCATCTTGAGTATCTGGTCTAGCTCTTGAGCCCTCAATTCAAGAAGGACATAGAACTGTTAGAGCAGGTCCAGAGGGGGGCCATGAAGATGATCAAAAGGCTGAAGCACCTCTCCTATGATGAGGCTGAGAGAGTAGAGGCTGTTCAGCCTGAAGAAGAAAAATCTTCAGGGAGACCTTATAGCTGCCTTCCAGTATTTGAAGAGACCTATAAGAGAGCTGGAGAGGGACTTTTACAGAGGTTTGAAGTGATAGAACAAGGGATAATGGCTTCAAACTGAAAGAATGTGGATTTAAATTAGACATTAGGAAGAAATTCTTTCCTGTGAGGTTGATGAGGTGCTAGAACAGGTTTACCAGAGAAGTTGTCAAGGCTCCAAGCATGGATGTGCTGAAAGCCAGGTTGGATGTGGCCTAAGGCAAGGTGATCTAGTAGGAGGTGTCCCTGCCTGTTGCAGGGGTTTGGAACTAAGATGGTCTTTAAGGTCCCTTCCAACCCAAACTATTCGGTGACTTTATGGTCACCTTTTAAAAATCTTAAGCCTGATTCAATAGACAGTTCCTTATCTTGGGCTAAAACTTTTGGTGTTGATTAGAATATTAATTTTAGTAAATCAAGGTCAGACCTTTTATAAGGCTTTGCATATTGCATACGAAAACTTAATCTCAGGGCTGTAAACAGTGTTGCTGTTAAACAGACAGGAAACACTTCCAGCTGGAGTCTCTGAAATGTAAATGAGCCCATTTTATCCCTTGATCTTCACAAACCTCTCACCATGTTGCCACTACAGAATAGAAAAATAATTCCAGTATCACTTCCAAAGAGACCATGTGTTCACAGGGTGTAGCCTGCAGCTAAGCACTGGCATGCTCTTCACTGCAGTTTGGAACATATCTCTTGCTATAGATCAACCACAAAGGATGGCTTGCGGCAGAACCTGGTTTTGTACTGACTCGGAATCATCGTGGGACTTTTTACAAGGGCTTGCTTGTAGTGATAGGCTGTGGGGCATTGGCTTTGGGCTGGAAGAGGAAAGATTGAGACTGGAAGTTAAGAAGAAAATATTTACAGTGAGGGTGGTGAGACACTGGAACAGGTTGCCCAGGGAGGTTGTGGATGCCTCTTCCCTGAAGGTGTTCAAGGCTGGGTTGGATGAGGCCTTGAGCAAGCTGGTCTAGTGGAAGGTGTCCCTGCCCATGGCATAGAGGTTGAAGCTAGATGATCTTTAATGTCCCTTTCAAACCAAGCCATTCTGTGATTGTGAGTCTGAGCTGCTACTTCTATGTGGATGCTTCACAGTGGAGCAAACACAACTAGTAAATGTCCACCTAAGAAAGAATCCAGTGTTGTTATTATGTATTTAGATATTGAGTAAGCAGAATGCAGCTCTGAACTTGTGAATGTGAAGAGTAAACCAAGGAAGCAGCTGAGTGTCCTGATTGATGCCACAAAGTCTTGCAGATTCTCAGTAAGAATATACTGCTCCATAGAATCACAGAATCATTTTGGTTGGGAAAATTCTGTAACATCTTTGAGTCCAACTATTGCTTAACTCTATCAAGTCTGGTGCTAAACCATGCCCTCAGTTCTATATTTCTGTGTCTTTGAGTTACCTCCAGGGATGGAGGTTCAAACATCTCCATGAGGAGTCTGGTGCAGGCTTTGAGAACTCTTTCAGTCACACCATCACAAAATTTTAGGGGTTAGAAGGTACCTCAAAAGATCATCCAGTCCAACCCACCATCAGAGCAGGATCAGCTAGAGCAAGTCACAAAGGAATGCATCCAGGGGAGTTTTGAAAATCTCCAGAGAAGGAGACTCCACAACCTCTCTGGGCAGCCTGTTCAGGGCTTCAGCACCCTCACAGTGAAAAAGTTTTGCCTTATGTTCCCATGGATCCTCTTCTGCTCTAGCTGGCACCCATTACCCCTTGTCCTATTGTTGGACATCACTGAGCAAAGACTGTCTCCATCCTCCTGACACTTGCCCTACACATCTTCATAAACATGAAGGAGGTCAACAATGAGTCAGGTTTCTTCTAATAGCCAACATAAACCTCCCCTGGTGAAATTTGAGGCCATTCCTTCTTTTGGTATTGTTTATTGCTAGGAAGAGGCCAGACCACCACCTTGCTCCAGCTTCTTTCAGGTAGTTGTGGAGAGCAGGAAGTTTCTCCTTTGATTCAGAGCTTAATTCCTGTGCAGATCATTTAGCTGTGTTGCAGGGTTGTAGGACAGGGCAGAATATGACACTTTGTGAGCAGGTCAGTGATGAAGAACAATCTGAGATGAACTGTGCTATGTAGAGTTAGAGCAAAACAAGAAGGATTGAGTAAGCCTGTTGGTTTTGCAGGACAAGTGAAGAGTCTGCACAAAGTCTGTACCTACTTGGATTTCAGAGGCTTCAGAGTGGAAGGAGCCAGTAAGGGGAGTGGAGAAGATGTCTCGAGGAATTATGTGAAGTGAGGGGTCTTTTGCATAAGGGAAAACATAGGAATTCTTGCCTTTTTCTCACTAGAAGGTACAAGCTCCTGTGATTTGGAACAGTTGCAAGACAGCTGTCTCACAAACCTTCTTAGATATCTCCACATTTGGCAGCTAAATAACCTTCCACCCTTTTCACCTGCTGGTTTTATGACTGTGAAGCTGCAGCTTGGTTTTCATGCCAGTTCCACTGAGGGACTGGAGCTGCTGTGTAATAATCAAATGTGGTTCACTTGACACATAATGGGATTATTGATTAGATACCCACAGCTTGCCATTTCCAATCACATCTCCTCTTCATTTGCAAGGGATGATGGACATAGCCTAACATGCTCAGCATTGTTAAATGGAAATAGTTATTTAAAGCATTGTATCCAAATTTATCACTAATTCCCAGATCTGACAGAAAAGAATCACTCTGTGCCCAGGGCACTTTTTTATCTTGACATTAAAAAGTGCATCAAGAGCTCAAAAATAAGAACTGAAGTTCCTCTGTCCATATAATCTCACCTGCAGAATTGAAGCAGGAGATGTGTTAAGCACAGTTCCTGATCCTTCAGTAGCTTCTGACACATTGTGCTGGTGGACAACAATTGCACCACAAGCCAGCACTGTGCCTCCATGGCCAAGAAAGCCAATGGTATTCTGGACTCTCCTCTGCTGAAGACTGTCAGAGCCCACCTGGCCATTGTGATCATGGGCAACCTGCTGTGGATGACCCTACTTTAGCAGGGGGGTTAGACTGGATGATCTCTAGAGGTCCCTTCCAACTCCACCATTCTGATGTCCTGTGATTATGTGCCTGCTCCACATATGAATCTCATGTTGGAGCAGCCTTTTCCTGAAAGTCATCTTTGTGAAGTTCTCTTAAGCCTTTTTTTCCCCTAACTAACACTAGATACCAGCAGCATCAATGACAGGCAGATTTTAGGGCCAGATAATGTGTTCTCTGCCAGTTATCACTTGGAAATTCTTCAATCATTGCTTCCATTCTGGTATTTACCAGGAACAGGCTTAATGAGCTTTTATTACCTCCTCCTTTTCCTAAAGAGAAAAATGCACAATACTCAGAATTGTAAAAACAATGAAGGGGCTCTGTGCTCTTTCTACAGCCCCAAAGATGTTTGAATTAGTTATTTATTTATTTAAATCCTGGATCTCAAGTGTTTCCCCCTCAAAATCTCCCTCTGATAATTTGAAAGAGCTGAACTGGAATCCTGCCAGTCATAAGATCTTATTTTAGATTAGCTGTACATAAAATCATCCTTTTCACCCATCTCTCTTGCAGATGTGTTCTGGTTTGAGGTTAATTGGAATATTTTAATAAGAGAAATTGGGTTATAGGCTGTGGAAATAAAAACAATGGTGATGTCTACTTCTCTCATAGGTTTGCAGAGATGTACTAAAGCAAAGACATAAACACAGATAACACAGAGCTGCTCAGGTCTGAGCTCTGGCTGTTGGTCTCTCTCCTCCTTGCCTTCTAGCTGGATCTATGTAACCCAACTGATCAATTTCTGCTTCTAACCCCCTTGGCCAATCTTCCCTGTTTGCCTGACACATAAGGCAGATTGTGGGATAAGATTGGTGGGTGGGGAGGAGGTGGAAGTGTGGTTGGGAATCCCTCCTGGGGGCTCTGATCTCTGGTCGGGGTGTTGTGTTTCTGTATTACCTTTTTACTGTATATAGCTGTAAATATTTGCAATATATTGTAAATATCTGCTTGTATATTGTGCTAAGCTGTGAATATAAAGCTTCATTTTGTAACTTCCAGCCAGCTGAATCTAGTCTAGGTGATTTATAAGTGGGTGTGGAGATGGGGTTGGCAATTCTCCAACAAGATGTTTGGGCTATCTTCTGCCAGTGGGGCTCTTTTGGGTTAAAATATATTTGATATTTTCTGTAAAGAGTCTCCTTGACTTTGTGACAGTACCTCTGTCTTCTTTAGAAGTTCTTTGCTATGAGGGTGGTGGAACATCTATTCCAGCTCTCTGCTGATGTGTATTTCAATATTGATACAGACCAAAGCAACTCAACAGCAGATGAAAGAGAACCAAATGACACATATCAGCTGGCTCTGCCTACATGTAGAGCAAATATGGGCCACAGAGTACCTTGTCTTCAGGCACTAACTCCAGGTGTTCCATGTTCCTACATTCCTTGGTTTCTTTGGGAAGAAAAATCCTTGCCCATCCACAGGAATCATAAATGGCTTTGATAACACTCCAGTGCAGAGAGCTGGGACATTCAACATAAGAAAGACATGGAACTGGGAGAGTGGGGCCAGAGGAGAGCCATGGCCTTCATGGCTAGAGCACCTCTGTTCCAGACTGAGAGAAGGTCCAGAGGGCTGGAGCACCTCTGTTCCAGATTGAGGGAGTTGTTGTTGTTCAGCTTGGAGAAGGGTCCAGGGTGACCTTATAAATAGCAGCCTTCTAGTACCTGGAGGAGGCCTGCAGGAAAGCTGGGGAGGGACTTTTTACAAAGGCTTGTAAGTGATAGGACATGGGGAATGGTTTTAAACTAGGGAAGGGCAGAAAACTTAGATTGGACATTAGGAAGAAGTTCTTTACTTTGAGGGTGGTGGAACACTGGAACAGGTTGTCCAGCAAGGTGATGGAGTTCCTATCCCTGGAGACATTCAAGGTCAGACTTGATGGGTCTCTGCACAACCTGATCTAGTTGGGGATGTCCCTTCTGATTTCAGAGGTGTTGGGCTAGGTGATCTCTAAAAGTCACTTCCAACTCGGTGCTTGGTATGATTCTATGTTTTATACATATGAGCAGCCAACAGATCAGCATTTAGACTGGTCTGGAAGACCTCTGTGAGACAAATTCTCATGCTGGATTCCACACTTGCAGAAGTGCTGTGAGGTTGGAACATGTTTAAAAGAAAACATACATGGTTAAACGGGCTGGAAAAATGTGCATTATAGAAAGACTCCAGGAGTTCTCTGTGTTTGTCTCATCAAAGCAAAGATAAATGAGCAACTTCCTCCTAGGCTATAATTACCTCTGAGGGGAACAAAAACAGGGATAATTGACAGCTTTTAGCTTGACCCTAGGAAAGTACAAAATCCACTCGTTGGAAATTGAAATTTGGAGTAGAAATCAGATATAAAAATTTAACCCTGTGGTTAACTATTGGAGTAATGATGTTATGTGAGCAGCAATTTTAATTGTCTCTGCTCCTCACCAGACCTGTTCTTCAGACCCTTCACCAACTTCCTTGGAATTCTCTGGACATGCTCCAGCTCTTCAATGTCATGCTTGTAGTGAGGGGCCCAAAAATGAACTCATGACTCAAGGTGTAGCCTCACCAGCACTGAATGCAGGGGAACAATTGCTTTCCTGATCCTGTTAGTCAGACTACTGCTGATTCAGGCTAAGATGCTGTTGATGTCCTTGGACGCTTGGACAGAAATTGTGGCTGATTTTCAGCCAGATGATGATCAACACCCCTAGGTCTTTTGCTGCTAGGCATATTTCCAGCCAGTCTTCACAGAAAAAAATGATAGGGGTGCTCTGGTGAGGCTGCATCTGGAGTACTGTGTCCAGTTCTTCCCCCCACCCCTCTCCACCCCTCCCTCAGTTCAAGAAGGACATAGAACTGCTTGAGAGAGTCCAGAGCAGAGCCACAAAGATGATTAAGGGAATGGAACATCTCCCTTATAAGGAGAGACTGAGGGAGCTGAGGCTCTTTAGCTTGGAGAAGAGGAGACTGAGAGGTGACTTCATCAATGTTTATAAATATGTAACTGGTGAATGCCAGAAAGGAGCCAGGCTCTGCTCAGTAAATGCCCAATGATGGGACAATGGGTGGAAGCTGAAGCATAGGAAGTTCCATGTAAACATGAGGAGGATTTTTTTTCACTATGAGAGTGACAGAACACTGCAACAGGCTGTCCATGGGGCTTGTGGAGTCTCCCTCTCTGGAGATATTCAAAGCCTGCCTGGATGCATTCCTGTGTGATCTGGTATAGGTGATCCTGCTCTGGCAGGGGGGTTGGACTGGATGAGCTTTTGAGATCTCTTCCAGCCCCTGACATTCTGTGATTCCATGAGGGGACTTCTGGAGATCATCTAGTTCAGCTGCCCAAAACCTAAGGCATTCAAGGGGTTATTGTGGCCCACATGCAGCACCCAGCACTTGGTCTTGTTGAATCTCATGGAATTGGCTTTGGTTGATTGATCAAACCTATCTTGGTCCCTCTGTGGAGCCTTATTTATTAGCTTTCCTACTATCTGTATAGCATAAAGCCAAAGTGGAATCACAGATACGCAGTAGAATTGAGGCATTCTCTTGGCTAACCAACATAAAGGACTTCTTTAGATGGTTCTATTTTTCTGATGCTGCCTCAGGATCCAAGTCAAACAAGAATTAGAGCTGGCACAGCTGGGCTTTCACTACCCATGCTCACTTGTTAATTTTGCTTTCTTTGTGAATTGAAAGCCTCCATGTGAGAATTACAATATCTTACCAATATTTATGTTAACTGTCAAGTTTTAATCCCTTTGTAGCTACTTTTTACCTAATGCAGAGTGTGAGAAAATCTCCCATGCATACCTCAGGCTCAAATATAAGTCTCCTGTCATAAGAAATATCTGCATAATTTGTGGCAAACTGAATATTTTGTGACAAAGTTAAAAGAATTATTTTTGTTTGAAACAGAAACAGAGTGTGATACGAGTTAAAGTGGAAGCTGCGGTATCTCTGGAGGTAAATGAAATGTGTGACTTAAATCAAACCTTAGCTTTGTTTTGATGGAAATAGGGAAGATTTCAATCCCTTAAACAACAAATTGTAGTTTATTTATTGAAAATAAAACTTGCTGTATTCTGTGATAGAAGCTGCTTTGCAATGGTCATCCAGTTCCTAAAAGAAAAAAAAAAAATTAAAAAGTCTCCACTTAGGTTTTAAAGGCAGAGGATGAAAGCATGGTTTGAAATTAGAGAAGAGCAGATTTAGATGGCAGGTTAGGAAAAGGTTCTTTACAGTGAGGGTGGCTGAGCACTTTAACAGGTTACCCAGGGAGGTGATTGAGGCCCCATCCCTGGAGGTATTCAAGGCAAAGCTCAACAGGGCTCTGAGTGACCAGACCTAGTTGAGAATGTCCCTGCTTACTGCAAAGGGAGTTGGACTAGATGACCTTTGGCAGTCCCTTCCAACCTGGTGGTTCAGTGATTTTATGATTCTATGTTGCAGACAGGCTGTGACAACCAAAATCCTTAGTTTTACTGGCTTTAGTTGTTGAAAATAGTTGGACAAAAAATGCCCAGTTTGGGGTAAGGGGATGGGGAAGATGGGAAGAATCAAAGACATTCATTACAATTTGAATGAAATGTTTCAGTGGAGTGTTCCTTCAGGTATCACATGGCCTTAACTGTAATTTAGGTAAGAGAGAAATCTTACCTCTATCATATTTGACACAAGATAAACTGTATTTTCTTCTTTCTAGAGTAATGCATCTGTATTGAGAGAGCTTTGCTGCGAGGACAACAGATAGATCTACAATTGAATCCAAGCACAAACCTCCTTACAGAATCACAGAATGGTGGGAGTTGGAAGGGACCTCCAGAGATCATCTAGTCCAATGCCCCTGTTAGAACAAGGTTACCTACAGCAAGCTGCACAGTAGTGTGTCCAGGGTTTTGAAAGTCTGCAGAGAAGAGTCCACAGCCTCTCTGGCCAGCCTAGTCCAGTGCTCTGTCACCCTCATAGAGAAGTAAGCACAAGTGAAGCCTCCTGTGTTCTAGTTTGTGTCTGTGTCCCTTGCTGTGTCACAGGGCACCACTGACAAGAGCCCAGCCCCATCCTCATGACCTTTAGTTATGAAAGAGCATGGATTGAAGCTTGAGATGGGAAGATTTAAACTGGATAACAGGGAGAGCTTCTTTCACATGAGGGTGATGAGACACTGGAACAGGTTTCCCAGGCAGGTTGTGGATGCCCTCTCCCTGGAGGTGTCCAAGACCAGGTGAAACAGGGCCTTGAGCAAGCTGGTTTAGACAGGTGTCCCTGTCTATGGCAGGAGGGTTGGAACTGCACAATCCTTAAGGTCTTTTTGAACCCAAACCATTCTCTATGATTCTTTGATAAAAGCCCAGTCTGGCATCAGTGAATTCATCAGCAAGACTTCTCAGAATGCTGGGCCTCCGTGTGGACTGTATACAATATTCCAGCCAAGCAGGACTTTCCTTCAGTGCTCCATAGGAGGGACTCAAAAATTATTTAGTGATGCATCACCATCCCTTAGCATCCCAGACCAGTCTCAGCTCATCCTTTTCTGCTTCTGCTCAGAAACAATGTTCTTGTGTGTCATCCAAAATGAAAGATGCCCTTTTGAATGACTTCTGAATGATTTAGGTGAAACCTAAATGCCATTTCAGACAGCCTGCTCATTCAGCATGGCCTTCTCAGAATGTGAAGACAGGGTGTGCTTATCAGTTCTTGCAGAGAGCTCTTCCTTACATTTTTTTTTCCATAACTGTTTAGCTACTGCAAATAACAAATCAGCCAAGGTGTGGTGGTTTAACCCTGGCCAGTAACCACACCACACTGCTCACGCCCCTAGGTAGGATGAAAGAATCAGAAGAGCCAAACTGAGAAAACTCATGGGTTGAGATGTAGAGAGTTTAACAGGTAAAGCCAAAGCCATGCACACAAGCAAAGCAAAACAAGGAATTTATTCTCCACTTCCCATCTGCAGGCAGGTGCTCAGCCATCTCCAGGAGATCAGGGCTCCATCACATGTAGTGATTACTTGGGAAGACAAATGCCATCATTGTAAATGTGTCCCTCCTTCCTTTTCCTTTCCCAGTACTATATGCTGTGCATGACATCACATGGTCTGGAATACATCCTTTGGTCAGCTGGGGTCAACTGTCCCAGCTGTGTCCCCTCCTAGCTCCTCATACACCCCTAGTCTGCTCGTTGGTGGTGTGAGGAGCAGAGAAGCCTTGACTCTGTGACAAGAACTGCTCAGCAGGAACAAAAGCATCCTTGTGTTATCAACACTGTTTTCAGCACAAATCCAAAGCATAGCTTCATGCCAGCTACTGTGAAAGAAATTAACTCTATCCCAGCCAAAACCACAAGGGTGAGTAATATATTAGTATTTAACATTCTGCAACTCGTTTTGGAAGAATACCCAACAGGTCTGTGATGTAGTCAGTCAGAAGTAAAGGCTGCTTTTTTTTCTGTGGAAACATTTCATGGAGGGTATTTTTGCCTTTCACTTGTCTTTCTTAAGCTGTAAGCTTCTGTCTTTGATTATGTTGGCTTCCTTTATTGTCCTTTATTGTCACAACAGCTGTGACATGCAGAAAATAGGTGCAAGAAACCCAACTGCCTTCCCAGATAACCTTGACCATGAAATCCACTGAGTGAGACCACCTCCACTGGAAAGGGTTTTGATCCGTGGTGCCTACCAGCAGCTTGTCTGGGCCAGAAACGCCTGGTCATTTGGCTCCATCTTCTGGGAAAAGACAGAAGGATCAGAAGCCACTTGAACTGATGTTTTGTAAGTCTTGTCACACATCACTTATTGGTCTTTTATTATTCTTCATTAATTCTTCCATGCAAACTCACAATGAATACAAACTCAGTGGGAAACCTTTTGCTTCTCTGGAGGCTTTTTAATGGCAGCAAGAAGTCAGCACACACACACACACACAAAAAGTGCTGAAATCAATAGCTTTTTTTTGTTTTCCAAGGCTAAGCAAGGACAATTAGTGGATGTTTGACTTGCAATTTAATAGTGATGGGGAAAAAAAAGCAGAGCTCAAGTAAATGGCTTTTTGATTCCTCTACAGTTTTGTAGAATTAGCTGTGGCTAGTTCAGGCTGCACACTGCTTGTTCTCTGTTTGTGGGGCTTTGAATGAGAAAAGGGGATATGGCATTATTACTATAGCAACCTTTAAGTGGGTGCTGTAGATGGCTGAGACATTATTTTGAGGGAGTAGAAATTTTGGCCACCACAGTGTTTCTGTGTAGCATCCAGATGTGTGAGCCAGATAGCCAAGCTGTATTCACATTTAATTATTTGGGGGAATATATTCAATTTTCTGGTCAGTCTTTTGAGTTTCTCCACCAAAATTAACAAAACCTAAAAATCTCTCCAGCCAGATCTTTTAAGACATTATTTATAAAAGACTTACGTAAGACTCCTGCTATTGCTTAGATAGCCTGCCATTAGGTGCCAGCAGGATGGAGCACAGCTTCCCTGGCTCTGGCTTAGGCATAAGCAGCAGGTGGACTTCAGCCATTTACTGCATCTGTTGCCTTGTTTTGCTATACTTGTTCCTGATACTCAAGAAGTTGCTGAAGAGTGCCTACTGTGTCTGTTGGGTGGTAGGAGGGTGTGGCTAGCAGGTCAAGGGCAGTTCTCTCCCTCTGTTCTGACCTGGTGAGGTCATATCTGAAGTATTCCATCCTGTTTCTGGGCTTCTGAGTTCAAGACAGACAGGGAACTACTGGAGAGAGTCCAATGGAGCTCCATGAAGGTGATGAGGAGACTGGAGCATCTTGCTTAGAAGAGGATAAGAAACTTGGGTTTGTTTAGCCTGAAGAAGAGCAGACTGAGAAGAGCAGACTTGATCAGTGCTGATCAAGAGCTAAAGGATGGAAGTCATGAGGATGGGGCCAGACTTTTCAGTGCTTGGCTGAAGGGAAGTTGTAGCCAGGTGGAGGATGATCTCTTCTCCCAGGCAACCAGCAACAGAATGAGGGGCGACAGTCGTAAGTTGTGTCAGGGGAGGTATAGTCTGGATATTAGGAAGAAATTCTTCACAGAGGGAGTGATTTGCCATTGGAATAGGCTGCCCAGGGAGGTGGTGGAGTCCCCATCCCTGGAGGTGTTCAAGAAAAGCCTGGATGGAGCACTTCGTGCCATTGGATAGGGCTGGGTGATAGGTTGTACTGGATGATCTTGAAGGTCTCTTCCAACCTGGCTCTATTCTATTCTATTCTATTCTATTCTATTCTATTCTATTCTATTCTATTCTATTCTATTCTATTCTATTCTATTCTATTCTATTCTATTCTATTCTATTCTATTCTATTCTGCTCTATTCTATTCTGCTCTATTCTATTCTGCTCTATTCTATTCTATTCTATTCTGCTCTGTTCTATTCTGTTCTATTCTATTCTATTCAGGAGAAGCAAGTCTCTGTGAACAGTTAGCTCCCAGAGGAGAGGTCTGCTCAGGAAAAAAATATTTTCTGTAAGGGTGGCAGAGCCATAAAGCAGGCTGCCCAGGGAGGTTGTGGAGTCTCCTTTTGGCAAGACTTTCAAAACTTGCCAGGACATTGGATTCCTATGCAACCTGCTGTAAGTAACCTTACTTTAGCAGAGGAGTTGGCTAAGGCATCCAAAGGTCCCTTTCTGCCCACCACTCTGTGATTCTGTGATACCTCAGTGGTTCAGAACTGTGGGTGAAGTGGAGTTGGCAACAGGGCACACTGCCTGCAAGTGCAATGACTGTGCTTTCCCAGTGCATCCTTTGACTAAGCCTAAACAAATTTCAGCTGATATTCTGAAAATTAAGATGAAGAATGAAAGAACACCTCCAGAAACAAACAAATAAACAAAAAGCCAAACAAACAAACAAAAACCACAAAAATAACCCTGGAGAACAAGCCACACAGATATCTTGCTTTAGCCAACAATGTTTGCAGAAAGGCAAACAGGAGTTGCTGCTGCAAATACCAGTACAAAGCAGAAAGGTATAGGCAAGGTTTGTAGTTCTCTGTGCACAGAAAGGAACCTCTGAATGCCAGGAGGAAGCTGGGCAGCACTGCTATGCACATCCAACACTTGAATGAAGCAATCTAAAAGCTCCGGCATTGCACCTGCTTCCCCTGCAGTCCTGTCCTGGCATGTCAAGATGCACACTGCAATTTCTACAGTGTCCTCTTGGTCCTTGGCCATCCATAATGTGCCTGACTGAACTCGTCCTATGATATGTGTATTTTGCCCCAAGATCATTTTACTTAGAACCTGAGAATCATAGAATATACTAGGTTGAAAGGGATCTTCAAAGGTACTTTAGTCCAATCCCCCCTGCAGTAAGCAGAGGCACCTCCAACTAGATCACATTTCACAAAGTCCCATGAAGCCAGACCTTGAATATCTCCAGGGATGGGGCTTTCACTACCTCCCTGAGCAACCTGTTCCAGTGTTCCACCACCCTCATAGTAAAGAACTTCTTCATAATGTCCAATCTAAATTTTCCCTGTTGTAGTTTAAAACCATCGTCCCTTGTCCTATCACTACAAGCAGTTGTAAAATGTCCCTCCACAGCTTTCTTGCAGACACCCTTTGGGTACTGGAAGGCTACTCTAAGGTGTCCTCAGAGCCTTCTCCTCTCCAGGCTGAACAGTCCCAACTCTAACAGCCTGCCTTTACAGCAGCAGTGCTCAAGCCCTCTGATTATCTTCATGGCCTCCTCTGGATTCTTTCTTGTGTTGAAGGCCTCTGGTCTCTGTAGTGGGGCTTTACCAAAGCCATTCATGATTCACTCATCCCTGTGGATGGGCAACAATTTTTTTTTCCAAAAGAAGCCAAGGTATACAGGAACATGGGACACCTGGAGTTAGTGCCTGAAGACAAAGTACCCTGTGGACCATATTTGCTCCACATATAGGTAGAGCCAGCTGATACATGTCATTTAGTTCTCTTTTATCTGCTGTTGACTTGTCATGGCCTCTTTCAATACTGAAAGACACATCAATAGAGTTGGAATAGATGGGCTTTTTTTTTATTGTCATATACTCCATGTCTCTTGACAACAGGAAATAAAAGAGAAGGCAAATTATCAGAGGCAGTCAAATACCTAGCCCTGGTGTGAGCTGAAGGAGATGAGACAGCAGCTGAGCCCTCTCTGACTGTTCCCATTGCACTGTGTGGACCCATCAAATCAGACAAAGTTCACCAGCAGTGAGCACTTGACGTGCTTGGTTTGCTTCTGGCAACCTTACAGTAATGTCTACTAGGTGACTTCATGTGCAGCATTTCCAATTCCCAGTTTAAGCCCCTTATCAACATTTCAGTCCATGATGAGATAATAAAATGTTTTGGTTTGCTGCAGATAGTTAAAAATAAAGGTAAGAGGTTGGGAAAAAAATTGATAGAGTTTCTGATCAGATGTAGTGCGAAAATTTATTTGCTTCTCCAGATGGCATTTAGAAAGGCACAGAATGTCACATGCTGGTCTCTTAAATTGAATAGCACAAGAGGCACAAGTTATTTTACAGCTGCTTCACTATCTGATTTGTAAAGTGTTTGCTAGCTAATCACAAATAATAGGTCTTATGATTAGGACTAAGTTATCAGTAATTATGGGACTCTAGAAGGCTAATGAAGAGAATGGGAAAACTGTATCAATTGAACTCTGTGGCAGTGTTTATTAGCTGGTGAATATTAATGAATTATCAATTAACTAGTTAGCTGATATAAATTATTTACAACTGGAGCTTAAATATGGTTTTGTGACTACGAATGTCTCTATGGCCAGTCTACAAAGATTTGAACAACAAGCTGGTTTTAATCCTTTTGGCTTCACTGGGACTAATAACAGGTTTCTTGAGTAAAGTCCACATGGATTCTCTGGTTGTTGTTAATGCAACATGTAGGGCTTTGCTGGTTTCACTGAGTGCTAGTTTCCATGAGAGCGTAAAAATGACCTAACCAAGTTAAACAACAGGTCTGACAGTGACGTGTGCCTGGGGGAACGGTAAGTGATGGAGGAGTTGGTGGTACCTCCTTTGGATGTGATTTCTAGCAGCCTGTAAGTTATAAGAGACTGTTTGAAGCTGAGTTGAAATTATCATTTAATGGTTTTTAATGCAGCAACCTATAAAAATGTTTAACTGCTCCTCGAACTGAGGTAACATTGTTTGTATTCTCACTTTTCTACTCACCCTTGTCATTCTGGATAGTTTTAAGGACTGAAGTGTTACTAAATATCACTCCATATTGTGGCAGGGAACACCCAAGTGCCTGTCTCACTGGAGGTTTGAATGGGGTGCAAACTGCAGCAGGGCACACTCAAGTCCCTGCCCCACCAGAGGTGTGAATGACAGGAAACGGTCTTCCTCCCTCCCCACCCTGTCACCAGAGGTTTGGAATGTGGAGTAAAATAGGCATAAAATACCTTCTCCCACACCCGTGGGCTTGAACAGGAAAGGAACAAATCACACCAGTACATATATGGCAACTGGACAGATTGGAGTCGGACCTAGACTGGGACCTGGACTCAGACCCTGAGTAGACCCTTGCACGGACCTTGCAGGGACTTTGAGCAGGACCTGCTGCAGGGACCTGCCTCAGCAATAAACTGCCACTGTTCGCGGGAACACCGCAGAGCATCCCTGCTTTCCCCTGCAATGGTGGCTTCATGAAAGCAGTGCCTACAGTCATTTTGGACTTTGGCAGGCACTGGACTCCATGTGATGCTGATCCACTGCTGGACTCCAGACACTGCTGTGAAAGAGACTGTCTCCTGTTTGTAAGCAGGGCAAAGCTGTTTTATGCCCACACCTTTCCAATTTTCTGATTTTTCCTAAATTACCTGAAAAGGCATCCTTGGGAAGATTTTTCCTGAACTAATTAGGACCCAGATTTAAACTAATTTATGCATAGATTATGGGTGGGGCTTTTGGAAATTATAAAAGCTACATAATTTATAATTCTTGCCTCTTCAACTGCCCACAATCAATTCACATATCTGTAGATCTGGGGGAAAAAACACGAGAACAACAGTAAAATAACAAATGAAGAAATAAACAAAAAACTAAATGTTGGGTTTTTTTTAACAAAACAACTCCACACCAAAGTGAGTGACCTGCTGTGGTGGTGCAGTTTGTCTTTTTTGTTTGGTTGGTTGATTTTTTTTAGGTTTTTTTGTTTGGTTTTTTTTTTTTTTCCCCCTGTAGCTTTGTTGTTGTGGAATATTTTATAACTGCATACCTTTATGCTCTATGTACCTGTTAAAAATGCCCTGTACATGGCATGGGATTTGGATGTAGATGACCTTTAAGGTTGCTTCAACACAAACCATTCTATGATTCTAAGAAGACTTGCTCTCAGATTGTTGCAGTGGTGTAAAGGGGAAAAAAAAAGAATTAGAATATCACCTACTGTTTGGATAGGGAATGGTTAGAAGAAATTGCTATGCTTGATTCCAAGGCTCAGGCTTAGTTTTTTATAAGTCTAAGTGCAGGTGTCTGTAGAGCTCTGGATCCTGTGACATAAGCCTTGTCTTGTTTCAAACACTGGAAGGGAAGGGGAAGATGCTCTGCCTGAACATATGCAATAACACTCAGCATGCTGAGGTTGCTAGTGGGGTAAAATATGTAGCATTGCCTGACCTAAATGAAACCATGGACTGGGTTAAATGCTACTCTGCTCCTCTCAGTAGTGCTACCTAATACTGAGCTCCTTCCCTCTTATTGTTCAGGTGAGAGGGAGCAATCTTAGTGAGGCACGCCCAAGCTCTCTGGGGTCAAAGGCTACATCCAGCGCTCCCCCATGAATTTGTAATAGAATCTAATCTGATGACAGTGAATTTTGACAATGAAGGTCCCTGCAACACATCTGAAAAATTCACTGTTCCCTACAGCTCCAGTTCTTGCTCATCTTAAGCAGCACCTGCTGGAGGAGGCCTGTTGTAATTGTAAGGATTATTGATGGGAAATATGCCTGTTCCCCAAAACTGCATAGCCAAGTCCTGTGTATGCAAGCATTCACGAATTTCTGCCTGGAGCTCTGAAATGTGGCAGCATTTGTTATTCAGTGTCTTCCTGGGGACTGCATGATGCACTTCACTGCCTTTCTGTACCAAAGCAATGGGGACAGGATGAGGCTCTAAAGAGCATTGAAGGGATTTGCTGGTCATTTTCTGTTGGCATCAAGCTTCAGCGCACCTCACTCCAGTTGTGGATTGCTCATTTCCAAACCATTTCTTATACTCTGGAGCAATAGAGGGTCAAGTTTTTAGTTTTCAAGTTAATTTTAAAGTTTTTGTGAGGGAAATCAAGTAAGTGAAGAAGGATGGAAATATGATGGTGACATTTTGAACTGATTATTAGCTCTGCAGAAATACAGTGGGCCAGCTGACATTTTCTTACAGTGCTATCTGGGAGACATGCCAGTGTGGAATTATATTACTCAATCTGTGAACTGACAAGATACTTGGTGTGGTGTTTGCAAGAGAGAATAAGATTTAGATTGTAGATAGAAGCCTTTTATCACTTAATTGCAATGCAAGTAAAGAGATGAATGGAAGGCCTTTCATACAGACCAACTGAGTTTCTACCAGCTAACTCAGGAACTATTGCCATAAGCTTTACAGAAGAGATGATTCCATTATGAGCATGGATATGAGCATATGTCCATGTATTTGGATATCTGATAATCAATTACTCCAGCCTATTTGGGTCTCTGACTGATAACCAGTTAGTCCAACATTAATATTTTGTCTCTGACTGATAAATCCATTGCTCCAGCAGGAGTGTTTGGGTCTCAGGCTGCTAATCACTTACTCCAGTGTGAGTATTTGGGTCTCTGATTGACAACCAATTACTCCAGTGTGAGTATCTATGACTGACAACCAATCACTCCAATGTCTTTGAATATCAGTTTTCTAGGAACCAAGCTATTAATAGCAGCTGTTTGTGAGAATCTGATCCTGGAAGGATCACAAATGCTGAGGTATCAGAGGTGTTAGGTGTTCACATAAAGGAGAGCATCTTGATCCTCCCCTAGTTGAAATGAGTATTTCTGTGACAGCATCATCCTAGAATTCAGAAATCCCAGAAGCATGAAATAAAAATTATGTGATCTAAAAATAATAGAACCCAGAGGGTTGTCAAACTTCTTAACAGTTTTGTGTTGCATGCAGCAAGAGCAAAGTGGTCCAAATACTGACCCAGAGCAAGTGCTAAATTAGAGAAATTGCTGGGGAAAAATTGGTTCTTGGTGGGACCATATCCTTTTTCAGATAATAAAAAGAGCTGTGCAGCTTCAAAATATGAACTGAAATTACAGTGAGAGTTAAAGGAAGTGCAGATTAGCAGAGCATGAGTGAAATGCCTGAAATCTCTCTATTTTCTGCAGTTCCTATTCCAAAGCTTGGAACAAGAAGGATGCTATTTCAAGTAGCTTTTAATTTACCTTCCATACTTTCTTTTCGTAACCATAAGCATATTGCTTTTCCAAATCAGTATTTTGAAGTTCTCAGCAGTGAGGATGTGAAAAGCTGTTGTTACCAAAGCTGCCACTACTTTACCTCTCCCTGCAGAGAGAACTGCTCTGAGGGTGCTGTGTAGAATGAGAAAGCTGCAAGTGAGATCAGACAGCCAACAGCATTCAATACTCTGTAGGCAACGGGTTGGAGAGATATGGCCTTCTGTAATGAAGATTTTCCAAAGGTATTCTCATATGTGAAACCTGAAGAAGACTGTGAAATATAAGCTGAGGAAACAGCAGCTTAGAATGAGTCAAATGCCTGTGGACATGGCACTTTGGGGCTTGGTTTATTGGCCATGGTGGTGTTAAGTTGATCGTTGATCATTGGACTTGATGATCTTGGAGCTACTTTCCATCTGGAACAACTCCATGATTCTGTGAATGGTAATTAGCTATGAATGTGCAGACATGCAACTAAGGTGGAAGGTGGGGTTTATTACCAGGCAGGATAGAAATAACTGCTTTGTTTTCTCTCTTCTTTTGCTGCTTTTCATGGAATAATCTGACTTTCCTCCGTGTTCTGAGAATAGAAATATTTTGGGGTTGGACTTTGAGAAATTAGTTCTTGATGCTTCTTTCTGTGGCTAGGATGCTGTTTCTTTTCCTTGTGGGAGTGTCTGTGATCTCGTAAAGAGTGGTGATTTATTTGTGTCCTACCGCTGATTTATCTCTTAGGAAAAAAAGAAAAAAAAGTTGAAGTAGGTAGATCATAATTGCAGTCATAACTGCAGAGCATACAAGGTTGGGAAGGACTTCTAGGGCTCACTTGGCTGGGTTTTGAATATCTCCTGGAACGGAGACTCAATGAGTTCTTTGGGTAGCCAGTTACAGTGTTTGATCACCCTGACAATAGAAAAAAATGTTTTCTTTCATTTCAATGGGACATCCATTTGTATCCACTGCAACTTGAAGAAGAGTCTGGCTCTGTCTCATTTACTGTCTTCCATCATATATCACGCACAGACACACATCTCCCCTAAATCTTACCTTCTCCAACTCTCTCGGTGTATTTCAAGTGCTCCAGTCCCTTAACCACCTGTGTGCTCCCTTGCTGGACATGCTCCAGCATATCTATCTTAAAAGACCACTTTAAACCCAGTTTCTAGCCTGTGAAAGGAATGACAAAAACCGTAGACCTCCAGAGAGACTTTGTAGCCACTAAACCCAGGATCGTGAGATAGATGTCAGAGCTAGAGTTAAGAGAACATGTTAGTTAATCATTATAAATCAATAGCTCACTGCCTTCTCTAAATGCCACTGTGCAGATGGAAATCTCTTATTTCTCTTCACTGATATTATTCCTATGTGATACATGATCACTTTCACAAAGGAGAGAGAGTCTTTTTTGTTTGAAAAGACCTTTAAGATCACTGAGTCCAACCAGGGATGGAAAAAGCATTAAAAAGACCAAACTTGACCCCAAACTGTTTTTATGAATGTGCAATCTTAATTATCTGTTATTACATTACTAAGGTACAGAGCCCCCAAAGTCCTTGCTTTGATATTTTCAGGATCTTAGAAGTTGGACTGTTAGATCATCTTTCTGTAGTAACAAGCAACAGGAGGAGAGGAAATGGCCTTAATTTGCACCAGGAGAGGTTTATGTTGGATATCAGAAGACATTTTTTACTGAAAGTGTTATCAAAGATTTGAACAGACTGCCCAGGGCAGTGGTTGAATCCTCATCTCTGGAGGTGTTTCAAAGACACAGAGATGCAGTGCTGAGGAACATTGTTTAGCACCAGTCATGGTGGAGTTAGGTAGTGATTGAACTTGAACTCGATGATCTTTAAGGTCTCTCTCAACAGAAATGATTGTGTGACTCCATAACGTTACAAGAGCTAAAGATTTGATGATGTGTTCACTTGAGGAAAATGCTACTGCTGCCTGTGCATGTGAGCTGTAGCAATATTGAAACAAGGCAGCTGAAGATTGGATTCTGAGAAGTGAGCAGCTTCCAGTGATTGCCATCAACAAAGCCATTTAGAAAAAGGCAGCTTTTGGAAGCAGGGAAATGGGAGCTGAGCTATATAGAAAATCTATTCTAGATGGCTTCATCATTGGAAAAGAAAATAAAGGAAAGCTAGTAGTGATTTTACATTAACTCAACAATATAAGCAAAATACAAATATTTGGATAGCATTTGAACACAATTCCTTTGAATTTCTCCAAGAGCTGAAGGGAAGTCACAGAATCATAGAAGCATTTTGGTTAGAAAAGACCCTTAAGATCATCAAGTCCTATCATCACCTAACTCTACCAAGTTTGGTGTTTATCCTTCAGCATCACATCCCTGCATCTTCTAAACAACTCCATGGATGTGGATTCAACCACCTCCCTAGGGAATCTGTTCCAATATTTGAGAACCCTTTCAGTCAACAAATTTCTTCTCACAGCCTACCTAAATCTTCCATGGTTTAACTTCCTCTCCTCCTATCTCTTATTACTAGGGAGAAGACACCAAGCCACACTTGGCTCCAATCTCCTTTTGGGGAGATGTAGAGAGCTATGAGGTCTCCCCTCAGCTTTCTTTTCTCCATAGTAAACAACCTCAGTTCCCTCAGTAGATCTGTTCTTCAGACCCTTGACCAGCTTAGTTGCTGAACATGCTCTTTCTTGCAGTGAGGACCGCAAAACTGATGCCAGGATTCAAGGAGTGGCCTTCCCAGTGCAGAGTACAGGGGGAAATCACTTGAGGGAAAGTGCTGTTAGAACAGAACAGTAAAGAAATGCCAGCAAACATGGCAGTGGGAAGGCAATGTAGGAGCTGTAGCTGGCCCTGTCCTGAGAAGAGTTATCTTGGCATGTGTGCTTTTCAGATGATTTCTTTGAGGCAAAGTGAGGAGGGGAAATGAAGTTTGATATTTATGGCCTAAGGGAACCTTACGGTGTATGATATGAAAGATTATTTGCATGTTACCAAGCTGAAAAAATAGGTACAGTTCCAAGAGTTGAAGAAATCCCTGTGCTATAGCTCAAGGTGGGACTACTGTTGTCGCTGATGCTGAGATTATTGCCAACTTAACAGCACATGGAGGTCTTTTTGCACCTGAAGTCCTCAAATATCCATGAACTCAGGCTGTCTTGAAAACCCTTTTGTAAAGTGTGCTCTATCTGTGATATCCAGTTCCCTGAGATATAAAGCTCCCTCTTTCACAAGGTCCCTTCTCTTTCCAAAGGGTTTTGTGGTTTGAATCGTGTTTTCTTTCATACATCTGCTCACAAATTATGCAGAAGCAGCTGCTCAAACCTGTGATTCACCAAGTGAACCAAGACACAGTGTGTGGGCCCTTCCTCCCACACTGCAAAGTATATCCAGAACATTATCTGAGGGAGAAGAAACATATGCGGGAGGTACAACTTTTGTTGAGCTGATTATCTGGGGAGGAGGCAGCTCAGGTCCAGGAGGAGCAGCTTCTGCTGTTATGTTTGTAGACCGCTTGCTTGAAGGCAGCATAAAGAGGAGATTGCTAGACCTTAGGGAAAGTACTAATATTTTGAGGATGGTCATAAGGTCAATTTGAACTGATACAGCAGGACTTCAGCAAAATGGAGTGTGGACAGGGGGCCTGAGGCAGACTTGCTGATGACACAAGGCTGAGTGGTGAGGTTGGCACCTTGGAGGGAAGAGATGCTATCCAGACCTGAGAGGTGGGCCAATAAGAACCCCATCAAGTGCAAGGTCCTGCTCCTGGGTCAAGACAAGCACAAGCACAGAAACAGATTGGGCAAAGAGTGAACAGAGACATGGACACGTGGTGCTGAGGGCCACAGTTTAGCACCAGACTTGATAAAGTTAGGGAATGTCTGAACTGATCTTGAAGGTCTTTTCTGACTGCAATAATTCTATGACTGAATGAAAGCAGAGAGGGTGTCCAAGCCTTCCTTGCTCGGAAGCAAGTGATTGACATGAAATGGGAATTAAGTTCCTGGTTTATCTTCTACAAGCAGAATGTCTCCAGCTCCAAAGAGCAACACTTCTTTTTTGACTTTTGTCCCGTCCTGGGGTGGTGAGTGGAGAAGGCACAGGTCCCCTTTTTGTTATCTTTAGTAGTGCTGCTCCAGAGGGAGATAAATGATCATTTTTTCTCAGCATCTGGAAAGCCTTTTGCTGCCAGAGAGTATGTTAAGTAATAGTTTGGCTCTCAGATGAGATGACACCTCTAGGTGGAAATGCAATAATCCAGCTTTCAACTGGAACATGCTGGTGCAACCTAAGTGGTGGACTTAAATGTATTTAAAACATTCAATGTTTTAGAATTTTTTTTGTTGTTGCCAGAGACAGGCAAAGCCCTGAACAATGTGTTGCCACAGCAACAGCAGTCCAGTGCTTTTTGGGATTCAGCTGACAATGTTTTGAGTACTATTTTCAGCTAAGTGCATGTAAAATAACTGCAATTTGTAAAAGCTGTAATAACGACTTAAATGCGTTTATGCCTGAAGAGAGGGCTTCTTTTATACAGATGTATTCCTTTAAACCGATCCAAGGAGTTAAGGAAATTATTTTAAAATGCTCATTACCAACACGTAGGGACGATCTCAATGGTTAAAAAATGTATCACAATAATTTTTTTGGCAGTCTTCAGTTTTATTTGTCACATACTTAAAGTAATCTTCGTTCATATTTAACTCATGATGAAAAGTACAAAAAATGAGACTGGTTAAACATCTGCCATGGAAAGCACTTTCTAAATCTCAGTTCAGTTGCAGGGACGAGAATAAATGGTGTGCCATTTTCACACTGCAATTTGGCACTCACATCCACCATGGAAGGAGAAGTAGGTCAAGATTACCACATCCTCATAGCTAATCAAGCTGTTTATTTGGACATAATATTTCACTCAGAGCTGATGGTCTTCCACATGGATTTTACACCTTTTAAGCTGCAATAAAAATGTCTCTTTCCAAAGAGTGTAAAAAAGACTCATTTTTCATATTCTGATATTAGCTAAACCTGGGCTTCTTCAGTGTACTCAAAGACTTGCTTTATATTAGCTTTCTGTTTGACTGAGCAAGGAGTGAAATTCAATAATGTGCAGTGTTAGCTTAAGGTTTGAGCACCTCTGAGTCCTTGAACATCCAGTAGAGACATCCAGAGGAGATGAATAGGGTGAGACCACTTGGCAAACCTTGATCAGAGCAGAACCTACTAGGTCTGGACAGTGTCGTTGGAGTCATCCTCTTGTTTGTTTCAGCCAGGCACCGTAGTGTCAAAATGGGACCAGGGCAGAGAAAGGCTGTCCTTTCATGAGATGCAGTGGTCACTAGTGATCTGTATTTATGCTTAAGAGGTTCTAGCACTTGATTTAACAGCAATTTTGAAAACACATCCTTATTGAGATTATTAGAAGATAGAACCCCAAACTGCTGCAGGTGGGTGAGGTTTCTACAGCAAGCCCATGAAATGCTATAGGCTTGTGGCAGAATGGCTGAGAAACTGCCCAGAACAGAGAGACCTAGAGGTTTTGGTTAACATCTGGATGAGGATGAGCCAGCGTGTGCATAGGTGGCCAAGAAGTCCAAAAGCATCCTGGTCTGGATTGGGAACAGTGTGACCAGCAAGACCATGGAAGAGACTATCCCCCTGAACTTGGCACTGGAGAGGCCACACCTCAAGTTCTGTATTCAGTTTTTGGGTCCTCATTACAAGAAAGACATTGAGCTGCTGGAGCATATCAAAAGCTGGACCTGCTTCAACACCTCAATGTCTGTCATGTACTGAGGACCCCAAAACTGGACATAGAACTCAAGGTGTGGCCTCACCAGTGACGAGTCCAGGGGGACAACCGTTTCCCTGGTCCTGCTGGCCACAATATTCAGATCCAGACCAGGATGCTGTTGGACTTCTTGGCCACCTAGGCACATTATGTCTCATCTTCATCCATTTGTCAACCAACATCCCTAGGTCTTTCTCTACTGAGCCATTTTCCAGCCACTCTGCCCCAAGCCTGTAGCATTCAGTGGGTGAGGATAATGTTAGTCTTCAAGTATATAGCTTCAAAAAAACAGTTAGTGGAGGGAATAACAGCCCATGTTTCCTTGTAAGAAATTGCTCTTCCAACCGAAGTATTCCTTGAGGAAACCTGTCAGACAGGAATGTCTGCAGAAATGGAATTAAAGCAAATTGATTTTATTTCTGTTCTTAGGGTGACTGCATGGGAGCCCTTTGGGTAAAGAATCATCTGAACTCCACAGTGCCTTGTGATGTGTGCCACTGCAAGATGCTGATGCCCTTACTCGAGAAGGTTGGTATTTAAGTGGCAGGAGCAGTTGAGGATATAAACAATCACATCTTATCCCTGAAATCTGACAACACTAAACAGTAGCCTAACAGGTTGTCAGCACTAAGTGAATACCAAGGACAATATTTCTATTCAAGTTAGGACTGGACGATTTGGTGGATTTTTGGTGTTACATTGTTTTGTTGTTTTTTCTTTTCCTTTTGTGTCTTTCTGAAACCGTGATTTGCTTTTCCACTGTCAGCTTGCTCAGTTCAGAGGCAGAGTCCTTCTTTGGCATGACTTGCTATGAATAATTGAGCGTGAAGTTTGCTTTCTGATGATCTTGATGTTGAAATGACTGCAGGTTGATGTGAAGACACATGGAATTGACATAAGTCAGATGGCCCTTGTAGGTTCATAAATCCATGTTTATCATATGTGTGGCCCTTTATAATAGTTTCCGTTTTCTTTCCTCATCCTTGTGCTATCCTCTGACTTTTAAACAAATAAAGCTAAAATAAATAGTATCTCTTTAAGGAAGCCATCCTTCAAAAGGACAGGAGCTTTTCTGTTTTTTTTGAGGAAAAAAAATGCCCAATTGAATCTTCAAAGGGACAACTGCACAGAACTGATTGAGTTCCTAATGCTTGAAAACACATCAAAGACCACTGAACGTGTAATCTTCATATTTTATTCATGAGCTGCTTGGAAGGAAAGAAATCAGTGAGTTTACAAACAAGACACAGAGGAGGAGCTTTGAGAAAAGAACTCTCATTTAATGAGAGATGGAGAAACCTAGTATGAGAAACCCTCCTAATCTGTCCTGAGGTAGGGAGAGGAGCAGAGTGCCTGTTTAAATTAAGAAGTAGTTTAGCCATTAACTTCTGGATCTTTGATTGCAATCCAGGCTTAATGAACCTGTAAACCCATGACCCTGTAACGATTGTCAGCTGACACAGAAACAGACTTCACGGAATGGTGCGAGTTGCAAGAGACTTTTGGAGATCATCTTTTCCAACTTCCTTGCTAAAGCAGGATCACCTAGGGTGGGTTCCACAGCAATGCATCCAGATGGGTTTTGAAAGTCTCTGGAGAAGGAGAATCCACACGGTCTCTGGGCAGCCTGTTCCAGGGTTTCAGCACCCTCACATCAAAGAAGTTTTTTCTTTAAGTTCAAGTTAAAACTTCTGTGTTCTAGCTTGTGCCCATTGCCCCTTTTCCTGTCACTGGGTACCACTAAAAAGAGCCTGGACCCATTGTCATGACCTCCACTCTTTAGATATTGATCAGCACTGAAAAGATCTCATTACAAGCTGCTTTTCTCCAGACTCAACAACTCTAGCTCTCCCAACCTCTCCTTGCAAGACATACTTCAGTCTCTTTGTGAGCCTCCTTTGAACTCTCTCCAGGTCCCTATTCCTCTTGAACTGAGGAGCCCAGAACTGGACCCAGTACTCCAAATGTGGTCTCACCAGGGCAGAGCAAAAGCAAAAGCCAGAAGAATTAGTTTAATGCATGGTGCATCCAATGTGATAATTAAGAAGCTACAGGAGTATGATTTCTGTGGATTCCTGCAGACAGAGCTGGGATTGTAACAGAGAACACTGTGTAACTCAGAGTGGTGATGTGTATTGAAGCTAGGTCTTTCCACAGCTGAACTCTTCCTTGGTTTCTTCAGGGCTGCTCTGGTTGTATATTCCATTCCATTGAAGTACACCTTTTTGTTTTACGCTAGCTACTTGAATTTATCCACACCAGAAACCTGTATTGTCTATCCCTGTGGTTTTAATGATTGCCTGTCTGGATGAGTAGTGAAGCATACTTGAAGAAGACTCCTAAACTTATTTTGCTGTAGGAGCATCTTCTACCCGTTCTGACAGTTTGTAGGCTTTGATGGACGATTGCAGTGATAGCCACAGAGAAAAAAAACTTTGTTTCTGTAGCACAGTGGATTTCAAGGAGAGATCTGATCCAAACTGCAGCTCTTACCCTG
This sequence comes from Psilopogon haemacephalus, assembly GCA_013396835.1. NCBI lineage: Eukaryota > Metazoa > Chordata > Aves > Piciformes > Megalaimidae > Psilopogon > Psilopogon haemacephalus. Next base: position 187,657 of record VWZI01005097.1, read on the forward strand.
AGGGTTATGTGTAGAAATGAAACCTGTGCAACCAACCATGCCCCAAACAACTGCAACCATTCGATGCACCTCAGTTAGGGCTATTACCCAGGGTCAAAAGAAGACTATTTACAAGGGTCTTAATGCAATACTGCCTTTCACCAGAGAAATTGCTGTTACGTGGCAAAGCTTCTAGGACATGTTTTTAAATATTTGACAAATTCATACGGCTACCTCACATCATGTGAAGCTTCAATGACACATTTAACTTTCTAGTAACTGGATTTTCTTTCTGTCAGAAAGCTTTACTTCTTTGTTGTTGCTGTTGTTGTTTGTTGGTTGGCTTGGTTTGTTTGCCTTGGCTCTGAACAGATCCAGCTAGTGCTGGGCTGTGGAGGAAGTGCAACGGTTTGCCCCCGTACTCTGTACAGGCAAGGCTGCACTTGAATAGTGGATTCAGTTTTGGGCACCTCACTGCAAGAAGGACATTGAGCTGCTGTAGCATGTCCAGAGAAGGGCAACAAAGTGGAGAAAGGGTCTGGAGTACAGCTCCAGTGAGGAGCATTTGAGAGAACTGGGGTTGTTCAGCCTGGAAAAAAGGAGATCTCATTTTTCTCTATAGCTCCCTGAAAGGAGGTTGGAGTGAAGTAAGGGTTGATCTCTTTTCTTCTCCCTTCTATCAGGTGACAGAATGAGAGGAACTGGCCTGAAATCCTGCCAGAGGAGGTTTAGGTTGGAGATTAGGAAAAAAATATTTACTGCAAGCGTAGTCAGGCATTGGAACAGGCTGCCCAGGGTGGAGTCACCATCCCTGGAAGTGTTCAAGAAGCATCTGGACACAGAACTTAGGAACGTGGTTTAATGGCCATGTTGGTCTTGTGTTGAGAGTTGGGCTCTGTTATCATAGAAATCCTTCTCTGGAGTCTGGTGCTGGACTGGTTTACATACAAGAACTTCATGTGAATGGCACTTCCAGAATACACATTGGCTTGATTCTTCCCTTTTCCCCTATTTTCAATTAAAGGATCATAGAATCATTTCACCTAACACCACCATGGTCATGAAGCATGTCCCAAACTGCCAAGAAGTACAAATTTTCCATCAGCTGTGCAATCTTTCACAAAACTTAGTCATAGTTCTGTGCAAGTCATGAAGCTACCTTCAGTGTAGCTTTTAAAAAGAAGTCCTATAAAAGGAGCTAGCTAAGTGTGTGTGGCACTGATAGGCTCTTAATGCTGAGTTTTAGTGCTTCAAAGCTAAGCAGATGTTTTGAAGAGGTCTGTCCATGGCATTAATATTTATAGCCAAGGCTCTCAACAACCTTGGACTGCAAATGATTGAGGATATGACTAATACTACTTCTTGTAGCTGCTCTGCTGAACCCTTTGTAGCAGGTTGAAGTCAATGCTTGCACATGATTTGGTATCTGATTGGGTATTAGCATAAACATATTGACTAAAAGGGTTCCCAAACACTGAACTGGGCTGCCCAGAGAGGTGGTTGAATCCCCATCATGGAATCACAGAACATCACAGAACATTGGGAGTGGGATATGACCTCAAAAGATCATCCAGTCAAACCCCCCTGCCAGAGCAGGACCACCTAGAGTAGGTTACACAGGTATGTGTCCAGGTGGGTTTTGAATGTCTCCAAAGAAGGAGACTCCAAAACCTTTCCCAGTGTTTTGTCACCCTCACAGTGAAGAACTTTTCTCTTATGTTCACAAAAAACCTCCTGTGGTCCAGGTTGCACCCATTGTACCTTGTCCTGTCATTGGACATCTCTGAGCATAGCTGGGCTCCATCCTCCTGACATTGCCCTTCACATCTTTATAAACATGAATGAGGCCAGCCTCATTCTTCTCTTCTCCAAACTAAAGAACTCCAGCTCCCTCAGCCTTTCCTCATAAGGGAAGGAGGTATTCCCTTGGAGGTATTCCAAGGAGGCAGAGATGTTCTGAGGGCCATGTTCTAGCACCAGACCTGGTAGAGTTATAAACCAGTTGTTTTTAGAGGTCTTTTTTTAACTGAAATAATTCTATGATTTAGAGTTGGAAATTCAGCCAGAAAAAATAACCCATGTTGATATCTACCTTACAAAACAATAGCCACAACTGCACAAATCACTTCTGCAACTATAATATATCTGACTGCAACCAATCATTTTATTTCCTATGGGATGCCTACTTCCAAAAGGAAAAAGCTGCAGATAACCTATAGGGGAGCAGAGAAGTAGGAATGAATCTGTTTGATGAAGGATCTTGAGGTAAGGAACATGAAGGTTGTCTGGTATTCCATAATAATTTGCAATCAATACATGGAATAACAGTTCTGGGTTTGTTTGTATTTGAAACTGAATTTCCTCTGTGTGCTTTAGGAAGGATTGACAGCTTAACAGACCTGGTGCTTGATACCAAACAAGTGACATCAAGCATTGAAGAATTAATGAGGTGTCCTCACTATTGGAAGCACAATGATGCTTTAAATTACTTTGCACAATGATTTTAAACTGCTGGAGCTTTAAGGTGCTTTAACAGCTTTCCCATTCCAATGGAATCAGGTGTTAGGCATGTCTAAAGCAATTTTGGGATGGAATGTTGCAGGTGTTAATTAACCTGAGAATGACCGAGATTTGCTTGTGTACTCAGCAGAGGCCTGAACTTAAGAGCTGATTAAGATGAGTTAAAGCAAGCTGTGTCAAGGCTAGCACAAGCAACTCTCAATAGACTGCCCATCTGCAGCTTGGGCCCCAGGCATCCACACTGCAATATAGAAACCCAAGAAGCAGTAAAAGGCAGCTATCAGCACAAACATTGGGTTTGAAGCATTCATTGTGCTGTCAAATACACTTAGGGGTGCAATGCAGGTGGCTTGTGCAGCTTTCTGTCATCATTTTGCTTCTTGCCACCAGCATAGTGATGAAGGAGATACTGGGATATTTCCTTTTTGCCCAGACAGCCCCAGGCTAATAACTTGAACCCCTGCATTTGGGCCCATATTTCTATCTAGAAATACTCTCTTTTATTCCATAAATTATGTCAGACCTTCTCAAGAGTGGTCTTGAGTAGGAAGTTTCTTGAGAACTCCTATTTTAGCATCATCTGAAATCTCTACCCCTAAGCACATCTGTTGTTGCTTTGGGCTGATTCCTTCTCTTGTAAGCAGGAATTGACAAGAAAAGATGAAGGTGAGTTGCTCTGCTTGTGAGAAATAATTGCTTGTGCGGAAAAGAAAAAGAAGGATGGCTTCAGTGTGAGAAGGGAGAGAGAAACATTGTTCAGTAAAGATGCCAAAGATAGAAGAAATCTCTGCTGCTTTCTGCTGGGCTCTGAGTTTCAGAAGAGCGAAAGGGTAAAGGGGGTGCCCTGAAGTTTTCAGTGGGGAATTGCTAGTCCTGCAGAGTGTGGAGAGGACTTATGGATGCTTTGAGTGATGAACCTTTAACGGAATAACTATCCAAGCAAATCTAGGCTGCTGTCTTGCTTCTAGAAGGGATTGTGGAGAGAGGTTTCTAGCACAACACTTTGTCTTATGACCCAACCATGATACTGTGATACCAATGTAAAATCTGAATAACCAGGTTTCAAATTAAATCTTATTATCCTCTTATTCCAGAAAAATCACAGAATCACAGAATGAAAATACCATTTTTATCTCAGGTTACATGAGAATTACTGTAGTAGAAGAAACTTAACGGAAACCAGAGAATGGGGAAGCTCTTCATAGGGTCTGATAGTTCCAGTTCTGGGCCCCCTGTTCAAGACAGACATAGAATTGCTTGAGAGAGTCCAGCACAGAGCCACAAAGATGGTTAAGGGAATGGAACATCTCTTACAAGGAAAGGCTAAGGGAACTGGGGCTCTTTGGCTTGAAGAAGAGATTGAGAGGTGGCCTCATCGATGTTTATAAATATGTAAAGGGTGAGTGCCAGGAGGATAGAACCAGGCTCTGCTCTGTGATGCCCAAAGACAGGACAAGGGGCAAAGGGTGGAAGCTGAAACATAGGAAGTTCCATGTAAACTTGAGGAGGAATTTTTTCACTGTGAGAGTGACAGAACACTGCAACAGGCTGTCCATGGGGATTGTGGAGTCTCCCTCTTTGGAGATATTCAAAACCTGCCTGGAAGTGTTTCTGTGTGATCTGCTATAGGTGATCCTGCTCTGGCAGGGGGTTGGACTGGATGAGCTTTTGAGATCCCTTCCAGCCCCTGACATTCTGTCTGTGTGTCTGTGTGTGTCTGTAGCATGAACCTACTTGGCTGATCAGAAGGCAGACTGATGGGAAACTACATGGGAACACAAGAATAATATTTTCTCCCTAGCTGATGCAGCGACTTTCTGCCATCTTAGCAAGGTCTTTGCTAAGCTGTATGCAGGCACTTGGATAATGACAATCTGATGATCTGAGAGATGGTGAGCTCCTGCAGCTCTATTTGACCAGATGTGAGATTCATAACGGATGGTTATTCTCATCTACCTGTTGTGGAAGTTACCCCAGGGTTATAGGCATTGTCCTTCACGTGGGGTGGTTGGCCTGATGTGTGTGACACCAACACACACCCTAAACCAAGGGGTTCTGGTTTTACTGCATGTTTGCAAATTTGGGCACACAAGGTGATGAATCACTTGAGCAAGCAGAATCACTTGAGCAAGCACTCAATCACCCAAATCTGCCATCATTTATACATCTTGGGCTAGTAAATCCTTCCCAGTTAATAGATATTGATTTATATCCTCTTATTGATCAGTTCAGTCTTCACTTTGATTTAAAGATAAACTGTTGGGAGAAAATTTAGGAACATGCTGAACAGTTTTTTTCTACAAGGAGGTGGGTAGCAGTTGAGTCAACTAGATGTAATCACATTATAATGAGCATATTTCACAGAGTTCGTGTATAATTAGTCCATAACCATTAAAATGGCTGATCACAGAATCACAGAATCATTGTGGTTGGAAAAGACCTTTCAGATCATCAAGTCCAACCATTACCTCACTCCACCAAGTCTGGTGCTAAAACATGTCCCTCAGCACCACATTTCTGCCTCCTGGAAACACCCTCAGGGATGGGGATTGTCTTTTCCATGGGACTCCTTGTGGAAAGGAAGTCTCTCTCCTCCTGGTAGCCACCCTTTATGTGCTGGTGTATGGTAATAAAGTCTCTCCTAAGCCTTCTTTTCTCCAGGCCGAACAAATACAGCTCTCAGGCTTTGCTCACATGGCAGGGCTTCCAGTCTTCCGATCATTACTCTGGCCCTTCTCTGCACACTTTCCAGTCTATCTGCAAGTTTCTTATATAGTGGGAAGCAAAACTTTAGGCAGTGCTCCAGGTGTGGTCTAGCAAGCACTGAGTAGAGTGGGACCATGACTTCTTTAATCTCTGTTTGTGTTGCCCTTGTTGAAAACTCTATATTGTCATGTGAACTCCAAAAGGGAGTTCATGATTTCCAGATTCAGTGAAGAGGCATATACAGAAAATAAAGTCTATGTTTTGTTGCTCTCCAATATTTCTTCATTCAGTTCCTTTGATATTAGGCTTATTTTTGCATCACTAAAGTAATAAAAGCAGAAATGTTCTCACCAATCCACTGTCTCAGGTAAACATTTTTCATTTCCTCAGAAGAGGTGTTGTGCTTTACTTTAATGGAGCAGCATCTGTTGGGTCAGAATTAAATGAGCTCCCTGAACAATAATTAATTAAAACCTGCAGCTCAACGCAGCTGGCATTTTGTTCATCATAATAATATAAACCCATACAACCGGTGTATGGGAAACACAGCAACATGGACACTGGCATCGAGGCACCCCCAGACAAGATAATTGACACCAAGCTGTGTGGAGCAGTTGACATAATCAAGGGAAGGGTTGTCATCCAGAGGGACATGGGCAGGCTTGAGAGATGGGCCAGTGCCAACCTCATGAGGTTCAAAATGCCAGCTGCAAGGTCCTCCCTCTGGGTTGGCCCAATTCCAAGGCCTAGTGGTCATGAGGAGAAGGACTTGGGGATGATGGTTGTTAAGAAGCTCAACATGAGCCAGCAATGGTCACTTTCAGTCCAGAAACCAAACTGTCCTGGGCTGCATCTAAAGCAATGTGGGCAGCAGGGGAGTCTTCTCATCTACTCTTCTGTGCTGAGACACCACATGCAGTGCTGTGTTAAGCTCTGGAGATCCCACCCCAGAAAGGAAACAGTTAAAGCAGGTCCAGAGGAACCCACAAAGATGATCAGAGGGCTGGAGCACCTCTCCTATGAAGACAGACTGAGACAGTTGGAGTTGTTCAGCCTGGAGAAGAGACTGTTTCAGGAAGACCATTTTGCAGCCTTCCAGTATTTGAAGAGAGATATAGGACAGCTGGAGAGGAACTTCTTACAAAGGCATGTAATGACAGGACAAACTGGAAGAAGGTGGATTTAGATGGAACATTAGGAGGAAATTCTTGCCCATGTTGGTGGTGAACCACTGGAACATGCTGCCCAGAGAGGTTGTGGATGCTCCAACCTTGTAAGTGATCAAAGACAGGTTGGATGGAGCCTTGAGCTACCTGATCTAGAGGAGTCACTGTCCGTGGCTGTGAGGTTGGAACTAGATGATCTTTAAAGTCCCTTCCAACCTAAACCATTCTGCTTTTTCCCCAATGGCTGTCTTAGAAAAGAACTTCACCATGCAGTTGAGTCATTGGTCTGACTGCTTAAAGAATGACAGTTCATCCTGATGGCAAAAGTTCATATGTTCCTGATACTGACCACTACAGAAAGATTTCTAGTTTTAATTGTGTGTTGCCATGGAGTTAATAATCTGAAAGCATTGTGTTAAGGTGCTGCAGAGCCTGAATATGCCAAAAAAACCCTCCTTATGAGGGTTTTTTTCTGTTGTTCCTCACCATCAGGATTCATTAGTCTTGAGAATACATCACCAGCTTTCCATGCATCAGCATGCAGCATTTCCTTCAACTTTAGGGTGGATTTTGAGACCCATAGAGAAAAAAAAAACATCTTCAATGTATGATAGGAAGAGAATGGTACTCACTTCATTGTTATCTTTTTAATGAAAAAAACTTCAACCTGCATCACACTGATTTTGGACATCAAATGGTAGAGTTGGGCATATGTTTTTTATGTTTCTAATGTAATTTTGCTCCTGGCTGTTAATTCCAAAGAGGTTTACCCTCTCACATAGCAGCGAAATGGGGCACATTAATGTGCTGACGGTAGAATGAAAAACGCCGTAGGAAAAGCATATTTTCTGTAAGAAGTGGGATGGCACATCCATGTTGTAGAATGATGTTGGGCTTTATTTTCCTCTCTCGGCATCTAAGAAGAATTAAAAATCATTGTTTATCCTTTTTTCTGTTGTTTTGGTTGGTTGTCTTTTTTTCTCTCTGGGCTTTTTCTATCTGAGGTGTAAGGAAGAGGTGGGTACCTGATTTCGTGTCCCTTTATGTTTAACTTCTTTATCTGTAGTTGCGACCTTCAGTAACACCTTTGACCATCACTTTTACATGTAATTTGATTTAAGACTGGCAGAATATGTATGCTGTCTGGGAACTACTGGAGAGAGACCAGTGGAGAGCAAATATGATGATGATGATGATGATGATGAGGAGATTGGAACATCTCTACAAGGAGAGGCTGAGACACATGGAGCTGTTCAGCCAGGAGAAAAGGAAGCTGAGGGGGGGATCTGGTCAATGCTGATCAATATCTTAAGGGCTAGTGTCAGCGGGATGAAGTCACACTCTTCTCAGTGGTGTCAGTGACCAGACAAAGGGCAATGGGTGCAGCTGGAACACAGCACATCCCACTTAAGGAACAATTTCTTCACTCTGAGGGTGGCAGAGCTCTGGACCAGACTGCTCTTAGATGTTGTTGAATGCCTTCTCTGGAGACATTCCAAACTCCTCTGGATGTGTTCCTGTGTGATTTTTTTGTGGATGATCCTCCTCTAGCAGGGAGGTTGGACTAGATCTTCAGGGGTCCATTCCAACTCTTACCATTCTGTAATTCTATATGCAAATCAGTTTTGGACAGAGCATTCTGGGATTGAGCTTGACTGGGAGCATGCATCATCATTGAATAGGAAACAAGTGCTTAAAATTGCTGGTGGTGGCAAGCTTTAATACTCCCTTCTAGAGGCAAAACACTTTCAACTAGTTCCGGCTCCATAACTGTTAACAATGCAGATTATTAAGGGCATAGCAATCACCCTGCCCACCACACACACAGATTGGATTCCCGCTGCTTGCCATGGATCCAGAGACAAAACTATTTTTCCAGTGGCTCTGAGAAAATAAATGCTGCTATAATGATTCTGAGTGAGCCTCATCCAGATGTTGCAGACTTCGTGCTGTGGTATTTATTCATAAATCTCGTTAAATTATAATCAGAGGAAAACAAGTCTCAATTATCACCATCAAAACTCTGTGACAATATTCACACAAAGGCAATAATAATCCTGATGTGTTGACACAGAAATGTGTGCAGTAGGTAACTATTATAGCTCAGCCTGCTGATTAGAACTCACCAATTAATACCAAGCTAACTTATTCCAAGAGGAATTTCAGTTCCCCTGTGTATGAAGGATTGAACTATGCCCTTTTTGTGCCATGCATATGACTTCTGAGACAATTCTGGGACTTCTGGTTTAGCCTCAATGTTACAGCTGAGATGAGTTTGTTGGGCACTGAAGTGCTACAAGAAGGTGTTGAGATGACCAGCAAGTAAAGACATGACTGACCAGGTGTATTTTAGCAGGTTCAGGATCATTCTAAGTAGATGGATGGAAGAAGGCGGAGCAGACTTGGTTACTTGACGTGCAGTAGCTTGTTTGGAGGCATGGTGAGAGAAGTTAGGACTCCTGATAAAAATGTGTAACAAACTAGACAGAAATAAATTCTCACGCTGCAGGACAGAGACTGTTGTTGCTGAGGCCTGTAAATTGCAAATTGATTCTCTAAAGCTGCAACTGTGCAAGTCCATGGTATTATTTTAGCTTTCAGTAACGTTGTTAGAAATGGTTCCCTGGGATTCAGGTAATCTCTGATTGCTTGTCCCTGTGCTAGAGGCCTGCCCTGTCTATCCCTGAGCACTGGCAGGCACTTCCTCTTCTTCCATCACCACTATAATTGCCCTAGCGACAGCAACTGTTCTCACACTGTGCAGCTGTCATGGAAGCATTTCGGTTGGAATAGACCTTTAAGATCATTGAGTCCAACCATCCCCTAACTCTGCCGAGGCTGGTGCTAAATCATGTTCCTCAGCACCACAACTCTGCCTCTTTGAAACTTCTCCAGGGGTAGGGATTCAACCACCTTCAAGGGCAGTCTGTTCCAGTCTGTGAGAACACTTGCAGTCAACAAGTGACTTCAAGAGCCAACTTAAACCTCTCCTAATGCAATTTGAGGCCATTTCCTCTACTTCTATCACTTGTTACTAGGGAGAAGGCACCAACCCTCACCTTGTTACAGTCTGTCTTCAGAAAGTTGTAGAGAGCAATGAGGTCTCCCTTCAGCCTCTCTTTCTCCATCAGCTGCCCCTTATCAGATCTGTTCTCCAGACCCTTCACCAGCTTCATTGGTGTTCTCTGGACTGGCTCTAGCACCTCAATGTCTTTCTTGTAGTGAGGACTCCAAAATTGAACTCAGGACTCTAGGTGTGGCCTCATCCATGCTGAGTACAGGGGGACATGTGCAGAGGGTATCTGGGTGTCAGGATTTTTACATGTTGCCTTGATTCTATCCACATAACAGACCATTATCTTCAATTCAGATTAGGTGAAGGTGAAACTGAAAATAGAAGATGAAACATGCCAAATGAAACCCAGGTTACATTCTAGATATGTATTCTGAAAGAAATTACAGGTAAAGGAATGAGATAAATCCACACAAAATATATTCATTGATCTACAAAGTGTTGCTCCCTGTTCTCACAAGAATCGCTCTAGATTCTTTCTTTTTGAGAGATTGTGTCCTCCTGCATGCCCACATCTCAGACTTAGTTGGTGCAGAGAGGTTTAGGAAGAGGATCCTGGCGCTTACACCTGACCACTTGTAGTCCTCCAAAGGTTCCTTTTGGTCATCCTATTTTCCCCTCCAAAATGCATTTACCTTTTGAGTTATTCAGGGAATACACTTTCAGCTTCTGCTGGTGAAAGGACTCTTTCATGGCTTTTCAAGATGCAGGTGTTAACTTTTGCAGGCTAGGTGACATTTTCTGTCCTAAGCTGGCCTAGGGGTCATTCCTTAACTCTGAGAGTTATTTTCATCCCACTCAGCTCCCACAGTGAGCCAATTTGTATGCGTCAGTCCGAAGTGTCTCCATGCACTAAGCCCGTCTTTCTTTCACACATAAGCTGATGTAAAATGCATGTACCATTTTTTTTCCTTTTGAAAGTGGATGTGTTGGGTGAAAAATAGGTTTAGAGCGATTGACTCTTCAAATCAATCTTTGGGCCTGTTACACACAGAATTGAGCTGCGTAGCTTTCTTTGTCCTTGCAAGCCACACTGTGAGGCAGAAAGTGCTACTTTTCATCTTTTACCCAGCAAAACCCAGCAAGAAGAGGCTTAAGAAGTGATGCCTCCAAGGATTTCAGCAATTGGTGTCCCTTTGTGGCTACATAAGTGTGCAGGACACAGGCTTCCTACTGAATACTGCCCAAATTGCCTTGCATCTGAAGTCTTGTGTGTTCTCAGAACTCTCCTCACCCTGCCTGGGCAAAGGAGATGAGCAGCTTTCTTCAGCTTGACATGTCTGCCTAGGCATTTCTCTCTGCCATTGAAAGGTCCAAGAAGATTTTGAAGGTGGTGGAGGAGTTTATGTTTAAAAGCAGAATACTGGCCTGCTGCCTAAGTAGTGAGTTTGGGATTTGGGGAGAGAAAAGTTTGGTGCTCAGATATGCTTAAAAGGTTCAAAACCTTTACACATTTCAAGTCTCCCAGAGCAATAATCCAGTAAGACATTTTATGTTGGGAACAAGTTCTGTTCTCTCACAAAACATCCACGTAGAAAATAATGGCAGTTACAGGATCACAATGGAGTAGACTTGCTGCTGGGTGGAGTCAGCTCAGCAGGAAAGGGTCAGGTCCCTGTTCCATAGGTATTGTATTGTCTCTATTGAATTGTCACCGTCAAAAAGGTATTTCTGCTCTCCTTGTCCCTCCAGCATCACTGTGCTGATAACATCAATTCACAGATCTCCAGAGTAACTCATCTTCTACCCCACAAAAAAGAAAGCTTGTGGTTGAGCTGGGAGTTGAACCAGACTGACAAACCAGTGCTCTGCAGACTTAAGTAACTATCTTTCCAATAATTAACTTGGTATTTGTTATCCCTTATTTCCTTGGGGCTATAATTAGCCAGGTTATTGAGGTTGGAGATGTGAAAGACAAAATAGCAAATTGTGAAGAGCTGAGGAAAGGAATTTTACGGCAAATGTACAGGTTAAGGCACGTTCTCACTGGGGTGAGTTTGCCATTTACTAGGGGTTGTAATGACAGGAATGAAGCTTTGAGATGGAAGTGGAGACATTTAGACTGAAGATTAGGAAGACATTCTTTCCAGTGAAGGTGATGAGACACTGAAACAGGTTACCCAGGGAGGATGCCCAGGTATTAAAGGCCAGGTTGGTGAGGCCTTGAGCATGCCCATGGCAGGAGGATTTCTTTAACATCCCTTCCAACTCGAAGCCCTCACTGGCTTTTTCTATGTGCATGTATGTTCAGTATGTGCAGAAAGACTTTGCAGTAATGTAGCTTGCTTAAAAGTTTGGATGCCTGTCATCTCCAGTAGGTATTTAGCATAATGTATATCTGGGGTGCTTTCAGTCAAAAGGAATCTTTCCTGCTCCCTAAAAGTGGGGGTGACCTTGGTAAGAGAAGCAGTGTTCTCAATACAAGTGTCATATTCTTCAGCTCCTACTGTTGTTGCTCCGTTGCTGATGTTGAACCATGGTTGGTCACTCTGGGAGGTGGTGGAAAGCCTTTAAATCATAGAATCATTGTAGTTGGAAAAGACCTTTAAGATCATTGAGTCCAACCAGTACCTAATTATCAAGATGTCCCATGTGAACTCCTATGTCTGCCATCTTCCAGTCCCAAGCCTTTGATAGTCTGGTATTTGGATAGAGTACTGTGGCATTTGCTAACAACTATGAATCACCTAATCCATTTTGTTGATTTATGCATCTGTCTTGCTCTTCAAATCTTAGGGTGTGGTACTGCTTCTCAGTTTTATGCTGCAAAAAGGAATTGGCATTGCAACAGCTATGAAGCATCTGTCAGTTAAAGACTATAAACTGTATTTCCATACGCCTTTATTGTCTCAATATCTCAGCAGATGGAAGTGGTATTGACTCATTGTCTAATGGAGGTACAACAAACACTACTGCTCTAAGGAGAGCAATCCAAGGACTGCATCCAAAAAATACTACAAGTAATAGCTGAAATTTAATCCTCACCAGCAAGGGAATGAATCTATGCCAGGAAAAAAAAAAATAAAACCCAAAAAACCCAAAACAAAACAAAACAAAACAAAAAAAAAAAATACTGGACAGAGCAAATACTTCCTGAAGGATGGCTGCATAGATTTCTGCTTATGGCTAGAAAAGTTCAGGTGAAGTTTGCTGAAGGGGATATTTCTGTAAAATCTCTCTTGATGAAAGTCAGGTCCTTAATTTAAAAAGGCTGCCAGCCTGTCTACTATATATTTATCAAAGCAGGATGGAAGACATTTCTCTTCAAATTTATAGCCTCGTCAGCTTGTAAATGTAGAAATAAACTGAAGAAGAAAGTGTTGTGTTATTTTGAAAACTGATTACTTTCTGCAGAAGACCTCTGTCTCAATTTGCTTGTCTCATTATTGTGACAGCAGTTCTCCGATAGCAGGACGCTGCCACTCCACATTAGACAGACAAACATATCAGTGCCTTAGTGGGGCTCCTGTTTTTGTCCTCTGGATGGACTTTGTTCTCTGTCATCTCAAATTGCTTTTTGAGGACTACTGTATCTGAGCGCTGTGAAACTCGATTTCAAAAGTGAGAGTCTTTTACTCGCAGCTTCAAATTTTAGCTGTGGGAGCAGCCCCATAATTTTCATCTACTCCAAAAGGTGTAAGCTGGGATGACTCTACACTGAATTTTCTATGCTTAAATAGCCATATAATCATAGACTAATAGAATGGTATGGGTTTGAAGGGGCCTCAAGATGTCAGAGTCCCACCTGTCTGCCAAAGCAAGATCTCATGAGATAAGTCACACAGGAATGCACACAGGTTTTCACCTTTATTTCTCCTAACATAAACTTGAAGGTGCTTGGCAGGGCTACAAAGTGCAATTTTGGAATCTCATCTCAAGGTCAAAAATAAATCAGTGACAAAAGGAGCTGGATCTGATGTCTCAGGAAATTGTAGCATTTTAGCATTATTCATCTCAAGATGAGGAAACTCTTGATATGCTTCAATAACAAAGTGGTTGAATCACAGTCCCTGGATGTATTCAAAAGAGGCAGAGATGTGGTGCTGAGGGATATGCTCAGCACCAGACTTGGTAGAATCATAGAATCATAGAATCAGACAGGTTGGAAGAGACATCCAAGATCATCCAGTCCAACCTATCACCCAGCCCTATTTAATCAACGAGAGCATGGCACTAAGTCTGGTCCTTTCTTGAACACCTCCAGGGATGGCGATTCCACCACCTCCCTGGGCAGCCCATTCCAATGGCAAATCACTCTCCCTATGAAGAACTTCCTCTGTAGAGTCAGAGAATGGTTAGACTCTTTTCCAACCAAAATGCATCTATGATTCAGTGAATAGGAAGTTCCCAGAGGTGTTTCACTTCATTATTTTGTGGCAACAACAGGACATTTGAACATTTAATCATAGAATCATAGAACTGCTGAGGTTGGAAGAGACCTTTGAGATCACATCCAACTGCTCACCTAGAGATCACAATCCCACCGCTACTGTTAATCCACTACATGTCACTCAGCACCATATCCACACATCTTTTAAATGCTTTCAAGAACAATGACTCCACCACCTCCCTGGGCAGCCTTTTCCAATGCTTGAAGAAATTGTTCCTAATAGCCAACCTGAATCTCTTCTGGCACAACCTGAGGCTTTTCCTCTTATCCTGTGGCTTGTTGCACAAGAGAAGACACTGACCCCCACCTTGATCTGGACTGCTTTGAGATAGTTGTAGAGGGTCGTGAGGTCTTCCCTCAGCCTGTTCTGAAGACTAAAATATGTGAGTTGTGTTGCTGATGTTGTTAATCTCTATGAGCTCTGGGGCCCATCTGAGGGTGTAGCTGCAGAATATTTTGTGCCTCCATTTATCAGAGTACCTTCTGCTCTCCTGTTTGTATGACATGTGATGGGCTTGGTTTTGTGTGTGGTGCTTCTCTCTCTACTCTGTCCTGAAGGAAATGCAGAACTGGACCTTCAGAGTGAGTGAGCAGTCACTGCAACAGAGGGGATAGGAAGAGAAAGCACTTGGTTTCATGCTAGACCAACAGATGAACCACTTGCTGGGAAAACAGCCATAACTGGGATGAGCTGTAGTTATAAATAAATCATTGCTGGTGCTTGTATGGCAACTTTGGAAGTTTGTCATAGCACCTGGGTTTATTATGCTGCCGTTCAAGAATGTTTGAGGCAAGCCTTGACTTGTGCAACCGCAACACTGGTGTGCCCTTTTTCTTTGAACAAACAAGCAAACCTGCTTTGTTCTGCTGAGGTTGTTCAGCCTGCAGAAGAGGAGGCTCAGGAAGACCTTGTTGCTCTCTACAACAACCTGAAAGGAAGTTGTAGCCAGGATGGGGTTGGTCTCTTCTTCTAGGCAACCGGTGACAGAACAAGAGGACACAGCCTCAAGCTGTGCCAGGGCAGGTTTAGGCTGGATGTTAGGAAAAAGTTCTTCACAGGAAGAGTAATTGGAATTGGAATGGGCTGCCTGGGCAGATGGTGGAGTCCCCATCCCTGGAGGTGTTTAAAAGGAGACTGGATGAGGCACTTAATGCCATGGTTTAGTTAATTAGAAAATGTTAGGTGATAGGTTGGACTCGATGATCTCAGACGTTTTTTTCCAGCCTGGTTAATTCTGTGATTCTGTGCTCAGGAGACAAAATCTGCAACCACGTATTAAAAACACAAAAGGAGACAAGTGCAGGCAGCCTTTGCCCTCTGGCAGCTGTGGGATGGCTGCAGAGTTTGTAGGAATTTTGGTAGAGTAAGTTGTTTGTAAGTCTATAGGTTACTAATTTTCTTTTTAGATTGACAGATCTAAGGTTTCTTTATCTCTTCATTTTCTGTATGATGGCAGTTTCCAAAAAGCTTTAACTTTGACACAATTATTTAGTCTATAGATTTTTAGCATTACCATAGCTAAGGTTAAGAGTTTAGAACAGGGATATTATGGTATGGTTTGGGATTTTCTCTTTCATATCAGCAATAGAACAGGGATTATGTAAAACAAAAAAAAAGGGGGGGTGGGGAAGGAAGGAAAAAAGGTTTTTGGTACAACATATTGGCAAAGTTAATTGGCAAAGATTAAAAGGTCATCAGACTCAGTTTTGACACTCACACTGAGATTTAACTTGCAGCCTGTTATATTAGTTACTAACTTGCTATAGCAGATGCACAGAGAGAAGTTCTTCTAGGAGATGCTTTACTCCAAAGATTCCCTGCTGCCTTTTTTCTACCAGAGGCAGCAGCTGGTAAACTGTTAGCACTCTCAGCTAAGTTTGGCTTTTGGCTTGCTAAACAAACTAATGCTATAAGCAAGGCCTTAGCAGGATTATTGTTAGATGGATAGTGTTAGCCATGCTGTATTGCAAAATAGAGCCGCTATTGATTTCTTATTGGTACAAGGTCATGGAGAGTGGCTCAAAAGATGACTAATCAAATGCTCATTCACAAACAAGTAGGGGGATTTGTGGGATGGCTGCAGAGCCGTGGATGCTATGAAAGATCCACTTGTTGAAAGATTCCCCTCAGTGGGCCTCTCTTAGTGTGAGAAAAGCAGGCCTTGGTAGCACTGTTCCAGCAGCACTGACTAATAAAAGGGAGCTGGCTGAGGAAGAAACAAAAACATCTTGGGCAAAGCAGCAGATACACATTAGAAGAAAAGGGCACATGGACAGATAAGACTTACCAGTGGGAAATAGAATAGCATGAACTGGGAGAGACTTGGGCTATATAACTTGTGTTGATTTTACAATAAAGCTGAACAATACTCCAATCACATTGGTCATTCATATTGATTCCTTGCTCCTTTGTGTCAGGCAGCCATCTTTCCAAAGGGATTACATTCTTTAAATGCAAATTTAGAGGAAGTCTTTAACTCTTAAGTTGATCTGTCAGACCTGTGAATCCCACCAAATCTCACTAGAGATGGGCCATGTTTATAGCAGTTCCCTCCTTTTGGACTTGATTGGAGTCAATGATCTTAAAGATCTTTTCCACACAAAATGGTTCCATGATTCTATGTCTGCAGTAAACACCTGCTGCATGAAAAGAATAGGCACAGGGTTTCACAGGATCATGGAATGCTGGAGTTTGGAAGGGACACCTGGACATCATCTAGTCCAACCCTCCTGCTAAAGCAGGGTCACCCACAGAACTTTGCCCAGGATCACAATGGTCAGTTGAGTTTTGAAAGTCTTTAGAGAAGGAGACCCCACAACCTCTCCGGACATCCTGTTCCAGGGCTCCAGCTTCCTCACAACAAAGAAGTTTCTCCTTTTGTTTAAGTGAAACCTCCTGTCTTCTAGTTTATGCCCATTGTCCTATCACTGAGCACCAGAGAAAAAAAGCCCAGCCATATCCTCCTGACCTCCACCCTTTAGCTATTGTCCAACATTGAGAAGATCTGCTCTCAGACTTCTCTCTAAGCAGAGAACAACAAGCTGCTGTTTCTCTTCCCCACACCCTGGTAGCAGTTATATCATTTGCATTTCATCTAAATACGAGAAGGAATTTCTTTACTTTGAGGGTGGTGGAGCACTGGAGCAGGCTGCCCAGGGAGGCAGTGGAGTTTCCAGCTCTGGAGACTTACAAGTCCCACCTGGCATATTCTTGTGTGACTTGCTTTAGGCAATCCTGCTCTAGCAAAGGAGTTGGGCTCAACAATCTTCAGAGGTCCTTTCCAACCCTCACCTTTCTGTAATTTATCCCCATAGCAAGCAATGTTTTAATTTGGGGGTTTTTTTGTGGTTTTGTTTTGTTTGAGATTTGGTTTTTTATTTTGGTCTTTGGGTTTTTTTGGTTACCCAAGGTATTTATGTTTGATTTTTGTGCTGTTTCCTTGATATTAATAAAAATTGATTTAGGAAATAAACTTCTGTGGTGCCAGTCCAATAAATTAAGAGAGGCTCTGCAAAGTGGTATTGAAATGGGAGACTTGCCATGAGTTGCTTGAGCAATAACTTCCCCCTTCAGGTGACAAACTTTCAACAAGTGACACTAACTTATGTGCATGGCCATGATGCTGTAAGGAAGGGACAGGCCGGTTCTTCTTCTCTACAAATCCAGTGGGACCTTGGTCCTTCTAAGAAAGGCTTATTTGTGACCTGGACAGGCTGGAGAGTTGGATGTGGAGAGATCTAATGAAATTGAACAAGGACAAATGTAGAGTTTTGCACCTGGGGGAGAACAGCTTCATATACAGGGTAGGGGCTGGCCTGCTTCAGAGCAGCTTTGTAGAAAAAGACCTGGGAGTGCTGGTGGGAAGCAGGGTGACCACAAGCCAGCAATGTGCACTCAAAGCCTGGAGTGCATTGAGAAGGATATGGCCACCATGTTGTGGGAGGTTCTTCTTCTAGTCTACTGTGCTATGATGTGGCCACACCTGGAAGACTGCATCCAGTGCTGGGGTTCTCAGTTCAAGAAGGACAAGAAACTACTGGAGAGAGTCCAGTGGAGAGGTATAAAGATAATAAGATGAACTTCTGCTTTACAAGGACTGTATAGGGCTGCTTAGCCTGGGGAGACTGAGGGGAGATTTCAGTAAAGCTGATCAATACCAAAGGGTGAATGTCAGGGGTATGGAGTCAGAATCTTCACATTGGTGAACAGTGGCAGGACTAGGGTCAGTGGACACAACTTGAAACACAGGAGGTTCCAAGTAAGCATAAGGAATAAATTCTTCACTCTGAGAGTGGTGGAACACTGGGCCAGGGTGCCCATAGCGGCTGTGGAGTCTCCATCTCTGGAGACGCTCCAAACCCATCCAGATATGTTTCCATGTGATTTGCTTCACGTACTTCTGCTCTAGCTGGGGGGCTTGGACTAGATGTTTTTCAGAGGTCCCTTCCAACCCTTACCATTCTGTGATTTTGTGATTTTAGGGTGGTGTGGGAACAATTATGACATGACTGCAAGATCTAATTGGGGATATCACAACCCACTCTCTGTGCTTTATGTGTAGCACAAAGTGCTGTGGCAGAAATGAATCATTTAACTTGTTTCTCAGCTTGTTATGAATTTGTGCCAGAGGAGTGACTTTTAGGAAATGGAGGTACTGTGCTTTTTCTCCCCTTTTGCTTTGTTAGAGAAAGGAATGATAAGAGGGAAACAAGGGCATCTTGACACAGTATGGATAAAAGAGGTGCAGCAGGAAAAAAAAAAGGTAGAAATGATAAAGCACTGCCACTTCCTTTAATCTAGAGCTCCTGAGCTCCTCAAAAACAAGCCTGGAAAGAAGAAAAATGAAATACAAGTAAACAATTAGGCAGTGACATTTAAACCTTAAGTGCTGACTCTTAGCAGGAAATCTATTTCATGCAATGCTGCACCAAGCTGTTGGGGAGCTCCAAGTGTGTGATCTTCGTGGCTGTGTGCTGGGAAGGTCAAAGCAGAAGTGTTGCAGAGTCCAGAGCACAAGTCTGGACCACAGCAGGACAGACAGCATTCGAGAAAGAGAGATTTGAGTGATGTGATGGTAAGGAAAAGGCAGAATAGGGCCCTGGGGGGTGTTGGTTGACAGCCACCAGAAGGTAAGGCAAAAAGGCTAACAGCATCCTGACCTTTATCACAAGTGATGTGACCAGCAGGACCACGGAAGGGATTGTCCCTCTTTACTCAGCACTGGTGAGGCCATTCCTTGAATCCTGGGTTCAGTTTCGGGGTCTTCACTACAAGAGGGACTCTGAGGTGCTAGAGCTTGTCCAGAGAAGGTCAAGGAAGCTGCTGGAATGCCTGGAGAACAGGTAAGGTGAGAAGTGGCTGAGGAAACTGGGGTTATTTAGTTTGTAGAAAATGAGGCTGAGAAGAAACCACATTGCTCTCTACAACTGCCTGAAAGGAGGATGGAGTGAGGTGGATGTTGGTCTCTTTTTCCTAGTATCAGGTGATAGACCAAGAGGAAATGGTCTGAAATTGTGGCAGGGAAGATTTAGATTGGGCATTAATTTACTGTAAGAGTGGTCAGGCATTGGAGCAGGCTGCCCAGAGAGATGGTGGAGTCACCATCCTGGAGGTGTTCAAATAGCACAAGACTTGGCACTGTGAGGTGTGGTTTAGTGGCCATGGTGAGTTTAGGTCAACAGTTGGACTTGATGATCTTAGAGGTCCTTTCTGACTGAAACAATTCTATGATTCTGTGTTTTTCTGCTTATAGTTACTTCCTCTATGGAAAGGCATTGTGTGAGTCAAAAGGGTGGCTTTCTTGTTGAGATTCTTACAGTGGGAATAGTGTCTAGTTTCCTACTGACTCTAGCTGTGATGAAGCTGTCTGAGGAAGCTGGTTTGCTGTAACAGAACTGCAGTGTCCGTCCTGGTTTGAGCTACAACAGAGCTAATTCTGTGCAGATCAGTCTCCTCAATAGCTGCACTTCCTGCAGCTCACTGTATGGACTTACAGACTGCTTCTATCAGTGAGAACCTTTGAACCTTATGGGTACTACTAAGGATCAAAATGCAGAAAGGTTCTGGCTTATATTTGCTCTTGAGGAGATCAAGGCCACTGCTACATCTTGTGTGCTATTTGGGGTGTTTCAAAAGTGACACCTGCAGGGAGGAGCAAATAGTTCAGCTGACCCTAAACTGACAAGTGATTCCATTCCACACATGCATATGCAATATAAAGCTGAGAGATCACAAGGGTTAGGTCTCTTCTACAGTGGCCAACATCTGAGGAGGATAAGGTCCATTCTGCCTTTAATTTCAGTCCATGCATTTCTGAGTCCAGTTCCAGAATACAGCTTCTGAATCTGGTTCCCATCTGTGGCTGAGTCCAGTCTGGGACTTCCCTAGTACCTGCCCCTAGCACCAGGAATGATGTGTGATGTACTTGCTTTCAGGGATCAGGTTTGTATCTCTTTGTATCTATTTCATTTTATTGTTCTTCTTTTCAGCAAAGCAGATTTAGTTTCTTTTCCAGCCCATCAGTCCCTCCTTTATTCCCTTCCTGTTCCTTTTGGGAAGGGGAGAGGAGTTCATAGAAAGCATCTATCATGTGTTTAGCCCATCCCAAATTCTTCACAATGTCCTTTGAAAATCCTTGCCAAAATTTCTTCCAAAAGTATTTCCACAGTGCATTTACCCATGAATGATCTCACTTGCTTCTGTTACATTATAAACAGCTCTGTGGTATTTTGACAGAGGTGTCCTGATATTCAAAATCTCTTTAAACCTTCTAACATTTGAGGAGAGCATGAAGGGATATCATTTTGTTACTACACCTGACAGAACAAAGCTTTCAAATTCATGAGTTCACTCTCCTGGTGCTGACACATCTGTGAAGTACTGCCTGTACTTGTGTAAGGCTCTTCCTGAGCAGGATGGCTTATCAGATTTTTGGTTTCTCTGGTGCATAGTAGAAAAAAAATATTTTTTAATTTTTTTAAGATAGATGATTCTGCCACTTTGCTCTGGTGAGACCTCAGCTGCAGTACTGTGTCTCCCTCAATATAAGAAGGACACAGACCTGATGAAGCAGGTCCAGAGGAGGGCCATGAAAATGATCAGAGGGTTGGAGCACCTCTGCTACAAGGTCAGGCTGTGGGAGCTGGGGTTGTTCAGCCTGAAGAAGAGATGCTCTGGAGTGACCTAATAGTGGCCTTAAAGTACATGCAGGGGACTTACAAGAAGGATGGAGAGACACTGTTTACAAAGGCCTGCAACAATAGGATGAGGGACAATGGCTTCAAAGTAGAGAAAAGCAGATGTAGATTAGATGTTAGGAACAAGTTCTTTACCATGAGTGCAGTGGAGCTCTGGAACAGGTTGCCCAGGGAGTTGGTTAAGCTTCCATCCCTTGAGATTTTCAAGATCAGGCTGAACAAAGGTTTGAACAACCTGATGTAGTTGCACTGCTGGCTGCAGTGTGGTTGGACTGGATGACCTTTGGAGGTCACTGCCAATGCAATCTCTTCTATGATTCTATGAAATCTGAGGTAAGGTTACAGATAAGCGCTCTCAAAATCTGAGCTCCTCAGTTAAAGACACAAATTAAAAAAGGTAATTTGATATGTCTGCAGTGACAACTGTAGAAAGCATTGCTCTGAAAAGGAAATCAGCTTGAAGTAACAAAAAGTAATAAAAATGAAAATATAGGAATGAAGTTGGGGAGTAAAGGTCAAACAGGAAGAATCAGCTTGGAGCAAAGACCTTTAGGATGGGAGTCCAACCATTTTTTTTCTCCTCCAGGGAGTCCACAGGGACTTGTTTTTCAGCTTGGCCACTCTCTTAAATGAATCATATCTTTTGCAATTCCACTTTACAGTTGAATGTTATTGGTAAAAATCCTACCAACTCCAGTATTTAAGCTCAAGGTGGGCGGGAAAGTGTCTTCTAAGTCAGCACTATCACTAGATGAAAGAGATTGTGAGACTGTTAATTTACAGGTGAAAAATTTCTAGGAGATAAATGGGGATGTGTCTGTTCTGTGATGTTTGGAGAGCTCCTCCTGGTGATTTCAAAAAAGAACAATTTAAACCCCTTGCCCCTTTTCATAACTATTTCCTTCACTCCTTAAAGACTAACTTCTAGGTTATTTTTGGGCTCTCAGATGAGGGCTGGACTTTTTGTTTTGTCAAAATAAAATTGATTTAGTCACTGTGCTGTTCCCCAGAAATGCATTTTATAGAATAATAGAATAATTTCAGTTGGCAAAGACCTTTAAGATCATCAAGTCCAACCATCAACCTAGCACCACCATGGCCATAAAGAAAGAAGTTTTGAAGGAATTTTTTTTTTTTGGTTGGTGAGGAGGACGTGTCATGATTCTTTGGTGGACTTTCACTGCTCCCTATCAAGTCTCTGCAAGAGGGCTGTGTCTCGCTGCAGTTCTGCTCTCTTGGCAACACTTGATGCCTCTTCTAAAGAAAATAAAGTTCTCTTCTCCTTGAAAACAATGCTGTTTCCAAAATGCTAGCTCATTGCTTTCTTCTAAACAGATGCAACTTGCTAAGTGGCTTTTGAGGTCAATATTGACGCAATTAAGTTCCCTGCAGCTTTCATTCTCTGCTGTATGTGTCTAAACCAATACAGCAGCATAATGAACATTTTTCTATGGTGCAATGCAAATCTTGGGGTGGTTCTTATTTTTATGTATTTACCTTCCACAACTCAGCCATAAACTCCAATTTGAAAGGGTACTTCAGGGCATTTTCTCTAGATTTTGGTACAGTGACATGCTTTTCACATAAGAACAATTCACTCTTTTATTCCCTGATCAGGTATCAAGTCAATCAGTTTCACTATGCTAGAAAGAAACCCTACAAAGCCAACTAATGCTGGGACTCTACTTATGCTTCCTGAGCCTTGTCTCTTTACAGTTTCAGGCACTAATTTATGTTGGGCAAAGTAGATGCTTGCTACTAGGTAATTGTGGAGAGATTTCTGAGAAGAAGTAGCCTGATAGTGGTGAACAAACCCCGCTGTCAGGAATGTGTTTGAAAGAGAAGCACAGTGGAACGCCTGTGAGAAGAAAGTGCAGCCGGAACAGAGGGAAGGAAAACAACAGTGCAGACTGGGACAGTTCCTGCTTCTGGAAAAGTTACCCGGAAGTTTCTCCATAAAGATGTAGTCATTGTTATGGTACAATAACCAATTATTGTCTCCAACATATAATCCCCTTTACCAATTACTTTTCAGTATTTGCAAACACCCCCCGCTTGCTAGCTATAAAAGGAGCTGTAGAATCACAAATAACGGAGTTATTGCTGAAATCACATTGATACTCATTTACTTCTGCGGTGCTTCCTGCCGACAGGTAATGAAAAGTTTGTTTTGTTCTGGGGGGTTCTTCATCTCTGTCTCTTCTAAGCACTGCCCTGTGGATTCAACCACCACTCTGGGGAGTCTGTTCCAGTCTTTGACAACCCTTGCTGTCAAGAATTTTCCTCTCATATCCAACCTAAGCCTCCCCTGGGGCAACTTGAGGCCATTTCCTCTCATCCTATCCCTTGCTACTATAGAGGAGAGATCAACTCCTATCTGGCTCCAATCTCCTTTCAGGGACTTTTGAAAAGTCTTTGACACAACATCCTTCTCTCTAAGCTGGAGTGATATGGACTTGATGGGTGGGCTGTCCAGCGGACAGCAAATTAGTTGAATGGTCACATACAAAGAGTAGTGGTCAACAGCTCGATGCCCAGATAGAGACAGGTAAAAAGTGGTGGCCCTCAAGGGTCTGTACTGGGATCAGTGCTGTTCAGGATCTTCATCAGAGATACAGACAGTGAGATTGAGGCATCCTCAGCAAATGTGCAGATGATACCAAGCTTAGTGATGTGGTTAATAAGACTGAAGGATGGAATGGATGCCATCCAGAGGGACCTGGACAGGTTGAGAGGTGGGCTGAGGAATCATAGAATCAGTCAGGGTTGGATCACAAGGATCATCTAGTTCCAACACCACCTGCCATGGACAGAGACACCCTACCCTACATCAGGCTGACCACAGCCTCATCCAACCTGGCCTTAAACACCTCCCGGGAACTGGCCCCAACCACCCCCCTGGGCAACCCATTCCAGGCTCTCACCACTCTCATGGTGAAGAACTTCCTCCTCACATCCAGTCTGAATCTCCCCACCTCCAGCTTTGCTCCATTCCCCCTAGTCCTGTCACTACCTGATAGCCTAAAAAGTCCCTCCCCAGCTTTTTTGTAGGCCTCCTTCAGATACAGGAAGGCCACAATAAGGTCACCTGGGAGCCTCCTCTTCTCCAAACTGAACAGCCCCAACGCTTTCAGTCTGTCCTCATAGGAGAGGTGCTGCAGCCCTCTGATCATCCTTGTGGCCCTTCTCTGGACGCGCTACAGCATGTCCACATGCCTCTTGTAATAGGGGCTCCAAAAATGGATGCAGTACTCCAGGTGGGGTCTCACCAGAGTGGAGTAGAGGGACAGAATCACCTCCCTCGACCTGCTGGCCACACTTCTCCTGATGCAGCCCAGGATCTGGTTGGCTTTCTGAGCAGTGCACACTGCTGACTCATGTTGAGCTTCTCGTCCACCATCACCCCCAAGTCCCTCTCCTCAGGGCTGCTCTCCAGCCAGTCACTGCCCAGCCTGGATTTGTGCTTGGGATTGCCTCGACCCAGATGTAGGACCTTGCACTTGGCCTTGTTGAACCTCATGAGGTTGGCTTGTGCCCACCTCTCCAGCCTGTCCAGGTCCCTCTGGATGCCATCCCTGCCCTCCATCATGTCTGCTGCACCACACAGCTTGGTGAGGATCATGCCATGAGCAGTAAGGCAAAATCCAAGGTACTGCATCTAGGTCAAGAAAATTCTTGATGTCAGTCCAGGCTGGGGATGGTGAAATTGAGAGCAGCTCTGCAGTAAAGGACTTGAGCATGCTGGTGGATGAGGAGTTGGACATAAGCCAACAATGGACACTTGCAGCCCAGAAGGCAAATGGAATCTGGAGTGCATCAAAAGAAGTATGGCCAGCAGGTCAAGAGAGGTGATTCTGTCCCTCTGCTCTGGTGAGACCTTACCTGGAGCATTACGTCCAGCTCTGGTGATGGAAGGTCATGGAACTGTTGGAGTAGGTCCAGAGGAGGCTATGAAGATGGTCAGCTGTTCAGGCTGGAGAAGAGAAGGCTCCAAGGAGACCTTCTAACAGCCTACCAGTACCTGAAGGGGACCTACAGGAAGGCTGGGGAGGGACTGCTCAGAAGGTCTTGTAGTGATAGGATGAGGAGCAGGTTGGACATCAGGAGGGAAGTTCTTCACAATGACAGTGGTGAAACACTGGAACAAGTTGCCCAGGGATATGGTTGAGGCCCCATCTATGGAAACATTCAAGATTAGGCTTGATATGGCCCTGGGCAGTCTGATCTCATTGGAGATGTCCATGCTGACTAGCTGGACAAGATGGACTTTAGGAGTCACTTCCAACCCAGTGCAATCTGTGAATCTGTGAATTGTTGTGAGTTGTAGAGAGTGAGAAGGTCTCCTCTCAGCCTCTTTTCCTCCAGGCTGAACAATTTCAATTCTCTCAGTTGCCCCTCACCAGATCTGTTCTCCAGACCCTTCATCATCTCTATTGCCTTTCTCTGGATGCACTCCACCTCCTCAATGTCTTCCCTGTAATGAAGGCTCCAAAACTGAACCCAGAACTCAAGGTGTGGTTTCCTCAGTGCTGAGTACAGGGGGGCAATCAGTTCCCTGGTCTTGCTGGCCACACCATTGCTGATTCAGGCCAGGATGCTGTTTGCTTTCTCAGCCTCCTGGGCACACACTGGGTCATGTTCAGACATCTGAATAAAGATCTTAGGGGAGGAAGGTTTTTCCCCTCCTGTTAGAGAACTGTGCCTGGAAAGTATGCTGATTGTGCTGGTCGTGCAGGTGGCCAGTCACATAGTGAATGTACTGAAGGAAGCCTACAAAGCTTTAATCTTGTTATCTCTTTTTTTTTTTTTCTTTGAGGAAGTTGCCACATTATATTCACCTCTCATTGCAAACCACAACATTGTTCAAAGGTTCAGGGCACTGGGAGGGAAAGGGAGGAGGATGCTGAAGATGAAAGTCATACCAACATCATAAATGAGAAACTTGGACAGTGCAAAGAGAATCTGTAATAATGCTGGCATCTAGCAATCTTTCATTTCCCACACCCCCCCCCCCCGCCTTTTTCCCCAAGTTAGAATGGCTGAAAAGTTGTCAGAATGTTATTGTGAAACTCCCAGTAAAAAATCCTAAAAACGCTTGGGTTTATTAATTGCTTTTCTGTCAAATCTTGGGAGACCGAAAATATCAAATAAGCATTAGAAAAAACTACTTCTATACTCATCTGCAGTGTTTGAGTTGCTCCTGCCTTGAAAATACAAAGCAGGGAAGAGACAACTCTTCTGGGTCTCACAGGTGTAATGGGGCAAGTCTTTTTGCAGTTCTACCTTCTGTATCAGAGCACTTCCCCATCGGCAGGTGGATCAATATCTCTGATGCTAAGGTAAACTGATGCTTCTTTTACCTTTCAGATTTCAATGATGCATGTGATGGGTATCTAGCACTGCCTTCAGGAAACTTCTTAATAATTTCTTCACTTTATCTCAGAGTCTGTGCTTTAGAGTCTTTGCTTCCATCCCTGATAGACTCCCATATCCCAGACGGACCCCTGTGGAATGCCCTGCCCTACTTTTTTTTCCCCCATCATAATGATCGAGTCCATGCAGTCACACACTTGTACAGTATTTTAGCAAACACACTGTCCTACTGACTAGAAAAGATTTGATTTGTTTCGGTGCCACTTGGGCTTTGGAGGACAGTATTGTACAGTATGTCTTTTCCACACCTGCAGCATCTACCTTGCCAATACAAGGAGGAAATGAAAACTGATCCAGTAGCACTGCAGGTTCTCCACACATATAGGGATTAAGGACCCTCACTTTCTTGAAAGCCTCTTATTTTACCTAATTATTAATTATTATTATTTTCTCTTTTCTGCTCTCTGAGCAGCTTTATTTCTCTCAACGGGTCTTTAGCCTTTGGTTCCCTCGTCCTTGCCCTGACTTTAGTACAGGTTATTTACAAAGTTATAGAATCATTAAGGCTGGAGAAGACCTCTAAGATAATTAAGTCCAACCATGCTACCAACAGCACCGTGCCCACTGTACTGTGTCCCAAGGTGCCACATTTACACATTTTTTTGAACACCTTGTCGTAGTTTGAGGCCATGAGCTACCCGGGACTGGAGGAGAGAGGTGACTCTTACTCCTTTTGGAGAGGAAGAATGAAAATATTGCACATTGACTGGAAGTTTAGAGAAAGATTCTATTTACAGGTGCATACATGCAAAAGGCGGTCAGGTAGAATGGATACATCCACAAGCTAAGCTGAGTCTGTCAGACTAAATCCATCTAGAATCCTCCACCCCTTCCACCCTCAGCAGGTCTGAGAATAGGCCAGAACTGCCCCCCCTGACCCCCACCTTAGGCCTACAAGGCCTCAGCAGCTCACAGTTCCCTGCCAGCTAGGAGCCATCTGCCCCACACAGCCCATGAGATGAGAAGGGACATCACTGTCCCCAGAGAGAGGTGTGGAGCGGGGAGAGGCAGGGAGGGAAGGAGAGCGATATCAGCCAGGCACCAGCTTGTAAACTGTGATACCTGAACACAGAATGGAAGAACAACGTCACAACATCCTGGGACACCCAGGTCCGTCCCCTGGGACAGGTCTTGATCTCTGTAGTTTTTTCTTTGGGTATCCTGGGACCCCTCAAGCTACGACACACCTCCAAGATAGTAACTCCACCACCTGCCTGGGCAGCTCAGGAGCAACTTCCAGATCTCAGAGCTTAATAAGAGCTTTGTTATCCCTAATACAAATTATGCACTTTAAAATATGACGAAGAGTGACTAGAAACTGAAATTTAATTTCTTTGCCATGTTTTAAGGTCATGCCTTTGTTTCTCTCTTTTTGATGTTGACTTAGTGGGTTTTGAACTGGCAGAATGTGGTAAGGTAGCAATGCTGGGCAATCCATAGTGGGCTGAGAGGTTTCAAGACCTTGGCTGTGCAGGGCAGAGGATAACTGAAAGGATAAGCTGAACATAAGGTGGACCTTGGGGGTGAGGATACACAACTCTAAAGGCAGAAGCTCTGACCTTAATTTTTGTTTCTTCAGCAGAGGTGCTTCAGGAGGAGGAAACAGGGCTGAAAAGGTTCTTGCTCTCACAAGCAGCAGTGTAGTAGACCCAGGAGGGCCCTCAGAGTGTCTGTTTGTGCAGAACACTTTACAGATGCTGTCTTAGTTGCACAGATGTGAGACAGCAAGTGCCAGTTTGCCTTAGGTGACACCAGAGTCCCTGTCTAGCAAGCTCATACATGTAGTGAAGAGGCAGCAGAGCAGATAGAAATAGACCTGCTTGTGTTTCTTCAGAGTAAGAACCTACTCCTGCTCCCTCACCAAATGACTCTGGGGCTGTAATCTCCAGACCTTGAATTAGAAAGGCGTGATCCTTGGCATGCGTGCAGCTCTGGTACACGGTGGATAATTAGGCTGTTGTATATCCATGGGTATAATGTCTGCCAAATTCTCTGCACTCACTGACTTTCTGACTGAGTTGGCCAAAGAACCATAGAATCATTTCGTTCAGTAAAGACCTCACAATTCATCAAGTCCAACCATCAATCCAACACCACCATGCCCACTAAACCGTGTTCTGAAGTATTATGTCCGCACATTTTTTTAACACCTTCAGGGACAGTGACTCCACCACCTGCCTGGGCAGCCTGTTCCAATACCTGACCACTCTTGCAGCAAAGAAATTTGTCCCAATATCCAACCTGAAACTCCTCTGAAGAAAAGAAGGCTGAGAGAGAGACATCATTGGTCTCTACAACTCCCTGAAAGGTGTTTGGAGTAAGGTGGAAGTTAGTCTCTTCTCCCAAGTAACATGTGATAGAAGTAGAGGAAATAGCCACTGGGGGGACTCTGATTGGCTGTGGGAAGAAACTTGTTGACTGCAAGGGTTCTCAAAGACTCCCTCCCCAGAGAGATGGTTGAATTTCCATGCCTGGAGGTGTTTTAAAGAAGCACAGGTGAGGTGCTGTGGGACATGGTTTAGGAGCAGACTAAACCAGTAGAGGTCAGTAATGGTTGGGCTCTATGATCTCAAAAGTCTTTTCCAACTGAAATGATTCTTTGAAACTAAAAATGAAATCTTAACAGCAGGAAAGGCTTCCTGTTCACATCCTAAGGCAGATCACCTAGTGGCTCTTCCTGTCTGGCTGGAGTATGTATAGTCCTCCAGGTTCTCTGCAGATTCTTTCTTTATATTTTTTTGCCTACACTCTAATGACATCCAGTGAAGGCCTCCATCTTTCTCTTCAGAATCCCTCACTCAATTCACTTGTGTCTTTGATGTCCTTCCTTTTGGCTCTTCTACAGCTGAACTGTGGCTGTCGCCCTTGCCAACTGCAGGAAGGCTTGCTGGAAGCTGAGCAATCTTTATTTGTTTTTTTTTCATTGGCTCTGTACTTTCTTGGATCTGCTCAACTGAATTGGAAGCCAGTTATATTAACAAAATAAAAGTCACTTCGGAAACTGGGAATTGGAGCCTTCTAACCTTCTAACATGTGAAACCAAACCTCTGTTCAGAAGAGGCTGCACTAAATAGAACTTCATAACCAAATCCCAAAATCCCAAAGGCTGGATTTTCTCCACCCCAGATAAGGAAGCTCTTTTGCTTCCTTATCAAAGAGACTATTTATATTATTTATTTTTTCCACAGGAGGAAGCGTTTGTCTGCTGCAACATCCTAGGGTTTTAATGCTCTTACCATCAGACAACATGGTATGTAAGGGTCCCTGGTATTTCTCTTGGGGTCTTTTATAGAATTTTTGCTTCATTCTTCACACATTTAAGCTCTTGCTCATTCTAGCTGAGAATATCTCATGCAGCTGTGTTTAAGTCAATATTTGAATCTGCTCCAGAGAGCACAGGGAAATGTCAGAATTTGCTTTGAGAATTTGAGTTGTCATTGTGGGGAGATGGTTTTGGCGACTGGTTTTGGTCCTTGTTACAGATGACACTTCTAGATATTGGTGTTTGGTTGCTTCAGGGAAGTTAAAGCAGTGTTTCAGGGGAGGAAGAGTGGAGGGGTCTTCTGAAGGATAGAATCATAGAATGGTTTGGGTTGGAAGGGACCTCCAAAGGTCATCTAGACCAACTCCTTCTGCTGGAAGCAGGGACATCTTCAACTAGATCAGGTTGCCCAGAACCCTGTCAAGTCTCACCATGAATGTCTCTGGGGATGGGGCCTCAATCACTTCCCTGGGTAACCCATTCCAGTGTTCCGTGACCCTCATGGTAAAGAACTTAATCCTGGCATCTCTCTCTGAGAAGTTTTGAGATGGTGCAGTATTGTGTGGTGGATTGACTGATTTTTTTAGAGGGAAATATTAAAGTAATGTGTCTAAGCTCTGGTGGCTCCAAAACAAGAAGGACATGGAAGTATTGGATTGGGTCTAAAGGAGAGAAACAAAGGCAGCATTCAGCAACTCTACCTTTTCTGCATCCTCTCCCACCAGGGCTCCCACCTCACTCAGTGGTAGGCCCACAATTTCCAAGTCCTTCCTTTTGCCACTGATGTGTTTGAATCACAGAATCATAAACTCACAGAAATATTCTTGTTGAAAAAGACCCTCAGGATAACCAAGTCCAACCAATATCCCTACTCTACAAGGTTCACCTTTACACCATATCCCCAAGCACCACATTCAAACGACCCTTAAATGCATCCAGGGTTGGTGACTCACCCACCTCCATGGGCAGCTCATTCCGATGCCTGATCGCTCTTGCTGTGAAAAAAAATTGCCTAACATCTAGTCTAAACATACTCAGTCACAGCTTGAAGCCATTCCCTCTTGTTCTGTCACTGTTTACCTGTGAGAAGAGACCAGCACCAACCTCTCCACAATGTCCTTTCAGGTAGCTGCAGACAGTGATGAGGTCCCCCCTCAGCCTCCTCTTTTTCATAATATTTATTCTCCAGGCCCTTCCCCCACTTCATTGACCTCCTCTACACTTGCCCCAGCACCTCCACATCCACCTTGTATTGAGGTGCCCAAAACTGGACAAAATACTCAAGCTGTGGCCCCGCCAGAGCAGAGTACAAGGGGGCAATCACCTCCCTACTCCTGCTGGGCACAGCATTTCTAATCCAAGCCAGGATGCCATTGGCTTTCTTTGGCACCTGGGCACACTGCTTGCTCATATTCAGTTGCTTGTGAATTACAACCCCCAGATCCCTCCCTGCCAGACAGCTTTCTAGCCACACTGCCCCAGGCCTTTAGCATTGCTTGGGGTTGTTGTGGCCCAAGTACAGGACCTGGCATTTGGCCTTATTGAAGCTCATGCCATTGATGTTGGCCCATGGATCCTATCTATCAAAGTCCTTCTTTAGATCCTCCCTACCCTCATGAGGATCACCTAACTTGGTGTCATCTGCAAACTTACTGCTGACACAGTCTGTGTCTTCATTAAGGTCATCAATAAAGATGAGCACTGAGGAACATCACTTCTGATGTCCACCAGTTAGATTTAACTCCATTGAGCACCACCCTTTGGGCCTTTTTGTCCAGCAGTGCTTTATCTATTAGAGCTTGAGATTTTTCTGGTGGGAAAATGTTGATGATTGATTTGCTTTAGCAATGGGAAGAACTCCAGTGTGGGAAAGTCTGGTTTGAAACTGAAGCAAACTGAATTGAAGGGAGGTTGAGCTGAGGAGGCTGGAACAACATTTCCAGCTCTAGGCATATGAATTCAACAGGACTCCACACATCTGAGAATCACAATAGTCTGTCTTCTGCCCCATGACTGATGGAACAGCTATGTGCCCTTGTGGCCAAGAGAGCCAATGGTGCCTTGGATTGCATCAAGAAAAGTGTGTCAATCCAGGTCTAGAGTGGTTCTTCTCCCCCTCTACTCTGCCCTAGTGAGACCACACCTGGAATACTGTGTCCAGTGTTGGGCTCCCCAGTTCAGGAGAGACAGGGACATGCTGGAAAGAGTACAGTGGAGAGCCATGAGGACGGCTGGGGGACTTGAGCATCTCCCCTACAAAGAGAAACTGAGAGACCTGGGGATGTTTAGTCTGGAGAAGAGAAGACAGAGAGAAGATCTGATCAATGTATACAAATATCTGAGGGGTGGGTGTCAAGTGGATGGGGGCAATCCCTTTTCAGTAGGAAAAGGAGCAATGGCTACAAACTGGAACATAGAAAGTTTCACCTCAACGTGAGAAGAAACTTCTTTACAGTGAGAGTGACAGAGCACTGTAACAGGCTGCCCAGAGAGGTTGTGGAGTCTCCTTCTCTGGAGACTTTCCAAGCCTACCTGGATGCAATCCTGTGATATCTACCCTAGAAGATCCTGCCTTGACAGCAGGGTTGGACTTGATCTCTGGAGCTCACTTCCAAGTTCTAAAATTCTGTGATTCTATAATTCTGTGACTTGGAAACAGATGAAGAACTGACCTGCTGCATTTTCATGTATGTAAAGCCCTCAGAGAGAGGACTCAAAGTGTTTTGGAGTGTGGTTGGAGGAAGTGCCATGAATGACTCAAGTCCATTGAAGGCATGTTTCAAGTCATGGTGCCAGTCCAGTAGGTGAGGGACATTGAGGTCAGGGGTGGATGGCAGCTTACCACTTTTCTTTTTCCAGG
>VWZI01005098.1:7513-30917 GCA_013396835.1 Psilopogon haemacephalus
GTCTTCCTCCCTCCCCACCTCTGTCACCTGAGGCTTAGTACAACAGGTGTGAAGTGCCTTCTCCCACCCTCCATGGGCTTGAACAGGGAGGCAACAGATCACCTCAGTATATATATGGCAGCTGGACAGATTGCAGCAGGACTTGCTTGGACTTGCAAGGACTTGCTCAGACCTGCACTGGGACCTGCACAGACCTGAACACGGACCTGGAGACACGAACCTCGCACGGACTTTGAGACAGTCTCCCATCTGTAAGTAGGGCAAAGCTGTTTCATGCCCAAACCTTTCCATTCTTCCTGATTTTTTTTCTGAATTACAAGAAAAGGCATCCTTGTGAAGACTTTTCCCGACCGAATTAGAACCCAAACTTAAACTAATTTACACACAGATTGTGGGTGGGGCTTTTGGAAATTATAAAAGCTACATAACTTATAACTTCAGCCTCTTCAATAGCCCACAATCAATACACTGGGCTTGGAGGAAAAGTGTCTGGGAAAGAAAAGGTTGCTGGGCAGAGCAATAGGATCAGCCAGAGCAGTCACATTTAGGTGTGAGACAAAGACTCTTACAGGTGTCAGTGAGAATCCTGACTGAGGTCTTGCCCAGGCTGCTGCCCTGGCAATGCTGGGCAGCTGTTAGCACACCCCTCCTTTGGTGCTCCCAGTGCAGCTCAGGCCTGTTCCCAGAGGAAGAGGTAACCTCTGAGCATGAAACTGCTGCTGAGATTAGACAGCGACTTGCAGGGTCAGCTTTGAGCCCGCTCACCTCCCAGCCCAGCAGGTTCTCTGCCAGCACACCTGGAGCTGCAGCAGAGGAAGAGGAGCCAGAAGGATGTTGCACTTCTTTGTGCTTGCTTCGTTCCCCTTTTGCCTTCCACTGCGTTCTCAACAACTGGTGTGCTTTGGCCAGTTGATCTCAAGGATGATAGTGCTTGGTGAGGTACAGAAGGGTTTGGAGAACAGGGCTGGTGATGAGACGCAGCTGAAGGAGCTGGGGGTGTTCAGTGTGGAGAAAAGGAGGCTGAGGGCCGACCTGGTTCTCCACAGCTCCCTGAAAGAAAGCTGGAGCCAGGTGGGGGTTGGCCTCTTCTCCCTAGAAACAGGTGACAGAAGGAGAGGAAGTGGTCCCAAACTGCACCAGGAGAGGTTTAGGTTGGAAACTTCTTCCCTGAAAGTATTGTCAAAGCCTGGCAGAGGCTGCACGGGGAGGTGTCTTGGATATGTTTGAAAGAGGCAGAGCTGTGGTGCTGAGGGCCATGGCTTAGCCCCAGCCTTAGAAGAGTTAGAGAATGGTTGGACTAGAGAATCTTGAAGGGCTGTTCCAACCCAAACAATTCCATGACTTCATGATTCTTAATTCAGACAGTCTCAGGCATGCAGGATTTAGATTTACAGGTCCTAGGTCTCATGAAGGCTTTTGCCTGTGCTGGTACCTTTATGCTGTGCCCAGGCCCAAGGTGGGATGATGGCCAAGGTGCTAACGTTATCAGCCATAGCACCAAAGTGGGCAATCCCTTCCTGGGGGTGCTCTGGGCTGCTAGAATGGTAGAAGTGCTGCAGCAGAAATCCCAGCATTTCCCATCCTCCTGCAGGGCTCAGGAGATATCTACGACCACGAGATTACAATTGAAGCAGATTCCTACCTGCCTGTGGATGACACGAAGATCCCTACTGGTAAGTGGTGTGACACCATGGCACATGGTGGAGACAGTTTTACAGAGCAGTCTTTGTGGCTGTCAAGGATCAGCACTGTCCAGAAAGGGGGATACAGCAGAACCTAGGGAACTCCAGGCACAGTGG
Organism: Psilopogon haemacephalus; assembly: GCA_013396835.1. Lineage (NCBI taxonomy): Eukaryota > Metazoa > Chordata > Aves > Piciformes > Megalaimidae > Psilopogon > Psilopogon haemacephalus. Next base: position 9,313 of record VWZI01005098.1, read on the forward strand.
AACCCTCAACTTTGGGCACAGCCCCAAAGCACTTGAGCAGAGTGGGCAGAGCCAGGTGTAGGTGACAGAGTCCATCAGCAGCCCCAGACCTGGAGAGAGGGTGGACCAGCATTTGTCAAGGGGCTGTAGGCAGGAGCAGCAGGAAGTGGGGCCAGGCTCAAGTGAAAGTCAAGGCTGCAAGGTTAGGCTAAGGGAGACACCTACCCATGAGGCAATCTTGCTGGAACTCTGGGCCAAAGCATGTTCCTCCAGACCATTTCTCTGAGTACCAATCCATTGTGCCATGGCCACTGGGGCCACAGAAAGGTTCACAGCTAGGATCACAGCTGGGCTTTGCCTGTCTTGCTTCCTATGTTTGCCTTTACTATGCTTCTTTGGTGGAGCTTTCCACACGATACTACAGCCTTACTTCCACAGCTCTTATTTCTCTGAGATCAGCCTGTGCTCAAAGGCCACAGCAAGGGAGCAGCAGAAGTAATCTCTGAAGCTTCCATATAAGGTGGGAGATGCAAACGGCATACTGCAGGCATGGTGCTGCTGTAAGTGCAACCTGGACCTGCTCACACTCCCTGATGTGGAGCTTCCAAGCCAAGCACTGACCTCTAGAGATGCTGGAAGCTTTGGCACTTGGGAGCCAAGTTTCGTCCTTACCTGCAAGAGCTGAGCCCTCAGTGGGACTGGAGACCTGGTGCTGCAGGACACAAAACACTTTCCTTTCCTCTATTTAACCAACCAGAAACCAAGTTTTATTTAGTTTAAGGATGATAAGCTTTGGTTTATTTTTATTTTAAGTTGCATTTGGCTTTATTTTTGAAGGATGCCAACTAGATTAAAATAATTTTGAAAGTGGATTTCCAGATTTGCTCCTCAAGGATGGCTTTTTGCCCAGATGGCTCAGAGGAAGGGAGGCTGTGGGAGTGCAGATGATAAGGATGACAGGCAGGGGTGCCCTGCTGTGCCAGAGGTCTGAGAGGCCAGAGCAGTGCCAGGGGCTGGCTGGGGGCATGCCCGCTGGGGTGGTCCTGCTCCTGAGTGCGCAGTGAAAGTGTGGGGCAGGATGTGCCTAGAGGCTGCATCAGCCTGAGGGGTTGTTTTGTGGTAAGCATAGGCTCTGCCCAGCATGGCAGAGCTTGCTTCCCTGATGCTCTTGTAGGGCTCACTGCACCTTCTGAATTCAGGAGAGAGAGGAAGAGAGGCAGAAAAGAAAAGAAAAGAAAAGAAAAAGAAAAGAAAAGAAAAGAAAAGAAAAGAAAAGAAAAGAAAAGAAAAGAAAAGAAACAAAACAGCAAGAAAGAGGAGGTCACAAAGGTGTTCAGAGGGCTGGAGACCCTCTGCTGTGGAGACAGGCTGTGATAGTGGGGCTGTTCAGCTTGGAGAGAAGGCTCCAGGCAGACCTTAGAGCTCCATTTCAGTACCCGAAGGGAACCTGCAGGCCAGCTGGGAAGGGACTGTTCAGGAGGGCTTGTGGGGATAGGCCGAAGGCAATGGTTTGAAAGTGGCGCAGGGCAGAGTTAGGTTGGACATCAGGAGGAAGTTCTGCACAAGGAGAGTGGTGAGACACTGGCACAGGCTGCCCAGGGCTCTGCTTGAGGTCTTGTCCCTGCAGACATTCCAGCTCAGCCTTGCTGTGTCCCTGTGTTGTCTGCTTTAGCTGGAGGTGTCCCTGCTTTGTGCAGGGGGGTGGACAAGATTGCCCTTGGAGGGTCCCTTCCAAGGCAATGCAATCTATGGATCTATGAAGCCTTCCAGCTCAGGGATCTGCTAAAACCAAAGTTCTGACTCTGTTCGTGAACCAAACCTGCTGTGCATTCATGCATCAGCTTGCATGGAGTAGGTCTCCCAGCCCAGGTGGCTCCCCTTATGTCACTGCCTGACCTCAAGTCAGGAAAGAGTTTAAGGCCACAGCAGCCTCTGCTCTGCCTCTCCACACTGCCTTCCTCACTGTGCTGCTTCACCTCCTAGCTGTGGCCAGCTTGCTGCCCCTGCTTTGAGCAGGTCCTTCTGGGTGTTTCCAGTAGGTGCAGTCTTTGCAGCTGATAGCACTGTGCGAAGCCTTAGCCTGGGGGTGAGGATGGGACTGCTGCCTTGCACTGGTGTGCAGTGACTGCTGCATTTCTCACAGGTGCCTGAATCTCTGTTCTTCTCAAGGTGTTGTTGTTCCACCCTGCAGCCAGCTTCCCTCAGCATCTTCCTTTCAGATAGGAACAGAAGCCTCAGAGGCCTCCTGTTTGTTAGCTGCAGGCTGATGCTTCTTAGGCTTTGCAGAGCAGAACCGGTGCAGCGCCACAGCTGGGCTGAGTGCCTGGTTGCAGCAAGCAGACAACAGCCTGTCTGGGGCTGGCATCAGGGCCACGGTACCTGTGTGCTGCCATCCCTAACACTGGCAGCTGCCTGCTGAGCCTTGGAAACCTCTCCCTTCAGAAATGTCACTGTAGGGAGCAGTCCCCTCCTTCCTCTCTTGCCTCCTCCATGCCTTTGGGTCAGGACGGCTGGGTTTGTAGCCTATTTAGCACAGCTCAGAGCTGCTCTCACTACCAAAACTATCGCAGGATGCGGTGGCCCCACAACAGGCCTGAGTAAAACAACGAGGGAAAATGCTGATCTTGAACTGTCTTTCTCCTGAAACAATCCCCTGAGGCAGGAGGGGATGGGTCCCAGTGTACAGCTCCTGTTCACCACCTTTATGGACATCTCATGGGTGTTTGCTTAGAGCTCTGGGAGGATTAATTTTTATTTTTTATTTATTTTTTTTAAAGAGAAATAGTATGAGTATCTGAATCTTGTGCCATTAACTTTCAGTTTGACATTGATTTGTTGTTGTATAGTTACTGGTACAAGTCCTGCCTCGTGTTTTCTGGTTCTTTGGCTTTGCTTTGTCCCAGCTAATTACAGCAGTGTCCCCAGGAGCTGACAGCTCTTATGGGGCACAAAGTGGTGATATCCCACCCGGACTCACCACGGCCGTAAAGCAGGTGTGCTGGAATCAGGGCAGCAGGAGAGAAGGACCACCAAGAGCTGAAAGCCTTCAGCTCAACAGAGCAGTGGCCTCAGCCTTGGGCAGGTGCCAGCAGATGCTGCCTGGGCTGTGGGCTGACACTGCTCTCTCCCTGCCCAGGGGAGGTGGCCAGCGTGCAGGGCACTGGCTTTGATCTCCGGCAGCCTGTGGAGCTGGGGAAGCACCTGCAGAAGTTTCACCTGGATGGCTTCGACCACAACTTCTGCCTGCAGCAGGCACATACTCGTTGCTTCGTGGCCAGGTAATGTTGGGACCCCAGCAGCCCTCCCCTGTCCATGGAGCCAGCAGGGTGCTTGTTCAATCAGTCCCTTGGCATCCTGCAATGGCATCTCCTCAGGGCTCGCCACCCACCCACCGGCAGGGCCATGGAGGTCCACACCACCCAGCCCGGCATTCAGTTTTACACTGGGAACAACCTGGATGGCTCCCTGAAAGGCAAAGGTGCTGCCACGTACCCCAAGCACTCAGCTTTCTGCCTTGAAACTCAGAACTGGCCTGATGCTGTCAACAAGGTGAGCCCCTACCCCTGGAAGCTCCTTGGGTCCTGTGGCACCGGTCCATACCACACCCCTGTCTCTGGGGTGCTAAAGGTATGAGCAGAATTCATTTGGTGAGGGAATGCTTTGTAGAAGTGAGGCGCAGGACACAGGGGGTTGCAAGGGATGCAGTGTAGTGGAGTCCAGCCCCTAGCAGCCCAGCTTCCCAAGGGCTAGAGCAGAAGACCCCAAAGGGGCCTTGCCACATCCTCTCCAGAGACTGAACTCAAACAGGGAGAGCATTTAGCCACTCCAGCAGGTTGTAGTGACTGAGGTGGGGGAGCCACGGGACAAGCCCCAGAAAGCTGAGGTAACACAGCTATGTCCTCATCACCTTTGACCCATCACTGTCACTTGGAGTCACTGATGTGCTGCTGCCTCTCCCCAGCCTCACTTCCCCAGCACCCTGCTCCGCCCGGGCGAGGAGTACAACCACACCACCTGGCTTCTGTTCAGCGCTGCTTGAAGCCAGCTCCTGCCACCGGGAGGGGTGAGTGCCTCCATCAGGCCATCCAGGAAGCCTACCGGGCCATGTGATGCATCCCATGTGGGAAGTTCTTTCTCCTCTATGGTTTTCAACAGGTTTTCTCCTCTATGGCTTTCTATTGAATTTAACTCCTGCCACCACCTCTGCTGCTCTCTGCAAAGCTCTCATGCTCCATCCAGTCTCACCTGGAGCATGATGTTTTGTTTTACAGTAAAAATGTGCTGAAAACCCCTTATCTAGGGACATAGCATGTCAAACTGCAGCAGGGGTGCAGTGGGCACTGTGCCTGAAACAGTCTGGGGCTGCAGAATCACAGTACTGTCAGGGCTGGAAGGGACCTCAAGGAGCATCCAGCTCCAAACCCCCTGCCATGGGCAGGGACAACTCACACTGGATCAAGTTGCTCAGAGCCACATCCAGCCTGGCCTTAAAAACACCCAGGGATGAGGTTTCCACCACCTCCCTGGGCAACCTGATGAAACATGAATGCCCACTACTGAGCATGCAGACACCAAGCAACACGAGAGTCAGGACGTGGCCTGCAGTTAGTATATGGGCTGCGACTTGCCATGCTACATTTCAGCAGCAGCCCAGCAGGCCTCCTCTCTCTTGCCAATGGAGTGTTTATTTAAGTGTGCAACCTGGCCCTTGCTTCTGGGGACAGCTTGTCACAAACAAGGGTCTCTTCTTCCCCTGCTTGCCTTACCACTTTGTGTGCCTTCTGCTGTGATCTGTATCTAGCAAGTGCCTTACCATGCAACTGTTAACCACAGCCTGAGGGCAAATGCAGAGTCTGGCACACTCCTACGCAACCAAGCCTGCAGCCATGGGTTTGCTCCAAGCAATTAGCCTATGGCAACAAAATAATCTCCAGCACCTGGGCTGCTGTGGAACCCTAACTAATTGGAGCAAAGAACTGGAAACTTTAGAGTGAGCTGCACTGACCAGTCACACCTCTAAAACACATCTTCCTAGGTTCCTTTGGAATACTTGTTTTCCCTCAAAGAAGAAAAACATCCCTTGAGATATTTTAGGAAGTTTTGTTGTTTTTTTTTTTTTTTAGTTCTTCAGGCTATTAATATAAAAAAAAGAAAAAAAAAAAAGAAAAAAAGAAAAAAAAAGAAGCCAAAGTAGCAATCAGACTGTTAATGATTTGTTGCACCTGCACTTCTGCAGCTGTTACTCATTCCAAAGGTGGCAGCGAATTGAATGCTCATCCTGAAATGTTTTGGGCCAAGCAACAGGGAAAGCACCTGGTAATGCAATCAGCAACTTTAGTTAAAAATACACATTTTATTGCAATGTGCCAATAAAAAAGTCCCACATTTTCGTATCTCAGGAAGTGAGTTCATACAATAAAAAGAGACCCGTGCTAGTCTAGTGACATGACTAATTCCCAGGCAGGCCCAGGTCATGCCAGGCTTTCAGTCGATATATACTCTCCTATCTACATTCTTACATTTACAAAGACACCACAAAATCCCTCATAGGCAAAATAACTTTCTTCCTCAAAGAATAACTGCAGAAAGTTAATCCATTCTTTCAGGACTTGCACTTCTTTGTGGGCTTCCTGATGGTGAACGACTGAAAGGAAAGAAGCCAAAGTTAACGTTTAAGCGCTTGGCTGAGATCAATAAATACAGAACAAGGCATGAGGTGGGCAGCTGGACTCCTCTGCAGCCTTTCACACTGCTTCTGAATAAAATAATCACTGACTGATGACAAAGCCAATCTTGGGGTCACAGAATGGGTTGGGCTGGCACGCACCTCAAGAGCTCATCCAGTCCAACACCCTGCACTCAGCAGGGACATCCTCCACTAGAATAGGTTGCCCACAGCCCTGCCCAGCCTCACCTGGCTCTCCAGGCATAGGCCCCAACCACCTCCCTGGGCAAGCTGATGCAGTGTTTCAGCAGCCTCCTGCTGCAGCACTTGTTCCTCACATCCAATCTCAATCTGCTCTGCTCCAGTTTGCAGCCATTGCCCTCATCTTGTCCCTGCAGGCCTTTGGCAACAGTCCTTCTGCAGCCTTTCTGTAGCCCCTTCAGGTCCTGGCAGGCTGCTCTTAGGTCTCCCTGAAGCCTTCTCTTCTCCAGGCTGAACACCCCCAGCTCTCTCAGCCTGTCCTCATAGCATAGCTGCTCCAACTCCCTGATCATTTTCATAGTCCTTCTCAGGACCCTCTCCATCAGATCCCCTTCAGGACTTCCTGTGTTGGGGATTCCAGAGCTGGAAGCAGCACTGCAGGTGAGTTCACACCAGATCGAAGTGGCAGAATCCCTTCTCAGAATCACAGAACCTTAGAGGTCAGAAGGGACCTCCAGAGATCATCGAGTCCAACCCCACTGCCAAGCAGGATCATCCAGAGTAGTTCACACAGAAACACATCCAGGTGGGTTTGGAAAGTCTCCAGAGGAGAATCCACAATCTCTCCAGGCAGCCTCTAAACCTGCTGGCCACACTTCTAAGCCATCTATAGGCCACTAATGAATAGTGACTTCAATGGAGGCAGCACTCAGCAGCTTGTGAAAACCTGGTACACCTGAACCCTATTCCAGTTCTCTATGACTGTGAGATTAGACTCCACACAGGCACCTTTTTAAATGAAGCAAATGTAAGTGTAGGAGTTCTCACAGAATCACAGAATGTTAGGGGTTGAAAGGACCACTAGAGATCACCGAGTCCAACTGCCCATCAGAGCAGGGTCACCCAGAGCAGCATCACCCAGGAATGCATTCAAGTGAGTTTGGAAAGACTCAGAGAAGGAAAATCCACCTCTCTGGGCAACCTGCTCTGTAAGAGTGTAAAAAAAAAAAAAAAATCCAAGAAGCCACTTGCAGGGCACAAAGATCACCAAGGGCAGCTCTGCTGCTGTTCTTCCTAGGAGACAGCCTCTCCCCACACATCGTCCACAGAGAACAGGCCAAAAATAATTTAAAAATTCAAACTCACAGGTTTAGTTTGGATAGGACTTTGAAGATCATCTAGTTCCAACCCCCTGCCATGGGCAGGGACACCTCCCATCTGCCCAGGTTACTGAAGGCCTCATCCAGCCTAGTCTTCAACACAGGCCAGGGCCTTCAACAAGGAGGGGGCAGCCACAGCCTCCCTGGGCAACCTGTGCCAGTGTCTCCCCATCCTCACCGCCAAGAATTTCTCCCCAATCTTAACCTGTCCTCCTCAAGCTTAAAGCTGTTAACTCTGTCACATCTCAGTGCACACACCCCCTCCTGATCAATTTACTGAGGAAAACCAATCCTGAGTAACAGAAGCAAAAATGACAGCATCAGGTTGCAAGCCTCTGCCTGTGAGATGAGACTCCACTGCTCCCAGCCTCAATGCAGCTTTTAACTCACAGCTGGTTCCCACGTTTATTCCCCAGTCCCACGGTAACTTTGAATGAGACTCAAAGTTGACTCTTAAATAGATTTGCTTCATATACTGAAATGCAGTTCTAAGGTCCGCCTGGTGCCTTCTCTTCTCAGGCTGAACAGCTCCAACTCTCACAGCCTCTCCCCACAGCTAGTGGTCCTCAGCCCTCCGAGCATCTTTGTGGCTTCCCCTGGACCCTTTCCAGCAGCTCCAGGTCTCGCTTGGGTTGAGGGCCCTAAGAACTGGATCCAGCCCTGCAGGTGAGGTCTCTGCAGAGCAGAGGGGTAGGATCCCCTCTCTCCATCTCTGTTCATCCTGCTTTGGATGCAGCCCAGGCTGCCCTTGGCCTTCTTGGCTGCCGGTGCTCATCGCTGCCTCCTGCCCAGCTTTTCACCCACCAGCACCCCCAGGTCCTTCTCTGCAGGGCTGCTCTCAATCTCACCACCCTCAGCCTGTATTGCTGTCAAGGGTTGCCCTGACCCAGGTGCAGGACCTTGCCCTTATAGAACCTCACAAGGTTCTCCTCAGCCCAGCTCTGCAGCCTCTGGATGTCCCCATCCCATCCTTCAGCCTTATCACCCACACCACTCAGCTTGCTGTCATCTGCAGCCTTGCTGAGGGTGCTTTTATCTCCCTGTCTGTGCCAATGGTGAAGATACCGAATAGCTCTGGTGCCAGCACAGAGCCTGGGGGACACCACTTGTGAACTGTGCCCATCTGGACATGGAGCCATTGACTTTTGGATGCAATCATCCAACCAATTCCTGATGCACTGCATAGCCCACCCATCAAATCCACATCTCTGCAGCTTAAAGAACGATATTGTGAGGAACTGTGTCAAAGGCTACTGCTGCAGAGGCACCACTTAAGGAATTCCTACCCCATGGGTGTTCCCATGCACAAACCCACCACCACCAGGCGATTCCTGCCTCTGCAAAAGGCTTCTCTAGTATTTTCCTACAAGCAGCAATCCTGCCCCAGCAATGATCACTGCAGAGCCTAAAACACCAGCACTAGGAGAGTCTGTCAGCAGTAGGGAGACCAACTTACCTTCTCTTTGGAGATGGCGATCGGGTTTTTGATCGACTGTCAAAATAGAATAGCACCAATGCAGCTTAAAACTCAAATCCAGCTTTTGTATCATTGAAAAGAACAGTAAGGGTCTTAAATAGCAATGAAACAACAATGAGAATCTGGCCAGGTGGTCTTTAAAAGAGCAAAGTGTTTAAATCACCCTTTACTCCAACAGGGATTCTCCATTCATTTCTTGTGAAGATTAATTTTAAGCAACTGCCTTCAGCTGACAGAAAAGGAAAACAAGAAGTAGTTCTGAGGTGAGGCTTAAATAAAAGAAACCTCCCCAACTGCTCCTGTTTTACCAGCAGCATTAAGAAAGCTAAAGCTCCATATCTCATTAGAATTCAAGAAATTAAACTCAAAGACACACACACACACACAAAAAAAAAAATCTGTGCTGTGGTGGAAATGGCAAAGAGGGAGTGAAATAAAAGAGATGGGTTAGGGAACAGTCCAAACAGCTTGAGAGGCAATTTTATCACTCCTCTCATCCACATTTGCAGAATTATTTTCTATAGGATCAGATTATTACCATGCAAAGCTAATACTGAATTCTAGCTATGGCTGTAGGCTGTATCTGTGTACTTACCTCTTATCTGGTGAGCCAGATTTTGATCTGCCATGAGACCTAGACCTTCAACAAGAAGAAAAAACACAGCTCAAAATGGAAGCTGGGATCTTGCATGTCCCCACATCTGAGACAGCAAGGGGAGTGGTTTGGGTTCAAGGAACCTTGAAATTCTCCAGTTCCAACTCCCCCCACCATGGGCAGGGACACCTTGCACTACACCAGGTTGCTCAAGGCCTCATGCACCTTTGTCTTAAAACACCTCCACAGAGCGACCACATCTACTACTACATCTGGAACTGACTGCAGGCAGCACGTTCCTACAAGTATCTTCTCAGAGCCTTTCATCTTGCTCAAAGCATCTTTTTACACCTGTCCAGACTTAAGCCTTGTGAGAAGTGTCTAAAAAGCCAAGTCTGAGCTAAGACTGATGCAGCATGAGAACAATAATGCCACCTGAAAGAACAACCAAAATGCTTAGGTGGCTTTGATAATGTCAAACCTCGTATGATAGTGACTCAGTCTGTCTTTCTGATGAACCAAGAGCCTGTCTCTGGGTGCTAAGCATTTGATTCTTCTCTAAGGAAACCACCTTTCAGTTGCCTCAGGTGGAAGCTTAACAGTGACTTCATGAGCTAAACATCCATATTTTGCCACTTTCCTGTGCCTGTCCAGCTGTAATTTCTTTTGAAAGAATAAGTGGTATCTTGTGTGCCTTTGGAATTTTCACTATCACTCTTGGGACAGATTTGCTGGTAAGAAATTCCGTCAGGCATTAATGTCACATTTAATTCAGGTGCTGCAGACTGTTGCTCAACAGAGCTAGAAACAACTGCAACACTCAGGTCACCAGCGAACCCTTCAGGATTTGCCTACGTACACTTGTAACACACTCCTGGAAGGGCATCCTGGTTTCTCTGACAACTAAAGGGAAGAATCCACAATCTTGAGAGTTCTACACAAACAAAAAGAAATCAAAACTTGTGTTCATTCTGAATTTGTTTGCTATGGCAACTGACCGTAACAGTACTTGTGGTGATGATCAGGACCTGGCTGTCAGTAAATAAGAAAAACAATTTTCTGCACTGCTTTTTATAGCTAGAGACCCTTAAGTTCACAGATAGACAAAATGGGTTGGAAGGGACCTTCAAATTAATCTGGCTCCAGTGCCCCTCAGCCATGGGCAGGGACACATCTCACTAGCCTAGGCTGCTCAAGACCTCATCCAGCCTGGCCTTTAACAACTCCAGGGAGGGGGCCTTAAGTTAGCAGAGAGAAAACAGCACTTGGATGTTAACATTCACCTCAGAAAGCTTAAAAAGGTTTTTCAGCAACTTTTACTAAGCATCCATAATTTGAAAGAGATCTTACCTGCTGCGGGGCCACGTAACAGATCTGGATCTAGATCTGGATCTTGATCTAGACCTTGAAAGAAAATTAAAAGAAGTCAACTCAACCAGAAAGTAATGATAATTGCAGCACTATTTAGTGTCTACATGTTCAACTCCAGAGCCACACGTTCTCTGGGCATTTTAGACACCAAAATCCATCATGGGATAAGTGGCTGCATGAGGTCTCGAAACAAACCCTATTGCCATGCCTTGTAAATTGAACTGCAGTTAGCAGATTTTTAAGGCGAGACAAAGTCTGACTTCTTGAGGTCAGCACCTTCTGAAGTCTACTACCCATCACTTTCTGAATCCCTTAAACTACAAGAGAAAACAACAAGATGCTATTCAGTATCATTACAAAATTACCTTGATCTCTTCAAGGAGGCCGATCGGGACCGGCGGGCAGACACAGACCTAGACCTACGAGGAGAAATGGATCGGGACCTGCGATAGGAAACAGACCTGGACCTGAAAAAAACCCCAAAGACAAACTAAAGAGCTGGACAAGCATAACTTTTTCTAAGCAGAAAACACCACAGTAATAAGACAAAATAAATCCTACCTCCTACCGCGACTCCGACTGCGTGAGCGAGAATACCTCCTTCCACGGGACCTGGAGCGAGACCGAGACCGGGACCTGGGTTTAGGCGAGAGAAAACAGGTATCAGGAAGCAGCAGCAGCAGCAAGCTCTGCACGTGAGGCCCTGCTGAAGTCAAAACTGATTTCAGACAACTAAAGAACTAGCATCTGTCAGTTGGAAAAAAGAAATCTCTGGGCCTACTCGTCTTGAGCATTTTACTAACCTAGAAAAATGTTAAAAGCTGAATGACATTGCAGAATTTAACATTAGAATAGAAAACACTGTAATGTGGATTTAAAATAAACCTTGCAAGTTTGCAGGTCGACCCTCTTTGGCCCAAGGTCTAGCAGATCTAGACGGTCTAGAAGTATCTATAGCCGATCGCTGCATCTAGGTGTTCTCTTCAATCTAACGACGATCAAACTGACAGCCCAGTGAGCCAGGGTGAGGCTTGATTGACGCAAGAAGATTTGTCTAGCTGGGCATGTGGTCAATCTGCTGTTCCTCTTTCTAAACCGGAGGGGGGCCCCCAATTGAAAGCCAAATTTACTGTTACGGCGATCACCGTCTCAAATTTTCTGCCCTTAAAGAATAAGGTGAAGCTACGTGTAGATGGCTCGAGGGGATCTGGCCTCTTATGCTGATCACCTCAAGGTCTAGGAGGATCTTAAGTGTCGGATTTGCAAGGCGCCTCAGCAAGAAATCTTAAGGCTCGTGACATTCTGAATCAAGGCGACTGACTCAAACGAAGAAACCTGAAAGGTTTTGACCAGGTTGATTATTAAGATATTAACAGTTGATAGAAATAGCAACAAATTGTAATATACACCTATACATTTATGCTAACATTAAAGTTTAAAAGAAAAACCGGAGCAACATTTCACTTCTTTGCTAATAAGAGCGACACGAAAGTGAACTGGCGAAGCAACGGGGCTGCGCCGGCCCCGCACGTACCTGCTCCTCCTTCGGCGACTATAGCGGTGGCAATCATAAGCATAGTGGCCTTTCTCACCGCACTCATAGCATCTGTCGTTAGGGTCAAAGGGGCGCCGCGCAGGAGGCCTGTCGTAACGGGAGCGACGAGGCATTCCCGTCGACACTTCCACCCTAACCCTGGAGCCACATATCACCCTGCAACGAGTCCACGACGGCTGTTCAGTTAACGGCACAATAACTAAAAGCAGAGAAGCCAGAGAGAGAGACAGGTTCTTTCTCTGGACTTCGACTTGGTATCGCGGCTCCCGCAAACACCTGAAATGCACACGTACTTCCCATCGAGCCCACGGACAGCATCCTCGGCATCCCGCGGGTCTTCGAACTCCACGAAGGCGAACCCCGGCGGGTTCCTCGCGATCCACACGGTTCTTAGCGGCCCGTAGTAGCTGAAGGCTCTCTCCAGCTCGCCTTTGCCGGCGCCCGTACCCAGGTTTCCCACGTACACCTTGGTCTCTGCCGGGAGCAAAACCGTGATCACCGCCGGAGCGGACTATCGCGGTGCGACCCCCTCCTGTCTGAGACCCTCCCGCGGCCCCCTGCTGTGCCGCCATCTTGTTGGCGCGGCCCATTCCCGCTTTAGCCACCACAACCGGCACGCGCGGGCACACCCTCTCCCTCACGGCCGCTGACGCAAAATGGCGACGGCGACAGCGGCGGCCAAGGCCGCCTCACCCTCCTCCCGGCTCGCCTGCTGCCCCGGTCCCCTGCGGCTGTTCTCCTTGTCGCAGCCCTATCTCGTCCTCCGCCCCGCACGGGCGCACCGCCGTTGGCAACACCCCAGAGCTCACCGCCTCCATAGCGGCCGTAACGCGACATCTTGACGGCTCCTCCGCCCGCCGCTCAATGCGCACGCGCTGCCCGCCCCACGCCTTCTGCCCCTCCCGCCGCGGGCGGTGGCGCGCATGCGCGCGGGGCTGACGGTTGCTAGGACGATCGCGGGGTACGGCCGGGAGCGCTCGAACGGGCTAGGCCGGGCCGGGCCGCGCTGGGCTAGGCTAGGCTGGGCTGGGCTGCGCTGCGCTGGGGTAGTTCGGCGGTGGCCCGGCGCAGTAGCTGGCTCTGGGTGGGTTCCTGCACTCATCGCGCCCGCAGGTGTTTTCTGGCAGCAACTGCGTCACCGAGGAGCGCTTCCGCCGGCGGCAGGGTCTCGTGGCGAGCCAACGGGACGACGGAAGGAAGCCGCTTCGTGGAGCCGGGACTGCCCCTCGTCTGCCGCAGCCCGAGGCAGGGGAAAACGCTTTGTGCCCGTTCCCATTCTGCCGAAAGCCTGCCGTAGGCTCGGGAAGGCGGTGCGGCGATACCGGCAGAGCTGCCCTCCCCGGGCAAGTGCCGTTTTGTCTTCCGAATCGCGTATGTATGACTTGGTCTGCGCCAGCTACTGGAGTTGGGAGAGTGGCACCTCTTTGAGACCGTGATTATGGTCCAGTGTACTCTTGGAGAGCTTAGTGATGGCCCACGGTAGTAATTAGTATCCATTAAACTTTTTTTGTTTAGAGGGGTCCAGTGGAGGGCTACGAGGATGATTAGGGGACTGGAACACTGCCTAATGAGGAGAGGCTGAAAGACCTGGGGCTGTTTAGCCTGGCGAGGAGGAGGCTGAGGAGAGATTTAATCCGTATTTGTAAATATCTGAGGGCTGGATGTCAGGAGGAGGGGGACAGGCTCTGCTCACTTGCTCCCAGTGATAGGACAAGGAGCAGTGGATGGAACTGCAGCCCAGGAGATTCCAGCTCAGCACAAGAGGGGGCTTCTTTAAGAGTCACAGAGCACTGAACAGGCTGCCCAGAGAGATTGTGGTGTCTCCTCTGGAGACTTTCAAGGCCTGTCTGGCTGTGTACCTGTGTGACCTGAGCTAGATTGTGTGGTCCTGCTCTGGCATTGGGGTTGGACTCGATAATCTCTGGGTCCCTTCCAACCTCTGACATCCTGTGAGCCTGTGGAACACGGCTTAGGTCACAGAAACCCAGCATGGTGGGGTTGGAAGGGACCTCTGGAGAGCATCATCTGCTACAGCAGGTAAGCTTAGATCAGGTTGTACAGGAAGGGTTTGAAAGTCTCCAGAGAAGGAGACTTCACAACCTCTCTGGAAAGCCTGTTACAGTGCTCCGGCACCTTTGGGAGTTTTCCTTATGTTTAAGTGAAACCTCCTGTGTCCTATTGATAAGATAGAATTAAATAAACAACAGAGCTGCATGAGTTGAAACAACCAACCCGGCAAAAGCAGATGAAACAAAAAACAGTGGGGACTGAGGCTGGCAAGAATGAAAACCAAAGATGTTCGGAGTCTTTTGGTCGAAAGGGACTTTTGAAGAAACCACTCTCCACACTGTGGAAAAGAAGGGGTCCAGTTAGGAAGCTGTTTGGACAATAAACCATTTTCATTCTTTCCACCACTTCAATCAGAAGGTAAGAGAGACCTTCAAGATCGAGTCCAGCCTGTCACCTAACCCTTCTAATAGACTAAACCATGGCACCACGTGCCTCATCCAGCCTCCTCTTAAACACTTGCAGGGACGGTGACTCCACCACATCCTTGGGCAGCCCATTCCAATGCCAATCACTCTTTCCATGTAGAACTTCTTCCTAACGTCCAGCATAAACCTGCCCTGGCGGAGTTTGACACGGTGTCCTCTTGTTCTTTCCCTGGTTGCCTGGGAGAAGAGATCAACCCCACCTGGCTACAACCTCCTTTCAGGCAGTTGTAGAGAGCAATAACCTCTGCCCTGAGCCTCCTTCCTTTGTGTTACTTACTCTTAAAAAAAAAAAAACAACTAAAAACAATTAGGGCTGCAAATCCCTCATTGCTAGCTAACTGAAAGGAAATAGTAGCTGAATACAGTAGCATAGCTATCAACAATTCTTGTAACACTGGATGGTGAATTGGGAAATTGGAACTTCAGAAGAAACAAAAAAGAAAAATTGTCTGCTTGTGCCTGCAAAATAAGACAATCTCATTTTATATCCTTGATATTTTTGTTGAATGCTTCTTTTCGCCTAAAGTTATTGAAATGATGGTGGGTTGCATGCTTCAACAAGGGACATCAACAGGTGGTGTCCCTCAAGGGTCTGTGCTGGCATCAGAGCTGTTCGGTATCTTCACCAGTGGCACAGGGAGATTGAGGCACCCTCAGCAAGGCTGCAGATGACAGCAAGCTGAGTGGTGTGGGTGGTAAGGCTGAGGAGCCTGTACAGGCTGCAGAGCTGGGCTAAGGAGAACCTCATGAGGTTCAATAAGGCCAAGGGCAAGGTCCTGCATGTGGGTCAGGGCAACCCTTGACAGCAGTGCAGACTGGGGATGATGAGGTTAAGAGCAGCCCTGCAGAGAAGGACTTGGGAGTGCTGGTGGGTGAAAAGCTGGGCAGGAGGCAGCAATGAGCACCGGCAGCCAAGAAGGCCAAGGGCAGCCTGGGCTCCATCCAAAGCAGGATGAGCAGAGATGGAGAGAGGGGATCCTGCCCCTCTGCTCTGCTGAGACCTCACCTGCAGGGCTGGGGCCAGCTCTGGGGCTCCCAACCCAAGAGAGACCTAGAGCTGCTGGAGAGGGTCCAGTGGAGGGCCACAATTCTCTGATCCATAGGAAACTTTTAATTAGCACTTAGAGCAGCTTTCTTGGAGTTGGGGATCTGTGCGTACGTGAACAAAACTACTGTATTATTATGGAGCCGATTCACACATCCATGCCAATTTATAGACAGGGGCCGCTGGGAGAGGCTTGCATGCTCAAGGGAGCAATCTGCACTGGCAGCTAGTTCAGCAGAGCCAGCTGAAGAGAGAGAGCCAGGTGGAGTTCAGTGTTAGGCGCCTCGCCAGCCTCCTTTTGCAGCCCGGCATCGTGTATGAAACCCAATGGCATCTCTGCGCACGCTCGCTCTATGAAACACTCCCGCGCTGAGCGCCTCTGTCTCAGAAGCCTCTCGCCGCCTGCCAGAGGCAGCTGCAGGACGCTGGGTCGGTGAGCAGGCTACGCGGCCGGCGGCCCCGAGGATCGACCCTCTCCTGCCCCCGTGGAGCCAGCTGCTGGCAGGCACTGAGGCGGGTGGCAGTGCCCGGGAGGGCACAGTGGGGAGCTTCCTCCTGTCCTTTGTCTTCCCCGAGCCGCGCTGCCCCACCCCTCTCCAGCCCCCTCCTGGGATGGAGGCAGCTGAAAAGCTGGAAACCACTCGTGAATGTTTGCTTTTAAAAGCAAACTGTGCTCCAGACTAATGGAAGATCATGGACAGAGGAATCGAGTGCACCCTCAGCAAGTTTGCAGATGACACCAAGCTGTGTGGCACAGTTGACTTGCTGGAGGGCAGGGATCCATCCAGAGGGACCTGGACAGGCTGCAGAGGTGGGCCCAGGCTAACCTCATGAAATTTAACAAGGCCAAGTGTAAGGTCCTGCACCTGGGTCGCTGCAATCCCAAGCACAACTCCAGGCTGGGTGGTGAGTGGCTGGAGAGCAGCTCTGAGGAAAAGGACCTGGGGGTCTGGGTGGATGAGAAGCTCAACATGAGCCTGCAGTGTGCACACATGGCTCAGACAGCAACTGTGTGCTGGGCTGCATTAAGAGAGGCATTACCAGCAGGGCAAGGGAGGGGATTCTCCCCCTTTACTCTGCTCTTGTCAGACCCCACCTGGAGTACTGTGTGCAGTTCTGGAGCCCCCAGCACAAGAAGGACATGGAACTGCTGGAGAGAGTCCAGAGGAGGGTCACGAAGATGATCAGAGGGCTGCAGCTCCTCTGCTATGAGGACAGGCTGAGAGAGCTGGGGCTTTTCAGCCTGGAGAAGAGAAGGCTTTGATACAAGATAAATTAGAGAATTACACATTTTTGAGGAAATCTGTAGGAATGTTTGTTTAGCCAGACTTGTGATAAGAGCACAGGCCTGCAGGAGCCCAAGGAGAGAGGTGGGAGAGAGAGCGTCGATATCCCGGCTTGAGAGGGGCCTGTCAAGGACACCTTCTGGTCTTCGTCTCAGATAAATCTGTCAAGACCCTTAGAGGGGCTGAAACTGGGATGAAGAATGGGAAATACCTATGTTAATGAACTCTAAGAAATAATTGTAATAACCCAACCCCTTATTATGAATATGTATCCTCATGTAACATAAATTGTGGCTTGTACCGGCATGGGGTGTGCAGGATTGATGGAGTGATCCTGCCTGCACCCGGTGCCGCAATAAACATACCTACTGCACAACTCTCTCTCTGAGTTTTGGAGTCCGTTTCGCACGTCAGCTTCGAGGAGACCTTATAGCAACTTCCAGTGTCTGAAGAGGGCCTACAGGAAGGCTGGAGAGGGGGTGATCACAAGGTGTTGTAATGACAGGACGAGGGGTAATGGGTTCAAACTGGCAGAGGGGAGATTTAAATGGGATGTTAGAAGAAAGTTCTTCACAGTGAGGGTGATGAGACACGAATGGGTTGCCTGGGGAGGTTGTGGCTGCTCCCTCCCTGGATGTGTTCAAGGCCAGGCTGGATGAGGTCTTGAGCGACCTGATCTAGTGGGAGGTGTCCCTGCCCATGGCGGGGGGTTGGAACTGGATGATCTTTGAGGTCTCTTGCAACCTAAGCCATTCTATGATCTCTAACTGTGTGTCTGATGTGGAAGACAAAAGGAAAAGGATTTATTGTTTCTGCTAACTGTTCTGGCTGTTTTCTGTGTTCTGGGTGTAGGAAACATGAACGACTGGCAGAAGAAAAGCCCTCAAGACTGGGAAACATACCTAAACAAAATGGTGAAAGTTGCTGCAGTTGAGAAACTTGAATATGAAGGATGGGTGGTAACAGTGGATCCAGTGTCTGCCAGGTAAGTAGCAAAGCTTGTGTTTCTGTAAAGTTATGGGGAAAGAAGTTTGCCAGGAAGAGAAAGATCCCAAGACTGAAGCAAATTTATTTGGAGCAAAAGCTGCATGCAGGGGCTGTGTGCCATGTTCTTGTAATTGACAAGGCCTAAGAAAAAGCAGTATTATCACAGAACCATAGAATGGGTTGGGTTGGAAGGGACCTCCAAAACTCATCCAGTCCAACCCCCTGTAGTCAGCAGACACATCCTCCACTGGATCAGGCTGCCCACAGCCCTGTCCAGCCTCAGCTTAAATATCTCCAGGGATGGGCCCCAATTACCTCCCTGGGCAAGCTGGTGCAATGTTTCAGCAGCCTCCTGCTGCAGAACTTGTTTCTCACATCCAGTTTCAACCTGCCCTGCTCTAGTTTGCAGCTATTGCACTCGTCCTGTCCCTGCAGGCCTTTGGTAACAGTCCCTCTGCAACCTTCCTGTAGCCCCTTCTGGTAATCTCTACTAGGTGTCCCTGGAGCTTTCTCCAGGCTGAACAACCCCAATTCTTTTAGCCTGTCCCCATAGGCAAGGTTCTCCAGCCCTCTGGGCATCTTTATGTTCTTCTCTGGACCCTCTCCATCAAATCCATGTCCTTCCTGTGTTGGAGGTCCCAGAGCTGGATGCAACTGTGCAGGTGAGGTCTCAGCAGAGCAGAGGGGCAGGATCCCCTCTCCATCTCTGCCTACCCTGCTTTGGATGCAGCCCAGGCTGCATTTGGCATTCTGGGCTGCCAGTGCCCATTGCTGTGTTCTGCCCACCAGCACCTCCAATACTGTAGCTGATCAGGGCACTTCTCAACCCACTTCAGTAGCATTCAAATGATTGCAAAGTTTGTGAATGGATAATGAATGGATTCATGCTGACTTCATTGTGGACGTGAGGTGAGAACTTTAAGTGATAAGCACGTGTTAATGACTGCTTTTAATAGCATACCAAGCCCTGCTTCCTAAATGGAGCAGGAATGCAGGAATGTTTTTAATGCTCTATGTTGGAATCCTTATTCCTCTATCCCTGCTTTCCCCTCCAGACAGAGGGTTTAGTGCCTGCTTTGGAGAGGCATCAAGGGAAATCACTAGGGGCACTGGACAGAGCATGCTAACACAGGCTTCTAGTATCTCCAGTGAGTAACCTGACAACAGGGTTTGAGAGGCAGAATGCACCAACGACTAGGCAGAAATTTGGCTCCTGCTGCCAGAGCTTTCTGATTGTAAACTTGTCCCACATGAGTACAAGATAGGGGTAGAAATTCAAACATCTGGTTTCTGATGTGTTTTAGAACAGTTGGTTGTTACTTCAATTCTGGAATAGCTCAAGTACTCTAAAAATCTTGTCTTGGAGTTGCTATTCATTTTAATAGGAAAGGTGTGTGCAGCAGGGAGGGATTCTGAGGAGGGCCCAGGCTAAAATCAAGACACTTTGCACAAAAAGTCATTCCATTGTTGCTGGCAGTAGCAGATTAGCAAAGGCCTGACATCAAATTCTGAGACTTTTCTTCCAACAAAAGGAAGAAAATGGTTTCTGATCCTCTGTGTTGGTATATGGGGAAGAGATCTTAGAGATCTGTCTTCCTACCCACATTTTAGGACCTCTAGGATGTAAGTGCCCTTGAGAAAAGGTCAGGCTGCTACAACACGAGCCTGAATGGTGCCGTGTTGCTGTTGTGATACTGAAAGTACAGTTTTCAGTTAAGAAAATAGTAACACTCATTTTAATGAGAATATATTACTCTTTTAGTGACTACCAGTCATGAAATATGAAGAGTTTGTGATTAAAAGGTTCTGATGTCGTTAGCTGCCTTGGAAGTGCTGAAGGCATGACAGTGTCATTGGTTTTGAATGTTGGAAGACTTTATTTTCTGCATGGAGATTGGGAATGCTGCACAAAAATACTCAGCTTGCCTTCCCTGATTTCAACATGCACTTTTTAAAAAAGAAAGTAACCTACCACTTGAGAGTAATTCCAAATTTAAGCCAGAAATTGCCTGCAAAGCCTTGTTCAGTATTTTAAGGGTGTAGCAGCATGGGTTTTGAGGAAAGAATAGGCCAAGGGCAATGGTTTGAAAGTGGAGCAGGGCAGAATTAGGTTGGACAGGAGGAGGAAGTTCTGTAGAAGGAGAGTGGTGAGACACTGGCACAGGCTGCCCAGGGCTGTGCTTGAGGTCCTGTCCCTGCAGACATTCCAGCTTAGCCTTGCTGTGTCCCTGTGCAGGCAGCTCTAGCTGGAGGTGTCCCTGCTTTGTGCTGGGGGATGGCCAAGATGCCCTTGGAGGGTCTCTGCCAACCTGATGCAATCTGTGCATCTGTGAAAGCTGCTGGGTACTCTGTGGCCTAAATACCTGGGTTACACTGCTGCTAATAGAACAACTCCAGGATTCCCAGGAATCTTGGCCTGTGTTTCTTAGCTTTCAGTTAAGCACAGGGACTCAACCTTCCTTCTTTCTTTGGCAGTATCATCCTTGCAACATTCCTAGAGGATGACAAAATATCCATATCAGTTGTCCTGGGCCATGCTGTCCAGGAGGTTGAGATACTGAAAGAAGGGGACAATGAAATGAGGCAGCGGCTTTCCAGCATATTTACACCTGAAGAAAGCAAAGCCTACAGCGCAGAGGAACTTGAAAAGAGGAAGAACAGCTTGAAGACGTGGCTAGAAACAAACCACATCCCTGTGACAGAGCAAAGTGAGTCACAAGGAAGGCTCTGCGTGGCAGGAGTGCTGACAATCGACCCACCGTATGGGCCAGAAGAGTGCAGCAGCTCCAATGAGATCATTCTGTCTCGGCTTCAAGGCTTGATACAGGGCTACCAGCAAAAGCAACAGTGATGTCCTGTCTTCACAGCAGCAGCAGCAGGAATGGCTCTGCCCATCCTGTTCGAGGAACTGCCCTCTCTATCAGTATTCACTGTTTGCAAAAATGGCTGGGATTTGCCATGATTTTTTGAGTTTTGCAAGTTAAGAAAGGAATAAACTAAAAGCACAAAGCATTTTCCAGGCCCTATTTTTTTATTAAAATCCAAGCCATTGCATACTGGTGGTGGATTAAATGATCAGATGCAGTTTGCAGCTTACTCTCTCAGATGATTGCATCAGTAGGAAGTTGATCTATCAGTTTAATAATTTTTTTTTGGTAACAGTATTGTAAAACAGGAGGGGAAACTGAAGATTGTTTTCTTCCACCTTTCTGATTGAATGTATTACCTCATGGTGTAACCACCTTTGAACTTACCAGAAACTTCTATTTTAAAAATTATTTTCAAAAGAGATTTGTGTCAGTTGGACAGTTAGAATCAGTCAGGGTTGGAAGGGACCACAAGGATCACCTAGTTCCAACCCGCCTCCCGTGGGCAGGGACACCTCGCACTAGATCAAGTTGCCCAGAGCCACTTCCAGCTTGGCCTTAAACACTTCCAGGGATGAGGCTTCTGTCACCTTCCTGGGCAACCCATTCCAGGGCCTCACCCACTCTCATGGTGAAGAACCTCCTTCTCACATCCAATATGAATCTCCCCACCTCCAGCTTTGCTCCATTTCCCCTAGTGTTGTCACTACCTAATAGCCTAAAAAGTCCCTTCCCAGCTTTTCTGTAGGCACCTTCAGATACTGGAGGGCCACAATAAGGTCACCTCGGAGCCTCCCATTCTCCAAACTGAATAGCCCCAACTCTTTCAGTCTGTCCTCATAGCAGAGGTGCTCCAGCCCTCTGATCATCCTCGTGGCCCTTCTCTGAACACACTCCAGCATGTCCACATCCCTCCTGTAAC
>VWZI01005098.1:31142-84041 GCA_013396835.1 Psilopogon haemacephalus
GTGTCTGCTGTACCACACAGCTTGGTGTCATCAGCAAACTTGCTGAGGGTGCACTCAAAGCCTCTGACCA
Organism: Psilopogon haemacephalus; assembly: GCA_013396835.1. Taxonomy (NCBI): domain Eukaryota; kingdom Metazoa; phylum Chordata; class Aves; order Piciformes; family Megalaimidae; genus Psilopogon; species Psilopogon haemacephalus. Next base: position 31,213 of record VWZI01005098.1, read on the forward strand.
TGCTGCCCACAAAGATGCTGAACAAGACTGGTCCCACGACTGATCCCTGAGGGACTCTGCTTGTCACTGGTCTCCACTTGGACATGGAGCCATTGACAGCCACTCTTTGGGTGCGGCCATCAAGCCAGTTCTTTATCCATCTGGTGGTCCACCCCTCAAACCCATGTTTCACCAGCTTGGAGACCAGGATGTGGTGCAGGACAGTGTCAAAGGCTTTGCTCAGGTCCAGGTAAATGACATCAGTTGCTCGCCCCTCATTTATTAATGTTGTGACCTGTGCATAGAAGGCCACCAGGTTTGTCAGGCAGGATCTGCCCTTGGCTTTGTTTATTGGAAATTCCTTCAGATCTGTCAGGATCATGCTGATTTTTCTTTGAAATTCTTTGCTGCAGCTTTGCTGCCGTGTGTGTCCCTGAAAGGGTTGGTGGGGAGGGAGTTCTTATGAGGGCTTATTGTGATAGGACAATGGGGAATGGATTGAAGCTCGAGGATAGGATTTTAGGAAGAAGTTCTTTCCAGTGATGTGGGTGAAAGACTGGCATAGGTTTCCCATGGAGGTTGTGGGTTTTCCCTCTCTGGAGGTGATCAAGGCCAGGTTGGATGAGGCCTTGAGCAGTCTGATCTAGTGGGAGTTGTCCCTGCCCATGGCAGCGATGTTTGGAACTAGATGATTGTTAAGGTCCCTGCCAACCCAACCCATTCTATGATTCTATGTCAGTGTACCAGTACTTCACCTGTCTGTCTGGATGATAACTGGAACAAGTGGTCCTTGGCTATTCTGCTCCCTCTTTGTGCTGAATGGTAGTTACTGATTGCATTAGCTTGGGCACTACCTCAACAATTTAACCACATCGTAAACATAGAGGTTGGAAGGGACCTCCAGAGACCATCCAGTCCAGCCTGCCTGACAGAGCAGCACCACCTAGGGCTGGTAACATGGGAACAGATCCACGTGGGTTTGAAAGTCTGCAGAGGAGACTCCAGAGTCTGGAATTCTCCATTCCTTACCAACAAATAGTCCTCAAAACCAGTAGGAACCTGGTGATACAGTCAAGGTTACAGTGATAGTGCTAGCACCTGATCCTGCAGAGCATCCTAATAAACTTGATACCTTGTCTCTGTGTGCAGATTGGGTGGAAAATCCATTTTTGAGACATCACCACTGTTTGAGTTAGAATCAGAGTAACTTCAGCTGGAAAAGCCCTTTAAGACCGAGTGCAACCATTCTCTAACTCTACAAAGGCTGGGACTAAACCATGTCCTTCAGCACCACATCTCTGTCTCTGTGGAGCACCTCCATCAATGGATATTTAACCGGGGGAGTTTGTTCCAGTCTTCAAAAACTCTTTTCGGTCCATAAGTTTCTTCTAACACCTAACCCAAGCCTCTCTCAGTGCAACCTGAGGCTGTTTTTCTCCTCCTAGGGTTGAATATGCTGCCTTGTTTTAGGGAATACCAGTGCTGTGGGGCTTTATGGTGTCAAGTTGGAAGGCCTATTGATAATTGATACAAGACTTTTGAGGAAATCTGTAGGAATATTTGTTTAGCCAGACTTGTGATAAGAGCACAGGCCTGCAGGAGCCCTACGAGAGAGGTGGGAGAAAGTAGCAATATCACGGCTTGAGAGGGGCCTGTCAAGGGCACCTTCTGGTCTCCGTCTCAGATAAATCTGTCAAGACCCTTAAAGGGGCTGAAACTGGGATGAAGAATGGGAATTACCTATGTTAATGAACTCTAAGAAATAATTGTAATAACCCAACCCCTTATTATGAATATGTATCCTCTTGTAACATAAATTGTGGCTTGTACCAGCATGGGGTGTGCAGGATTGATGGAGTGATCCTGCCTGCACCCGGTGCCGCAATAAACATACCTACTGCACAACTCTCTCTCTGAGTTTTGGAGTCCATTTCGCACGTCACTATAACCCTGCAGAGGAGCCGAAAGATTGCTGGTGCCTGTCTTGTGCTGGCAGTCCCCAGCAGAGTCAAAGAGTAGGCTGCTGGAGGGCACCAAGACACACCGAGAGGAGACGGTGGCGTCCGCGGAAGGCAGCGCGCAGCAGCAGCAGCAGCAGCAGCAGCAGCAGCAGCAGCAGCAGCAGCAGCAGCAGCAGCAGCAGCAGCAGCAGCAGCAGCAGCAGCAGCAGCAGCAGCAGCAGCAGCAGCAGCAGCAGCAGCAGCAGCAGCAGCACCAGCAGCAGCAGCAGCACCAGCAGCAGCACCACGCTGCGCCGCTCCCGCCCGTCGCCGTTCTCGCGAGAGCCGCCCGAGCCCGCGCAGCGGCGCCGATCCGGCCCCGCCCCCTCGGCGTTGCCAGGCGTCCGCAGCCCCACCCCTCAGCGGCAGTGGGCGAGCGCAGCCGCTGCCGTCGCTCCGGTCGCATCGGGGGATTGCTCGGAGCTCGGCCTGTCGTCGGAAGCATGTCGCGATACGGGCGATACGGTAACGGGAGGCGCGGGGAGCCGAGCGAGGGAAAGGGCTGGGTTGCGGCGTTCGCGCCGCGCGGGTGATGGCGGCCATCGGCCGTCCCTTCGGGCCGCCCGTTGCCAGAGAAAGGGGAGCTGAGGAGGGGGACGTTAGGGCCGGGCCGCCGCGGCGAGGCCGTCGGTGCACGGTCGGCGGAGAGTGGGCCCTGATAAAGGTGCGGGGGGGGGAGAAGGCGGCCCCGGCGGGAGCGCCCCAAAATGGAGGCGGTGTCAAAGATGGCGACAGCGGCGGGAGGGGGAGGGGTGGCGCCAGCCGCGTGTTGGGCGCCGCGGCTGCGCGAGGCGAGTGCCGCGGGCAGGATGCGGCCCTGACATGGCCTCGCTCCCGGCAGAGACCAAGGTGTACGTGGGAAACCTGGGTACGGGCGCCGGCAAAGGCGAGCTGGAGAGAGCCTTCAGCTACTACGGGCCGCTAAGAACCGTGTGGATCGCGAGGAACCCGCCGGGGTTCGCCTTCGTGGAGTTCGAAGACCCGCGGGATGCCGAGGATGCTGTGCTTGGCCTTGATGGGAAGTACGTACAACCCTAACGCTCTTGCTGCGTCGGCTGCAGTCTCTGACTTCAGCCTCTACCCCTTGTCCTGTATGGGATGAACCCAGCGAGTAATTAATGCGTACACACTCTTGCAGGATAATATGCGGCTCCAGGGTTAGGGTGGAAGTGTCGACGGGAATGCCTCGTCGCTCCCGTTACGACAGGCCTCCTGCGCGGCGCCCCTTTGACCCTAACGACAGATGCTATGAGTGCGGTGAGAAAGGCCACTATGCTTATGATTGCCACCGCTATAGTCGCCGAAGGAGGAGCAGGTACGTGCGGGGCCGGCGCAGCCGCGTTGCTTCGCCATTTTACTTTCGTGTTGCTCTTGCTAGCAAAGAACTGAAATGTTGCTCCGGTTTTAAACTCTTAATGTTGTAAGCCAGCAGGTATATATTGGGGTTGTTTTTTTTTCTTACTATTTAAAAAGATATTTTTTGCTAATACATATCAACTGTTAATATCTTAATAATCAACCTGGTCAAAACCTTTCAGGTTTCTTCGTTTGAGTCAGTCGCCTTGATTCAGAATGTCACGAGCCTTAAGATTTCTTGCTGAGGCGCCTTGCAAATCCGACACTTAAGATCCTCCTAGACCTTGAGGTGATCAGCATAAGAGGCCAGATCCCCTCGAGCCATCTACACGTAGCTTCACCTTATTCTTTAAGGGCAGAAAATTTGAGACGGTGATCGCCGTAACAGTAAATTTGGCTTTCAATTGGGGGCCCCCCTCCGGTTTAGAAAGAGGAACAGCAGATTGACCACATGCCCAGCTAGACAAATCTTCTTGCGTCAATCAAGCCTCACCCTGGCTCACTGGGCTGTCAGTTTGATCGTCGTTAGATTGAAGAGAACACCTAGATGCAGCGATCGGCTATAGATACTTCTAGACCGTCTAGATCTGCTAGACCTTGGGCCAAAGAGGGTCGACCTGCAAACTTGCAAGGTTTATTTTAAATCCACATTACAGTGTTTTCTATTCTAATGTTAAATTCTGCAATGTCATTCAGCTTTTAACATTTTTCTAGGTTAGTAAAATGCTCAAGACGAGTAGGCCCAGAGATTTCTTTTTTCCAGCTGACAGATGCTAGTGGTGTGTTTTTGTTGGTTTGGTTTGGTTCCCCCACTCCCCCACTGCCATGTTGGTTTTGTTTTTTTTTTTTCTTTTTTTTTTTTAAGGAGCATTAGAAAGCACCCCTCCATGTATCAGGCGCTCCAAAAGAGGATTAAGAAAGTCAGTAAAAGTCTCCTGGCTTAAGTTTTGACATGCTTGCTCTTTAAAGCCTAACGAAGGGAGGGGATACACACTTCCAAAGGACAAAGACAGGGAAAACACTATTTACTGACACAGGGTACATATATGCTTTTGTATTCAGATATACNAGCTTCTGGCAATTTTGTCTTCCTTCTTTTTCTTACTCCTCTCTTTAGTTCCACCTGTTTTTGTAGTCAGTGTTAAAAGTGCCTGGCAGTGATTTTGGTGGTTTTTTTCCACCCCCTTTTGTTTTGTAGATCGAGGTCAGCTTCCTACCGCAGGTCCAGATCAATATCTCCTCGTAGGTATAGATCGTTTTCGCCCCGCAGATCTCGTTCTGGTTCCTTAAGGAGATCAAGGTATGTGTTTTCTCTGAAGCTATTTGCTCAAAGTACCTTTTGGAGTGAGTATTGCGTGTATGTAGCAGTTCCTCTTCTTGCAGAAACCTCCTCAGTGTTTTATTCCACCCCTGAGAGCCAAGCTGACTGCTTGCTTTGGACTTCAGTTTAAGAACTGCTTTTTCTGAGATGTGTTTGTATGTACCCCAGTTAGTGCCTTGAGTGATGGTTAAGGTTTCCTGCTTCAAGTTCAAGTATAGAATGAGTGATTATGCTGTTTATGAGGACAGTGGGGTTTCATCCTGCATTTGGGTAGGATATGGTTAACTTCTGCATGGGATAGCCGACCCAACTAGCCAGCAGGGCATTCCAACATCGTGGCCAGTGTGTAAAGGGAGGGCTGGCTGGTAGCATTAATTTTTAACGTTACTTCATTAGTAGTGTTACTGTTACTTTGCCTGCCAAGTCCTTCATGTTCAGTATTTTAAGGGTGTAGCAGCATGGGTTTTGAGGAAAGGATAGGCCAAGGGCAGTAGTTTGAAAGTGGAGCAGGGCAGAGTTATGTTGGACATTAGGAAGAAGTTCTGCAGAAGGAGAGTGGTGAGACACTGGCACAGGCTGCCCAGGGCTGTGCTTGAGGCCCTGTCCCTGCAGACATTCCAGCTCAGCCTTGCTGTGTCCCTGTGCAGCCTGTTCTAGCTGGAGGTGTCCCTGCTGAGTGCCAGGGGATGGCCAAGATGCCCTTGGAGGCTCCCTCCCAACCTGATGTGACTGTGACTTACATGATCTCAGTTGTGTAAGTCATGCAGTAGTGGCTCAGTGTTCACTTCTCTCTAGGTCTAGATCCAGGTCACGCTCAAGGTCCCGTTCTGTTGTGTGGCCTCGAAGCAGGTAAGATCCTTCTTCTAATTCTAGGTGAGAATACCTTTGGGGTTTAGAAGGTTGTGGGTTTTAAAAAAAATTCCTCAGGGGAGTTTGGTGGAAGGGATTAAATGGTTGTGGAGTATAGCAGTCCCTGCACTTCAGGTTAGTAATTCAAGCCTTTCACAGTGGTTGATTGCTTCTAACAAACATGACTTTGGTCTGTGGCATGGATGTGTTAGGAAGTATGTGAAGAAAACTTTTGTATGCCTGCAGAAAATGCTTGAACTCATGAAGGTCAGTTAGGACAAGGGCAGAGTCCTGCATCTGGGGAGGAGCAACAGCAGGCACCAATACAGGTTAGGAATTGCCCCGCTGGAAAGCATCTCCATGGAGAAAGACCTTGGAGTGCTGGTGGGCAGCAGGTTCTGCATGGGGCAGCAATTTGTCCTTGTGGTCAAGAGTGCCAAGAGCATCCTGGGGTGCAGCAAGGAAAGTGTGGCCATAAGGGCTAAGGAGGTTCTCCTCGGCTCTGCCCTGCTGAGACCACACCTGGAATGCTGTGTCCAGTTTTGAGATCCCCACTTCAAGAGGGACAGGGATAGAGTCCAGTGGAGAGCCATGAGGATGATTGTGGGACTGGAACAGCTCTGCTGTGAAGAGAGGCTGAGAGCCCTGGCACTGTTTAGTCTGGAGAGGAGAAGGCTGAGAGGGGATTTGATCAATGTCTATCAATAGTTGAGGGGTGGGTGTCAGGATGAAGGTGCCAGGCTCTGTTTGGTGGTGCCCAGGGACAGGACAAGGAACAACAGGTCCAGGCTGGAAGCCAGGAGGTGGCACCTCAAGATGAGGAGAAAGTTCTTTGGTGTGAAGGTGCTGGAGGCCTGGAGCAAGTTGTCCAGAGAGATTGTGGAGTCTCCTTCTCTGGAACCTTTCAGACCCCACCTGGATGTTTTCCTTTGTGATCTGCCCTGGATGATCCTGCTGTGGCAGGGTGGGGCTGGACTGGATGACTTCTGGAGGTCATTTCTAACCCCTACCATTCTGTGACTCTTTGACCTTGTGTTGCTTACGTTTTTCTTGGCAACTCTCAAACGCTGGGGCAGGGGCAGAAGGCACTGAAAAGGTTGCTGGTCCTGCCTGAGCTCTTAGTGACCGCTTCTCAGCTTTGTTAGTTCCAGCTCCATGAGGTGGTTCCGATTCCACTGGTGCAGTGCCAAGAAATAGTTATGATTCGGGTAGGATGCTTTACTTGAAGGTTGGAGGGCTGAGTGAACAGGACCGTGAGCCCTAATGCCACAGATTTTGAAGGCCTGTGATGTGTAGCGCTGGTTTTGTGGATTTGGGTGTTTTCTGTGCTGAAACAAGCTGAGGGAGATGGGTATTGACTATTTGTTGCTGCATTGTTTTCCTCTGTCCTTTGTGATCAGTCTTGGTTAGATGAAGAGTGAAAGAATAGGATAAAAATGGATGTGAGAGCTGCAGTTGGAAGAAGTTGCCTGTGGCTTTTAGACATCTGCCTACTGGTTTAGGACTGAGCCTTTAAGAGAACAATAATTATTGTGGCTGGAGCTGTCCTGACTTCATTGCTGGTACAGGCCTGGGCTAGCTAGGCTGAGGGAAGCATGGTGAAAACTCCAGCCACTGCTGGTCCACTGCCAACACAGCAAAACACTGGCAGCTAATTGCTGCTGCTCTGCAGTCTTGCTTTGTTGCTGTGCCTCTTGCAAGGAGGATTTGTCAGCAGTTCTTGTAGTAAGCAGGCAGGTCCTGCTTGACCAACTGATCTCCTTCTCTGAGCAGGTAACCTACCTGGTGAGTGAGGGAAAGGCTGTGGATGTTGTCTACCAGAACTTCAGTAAAGCCTTTGACACCATCTCCCACAGCATTCCCCTCAAGAACCTTGTGGTTCATGGCATGGACAGGTGGACTCTTTGCTGGGCCCAAAGAGTTGTAACAAAGGAGCTCAACCCTGCTGGTAGATGGTTGCAAGTGGTGTCCCCCAGGGCTCAGTGCTGGAGCCAGTTCTGTTTAGTGTCTTTAGTAATGATCTGGGTGAGGAGATCCAGGCACCTTCAGTCAGTTTGCAGATGGCACTGAGTTGGGAGGGAGTGTGGAGCTGCTGGGGGCAGCTTCTGGCTCTGCTGAGGGACCTGCCCAGGCTGCATCCATGGGCTGAGGTCAATGGAATGAGATTCAACAAGGCCAAGGGCTGGCTTCTGCACCTGGGGCACAACCACCCCAGGAAGGCTTCAGGCTGGGAGAGAAGTGGCTGCAAAGTGCCCAGCAGAGAAAGCCCTGGGGGTACTGGTGGACAGCTGGGTGAAGGTGAGCCAGGCTGTGGCCAGGTGGGCAAGGAAGGCACCAGCACTGGCGCTGTCCTGGATCAAAACCAGTGTCCAGCAGGAATAGGGCAGTGATGGTGTCCCTGTATTGGGCCCTGGTGAGACCACAGCTTGAGTGCTGTGTTCAGTTCTGGGCACTGCAGCACAGGAAAGACATTGAGGGTCTGGAGGGCATCTAGAGAAGAGGATATTGGAGGGCATCGTGTGAAGAGAGGCTGAGGGAGCTGAGAGTGTTTAGTCTGGAGAGGAGGAGGCTGAGGGGAGACCTTGTTGCTCTCTACTGCTGCCTGAAAGGGCTGGAGTGAGGCTGGGGTTGGGTTCTTCTCCCAAGTAACCAGAGATAGAAGAGGAAATGTGCTTAAGTTGGGCCAGGGGAGGGTTAGATTGGAGATTAGGAAAAATGTCTTTGCTGCAAGAGTGGTCAGGGATTGGCACAGGCTGCCCAGGGAAGTGGTGGAGTTCCCATCCCTGGAGGAGTTGGAGAAGCTGTAGAGGTAGTGTTTCAGGATAGACTTCAGTGGTCACCGCAGGTGGGTTGCAGTTTGGACTCGATGCTCTTGGAGGTCCAACTTCAAGGATTCTGTGGGAAGAGGCTGCTCTTGTGTGCTGCCTCCCTGTAGCAGGCATGTAGAGAGTCATGCTCATGCTAAAGAATGCAAGCTTCATCCTGTGTGACTGTGATAGAGGAACAGCATCAGTGGCTCTCGGAGGGAGGGTGCCTCAGCAGTGACTGGGAAGATTCCCCAGCAGTGGCGTGTAGCAGTTTGTGTAACTTGCAGCAGGTGTCCCTGTAGTATTTCTGGAGGTTACTAGGCCAGGTAGAGGGGAATCTTGATCACTCCTTGAAAACACTTCCTAGCAGAAATAGCAGAAATACACTTTGTTTTGGCCAAGACAATTTGGACATGTGGGCTGATTCTAAAGCAGTGTGGCCAGCAGATGGAGGGAGGAGATTCTGACACTTTGCTCTTCTGAGACCTCACCTGCAGTGCTGCATCCAGCTCTGGAGCCCTCAGCACAAGAAGGACATGGACCTCATGGAGCAGGTCTAGAGGAGGGACAGGAAAATAATCAAGGGGAGCTCTGCTATAGGCACAGGCTGAGGGACCTGGGGATGTTTAGCTTGGAGAAGGCTCCAGGCAGACCCAAGTGCAGCCTGCCAGGGGCTACAGGAAGGCTGCAGAGGGACTGTTGCCAAATGCCTGCAGGGACAGGATGAAGGCAATGGCTGCAAACTAGAGCAGAGTAGATTGAGATTGGATGTGAGGAGCAAGCTCTGCAGCAGGAGGCTGCTAGAACACTGCACCAGGTTGCCCAGGGAGGTGATGGGGCCCATGCCTGGTAAGATCATGGAGCAGATCCTCCTGGAGGCACTACTGAGACAGGAGAACAGTGAAGAGGTGATTGGGTGCAATCAGCATGGCTTCACCAAGGGCAGATCCTGCCTGACAAACCTGGTGGCCTTCTATGCACAGGTCACAACATTAATAGATGAGGGATGAGCAACTGATGTCATTTACCTGGAGCTGAGCAAAGCCTTTGACACTGTCCTGCACCACATCCTGGTCTCCAAGCTGGTGAAACATGGGTTTGATGGGTTGACCACCAGATGGATAAAGAACTGGCTTGATGGCTGCACCCAAAGAGTGGCTGTCAATGGCTCCCATGTCCAGGTGGAGACCAGTGACAAGTGGAGTCCCTCAGGGATCAGTCGTGGGACCAGTCTTGTTCAGCATCTTTGTGGGCAACATGGACAAAGGCATTGAGTGCACCCTCAGCAAGTTTGCTGATGACACCAAGCTGTGTGGTGCAGCANACAAATCCAGGCTGGGCAGTGGCTGGCTGGAGAGCAGCCCTGAGGAGAGGGACGTGGGGGTGCTGGTGGGTGAGAAGCTCAACATGAGCCAGCAGTCTGCACTTGCAGCCCAGAGAGTCAACCAGATCCTGGGCCTCATCAGGAGAAGTGTGGCCAGCAGGTCGAGGGAGGTGATTCTCCCCCTCTACTCCGCCCTGGTGAGACCCCACGTAGAGTACTGTGTCCAGTTCTGGAGCCCCTGTTACAAGAGGGAAGTGGACATACTGGAATATGTTTGGAGAAGGGCCACGAGGATGCTCAGAGGGCTGGAGAACCTCTGCTATGAGGACAGACTGAAATAATTTGGGCTATTCAGTTTGGAGAAGAGGAGGCTCCACGGTGACCTTATTGTGGCCTTCCAGTATCTGAAGGGGGCCTACAAGAAAGCTGGGGAGGGACTTTTTAGGCTACAAGGTAGTGAGAGGACTGGGGAATGGAGCAAAGCTGGAGGTGGGGAGATTGAGACTGGATATGAGGAGGAAGTTCTTCACCATGAGAGTGGTGGAGCCCTGGAACTGGTTGCCTGATGGGGTGGTTGGGGCCACTTCCCTGGAAGTGTTTAAGGCCAGGTTGGATGAGGCTCTGTCCAGCCTAATCTAGGGTAGGGTGTCCCTGCCCACGGGAGGCGGGTTCGAACTAGGTGATCCTTGTGGTCCCTTCCAACCCTGACTGATTCTATGATTCTGTATTCAAGGTGAGGCTGGACAGGGCTGTGGGCAACCTGCTCTAGTGGAGGATGTCCCTGCTGAGTGCAGGGGGTTGGACTGAATGAGCTTTGGAGGTCCCTGCCAGTCGAGCCCATTTTGTTTGTATGTTGAATGCTTTCTGATATTCAGGACTAGTACCCACCTGGGTCCTGACACACGAGAGGGACAGTTAGTTTCTAAGTAAAGTGACATGGTCAGGTCTCCCTGGTTAGGTAGATTTTAGTTCTTAACATGAACTTGGTTCAGTTTTACACATCAGCCAGCAGGTGTCCAAGTGAAATGCTGTTTTCATTGGGATGACTGGTGAAAATCTGTGATGCTTTAAGAGAAGTGGCCCTGGGAGCTTGCCTGTGCTTCACTCCAGGCTCTCTGCTGGAAAGTCTTGCTTGACGTTGCTTTTCCCTTTATGGGACAGGCAGAGAGTGTGGGAGCCTGGCAGAAGGTCTTTGTGAAAGTGGTAGCTGAAGCTTTGCTGGGCAGCTTCTTGTGGTTGTTCTCTTGTCTACAGCTAAGCAGCTTCTGTGCAGTAAGAGAGAAAGGATTCTTCTGAACTGTCCTCAGAACAGCCTGTAGCACCAGAGCCTTCCTCTATGGTTTGTGCTGCTGGGCAATGGGGCTGTTCTGCTGTCTTAGCTCAGCTTCATCGTCCTTGCCTGCCTCTGCCTGCTTTCTGAGCTTTGTTTTTCTCTTATTGTAGGTCTGGGTCCCATGGTAGATCTAAATCTGGCTTACCTGCTAAAAGGTGAGCATATAAGTAGCCTGGGGTGGGGGATTGCTAGTTTTGTTGGTTGGTTGTTTTTGTGGTGTGTCTTTTTTTTTTTTTTTTTTGTGGTTTATTTGTTTTTAGTCATTCAATGTACCTGATGGGAGTAGTATTCCAGTTGNTTTTTTTTTTTTTTTTCTCCAGTGTTAGGAAGCTATTGCTGCTTTTGGTTGAGGGCAGCAGGCAGTTCTTTCAGGAGGATTGTGGCGAACAGTTTGTTTAGTTTAAAACCCACGATTGTGCCACAATGTTTTTGCTAGGATTGGGGGTTCACAGCTGTCTGTACTTGTCAATCTTCCTGCCTCTCCTCTGCTTGATTCATTGCTCCTGCTCTGCAGGATTTCTGTGTTTGTTTTAGAGCTGCTTGGAAGCTGTGTGTGGCTCTTTTCCAAAGGATTCCAGCTTTCAGCAGTTCCCTTCTCAACTGCAGCTTCTTGTTCGAAGCAATTTGGTGTAGTTGCTGTTAGCAGCATTAAGGGTGGTGTGGTTTTACATGTTTAACATCATCAATCTGTTGTCACTGTTGTAAATGGTCCAAAGTGGGTCCTGATAAATCACACTGATTAATTTTTTTCTTCTTAACAGTCGCTCCAAGTCCAGATCACCATCTCCAAAGAGAAGGTAAGGAGCATCAAGCTGGAGCATGCTGGGCAGCTTCAGAGCCAGTGTCTGAAGTGGCTGCTGTAGAACTTGTGCAAGGATAAAAGCTTGGAAGTGTTTCACTTGCCTTAATTTGTGACCTTGGGAAAAGAGGAATTATTATGTGAACATCTTGCTGTTAAAAATATGACAGGGAGGTGGTTGTGTCCCCATCCCTGGAGAGATGTTCAAGGTGAGGCTGGACAGGGCTGTGGGCAACCTGCTCTAGTGGAGGATGTCCCTGCTGACTGTAGGGGTTGGACTGGATCACCTCTGGAGGTCCCTTTCAACCCAGACTGTTCTATGATGTTTTATGGGCACTTCCTAAGTCAAACCTTCATGATAGTAAGTCTCGGGTAACCTGTTTGAAGGAAATTTTGAAAGAGTACAGAAAATGTGGGCAAATCTGAATCAAGTACTCCAAAGATCCAGAGGGATTTTAGTCTGGGAAATAAGTGAGTAAGGTATGGAGCAACTCATGCCTATGTGGTAGGATTAAATTGCTGCTTGGTGGCTCTGACTCAGCTGCACAGCTGCCAAGTTTTGCTGTGTACTGCGAAGCAAGAAGCAAGTCCTGCTCTGTGATCAGGGGAGTATCTGTTGCAGTTTGGGTAGCCTGAAATACTGGCTTGTGGCCTTGAGCTGGAGCCATTCAGAGTAAGGCAGAGCAAGGGCCCCTCTGCACAGCTGGAGCACCAGTTCCACATCTCACCATGTTGCTGCAGCTGCTCTTGTCAAGCTTAGAGCAGCTGTGACTTAGAAGTATGAATTGAAACACAGAGTTCATGAACAGTGAGAAATGAAAGCCCTGTGGGCAGGTGCATTACAAGGAGAGGGGGAGAACATGCCTGAACAGGGGAAAACTTGGGCTAGCCCCCAGAGTTTGTTACGTTTGCTCTAGGAACTGCTCATCCTCTTTCTCTTTTCCTTTCAGCCACTCACCATCAGGAAGCCCTTGAAGGAGGAGTGCCAGTCCTGAAAGAATGGATTCAAGTTTAAAATGTTTTAAGAAGAAAATTTATTTTGTTTACATTACTATGAGGGATTTTTGTGGTGTCTTTATAAATGTTAAGGGCTTCAACTGTTAAGGCTGTTTCTATTTGACTAACAATTGGCATGAACCTTTGACAAGTCTTACCAGTAGACTAATGCAAACCTTTTTGTTGTGTTCCTGTTGTGTGATCTGGAGCTGCTGGGCTTTTTTTATCGGCTCACTGAAATAATAAACTCTGCATTTCTAAGAATCAGTTTGATGGTAACCCTGCTGCTTTTTAAAGATCTGGGTGGCTAGAGCAGGGCACTGAAAAGCAGGAGGCAGCTTGCTACAGGCCTGTTGTGGTATGTGCCTGTTGTAGGGCCTGATTACTTAGGGCGCAACAGCTCTGGTTCTTATTGTGTGTGGTCTTGGCCATTATGGTGATCTGTACCTTGTGCTGGTTTGCACCTCCTCAGAGCTCAGTGAAACTGAAAACTGGATGGAGGTGATTTGACCTACAGAAATGTTTACAAAGGGCATTAAAATGAAGCCTATGTGAATGCTGTTGTGCCTGTTCTGTTGGTTAGAGGGTGACTAAAGGTATTTGGAGTATTTCTGGCAGGGAAACAGTTGAAGTAAAACAAGACCTCTGCAAGTGTTTACTTCCTGCTTGTCCAAATAGTACCACAGCTGTGATGCTTGGGCTAAGGTGGCAGTTCTATTGCAGCAGATGATGCATTTCCATACTCTTTTCAGGAAACTTGGGCTTTTTTTACACCAGCAGAGCCTGGAGGATATGTTTAAGTCAGCAGGACATTGGGGGAACCAAGAGCTCATGTTACACCTATCCAGCCTGCTCTACATGCTAACATCTCCTTTGGCAGTCAAGTGTGGCCAGAGGACTTGCTGTGTCCCATCAGCTGCTCTGGCACACTGGACAGCTGGCTGCATGCAGAGAGTGACTGAGAGACTGAAGGGCAGTGTGATTGAGGCTAGAGCAAGGGCTTTGCCAGTTGGCTTTGTTTCGGCAGCGCAGTGAGGAGTGCTGAATGATTGGCACTTAGAGGACTTGCTTACAGTGTGTTCTGGCCTTGGCTGCTGTCTGCAGGCCAGAGAAGGCCTCTCGCCGTAGTTAGTGCAGCATGGCATGGGGCACTGCTCATTAATGCTTTTACAAGAAGCTACGGTAAGCCCCTGTAGATTACTTCACAAGGACTTGATAGGCCTATCCTGTGCCTCTTTCCTATGTTTTAGGACCTGGGTGCATAGAAGGATGAGCCAATGACTCCTTGATGATGATTCTGCAATTAATGTTTTGGCATAACCACAGTCCTTTAGAAGCTGCAGAAGAGGGAGATGGAAACAATAGCATTAAAGTGGGGTGACCTAAACACGCTGGGAGAGGTGGAGGCAGAGGATTTCCCTGGTGTCTTGTCCCATGGCAGAATTGGCCCCTTTCATGATGCTTTTAAAGGGCTTAAGGGGTAGCCTTTTCTTCCCTTTGTACTGAGGAAACAAACTAACTCTTCAATAAACGTGTAGACACAAACCCCTCTAGTGCTATATTTCTTTCTCACCCTTTCTGCTCTGGATATTGCAATAAAGTAGGAGGTAGGTTGGGATGTAGGGGTCAAGGAGGGCTGGAAGGATGGTTACTGTGAGGAAGCAGTAGGGCAGGAGGTTGGAGAGGGAACCACTTTTCATTTGCTGCTGGAAGTGATGCTTCTCCTACCTTGTGGAGAGGCTGCTGGTTACTGATAGCACTGCCACTGTGCTGGTGCTTGGCCATCTGTGTTTAACTCAGGGGGCTCATCCTCTCTTAAAGACTGCTGTGCTGTAGAGGGCTGGAAGTGTTTCTCCACTCCATAGCCAGCACAAATGGCATGGCACAGCATCACAGGATCATGGCAGTTGGAAAAGTTCTTTGAATTCCAACCCTCTCTAGCTCTGCTAAGGCTGGGGCTAAACCATGGCCCTCATGTACTCTTGTCTCTGCCTCTTGAACTACCCAGGGACGGGCATTTAACCACCTCTCTGGGCAGTGCTTGAAAACTCTTTTCAGTGAAGACATTTCTTCTAATTAGTCAACTTAGTGCAACTTGAGGCTGTTTTCCTCTTCTATCACCTGTTCCTAGGGGAGCTATAGAGAACAATGAGGTCTCCCCTCAGCCCCATCTTCCTAGGCAGGTTCTCCCCAGCCCTGCTCTCCAGACCTTTCCCCAGCTTCACTGCCCTTTTCTGGACATGCCACCTCTTAAGGCTGTAAGGCATGCAGCAGTGCTGCATCTAGCAGTCCTGCCTCAGCACCTCCTGTCTGGCAAACTCTGTATGCCCCTGCACTGCAATAATAACCTCCTCCAGCCCTTAATAGCTTTCACTAAAACCCCAGCAAAGCAGCAATGCAAGCACTTCCAGGACCATGGTGCTGCTGCTGACAACACAAAACTGGAACAGAGAACACACCTGCTGAGACCTGCACTGCTCTGCTACTTTGAGATCTCCTGTGTGTTGCTGTGAAACTGCTACAAAAAAAGCCCCTGAAGTGTTGAAAATCATCCACAGATTTCGTGGGGTTGGGAGGTAGTCTCAAAGCTCATCTTGTCCACCCCCTGCTCTCAGCAGGGACACAGCAAAGCTTTGAATGTCTGCACAGACAGGGCCTCGAGCACAACCCTAGGCAGCCTCTGCCAGTGTCTCACCACTTTCCTTGTGCAGAACTTTCTCCTGACGTCCAGCCTAGCTCTACCCTGCTCCAATCCCAAACCATTACCCTTGACCCATCCCCACAGGCTCTTCTGAACAGTTCCTCCCCAGCCTGCCTGCAGGTCCCGAAATGCAGCTCTAAGGTCTACCTGGAGCCTTCTCTTCCCCAGGCTGAACAGCCCCAACTCTCCCCGCCTGTCCCCACAGCAGAGTGTCTCCAGCCCTCTGAGCATCTCTGGGGATTCCTCTGGACCTTCACCATCAAGTCTGTGTCTCTATTGGGTTGCAGGCCACACAGCTGGACACAGTACACCTTTAAGGGCTTTGGGCTGAACCACAGGCAAAGGAATCCCTGGTGAGCCAAGACTGACAACCTCAGTGAAGTCTTGGCCAAAATGTAGTGAGATGGAACCAGTTTGTGATGTCCTTGCTGCCTCCAGCCACTGTCACCAGCCCTCCTGGAAGCAGCAGGTTATTTTGGTGCTCAGAAAACACTCCTGGCAGTGTACAGCACCATGAAAAGAAAGAACCCAGAACACCACTTTACTTCCTGGGAGGGGAATTTCCCTCCTGCCATTTCTCCAGAGCATAGCATTAGCCCTTTTGTCCCAGCAAAGGCAAACCAACCCAACCTCCCAAACCCCAAAGCTGCTGACTTGATCTGCCACACAGCCCAGCATGTTTGGGGCCAACAAATCAGTCAAGACACTTGATGCCACTCATTCTTTGTAGGCAGCTACTGCGTGGTCACCAGCTTCACGATCATGCCAATGATGCGAGAACCACGGGGACACATGCACAGATCCATGCTGGGGTTCCTGATCTTATCCTGTAGCAGCTGGTCCAGTTCGCAGCGCAGCTCCTTCACGAGCTCAGCCACCTGGCACGGGGCAGGAAAAATGAATCATAGAATGGTTTAGGTTGGAAGGGACCTCAAAGATCATCCAATTCCAACCCCCAATTCCAACACTTCCCACCAGCCCAGGTCACTAAAGGCCTCATCCATCCTGGCCTCGAACACCTCCAGGAAGGGAGCAGCCACAACCTCCCTGGGCAACCTTTGCCAGTGTCTCACCACCCTCACTGTCAGGAACTTCTTCCTAACATCCCGTTTAGATGTCCCCTCTGCCAGTTTAAACCCATTCCTCCTCCTCCTGTCATTATAAGACCTTGTCGATAGTCCCTCCTCAGCCCTCCTGTAGGCCCTTTCAGATACTGGAAGGCTACTCCAAGGTCTCCTCAAAGCCTTCTCGTCTGCTGGCTGCAGAACCCCAACTCTCTGAGTCTGTCCTCATAGCAGAGCTGCTCCAGACCTCTGAGCATTATTCATGGCCCTAAACCAGGTGAGCGCCAGAGCCTCGCAGCCTGCCCCAGGGCAGCACCGCCCTGCTCCTTACCTGGTGCGAGGCGGCCTGGAAGCGTATCCAGCCATCGTCCAGGGAGATGAGGAAGTGGCCCTGCTGCAGCTGCGTGCGCACCTGCCCGCCACCCAGCAGCACCAACGGGTACACTGACACCATGCTGCAATCACGGATGAACACACGGCTGGTCTTGATCTTCTCGTGATACACCAAGTAGGGGCTCTCGAAGTGCCGGATCTGCAACAGGCACACAACGGCCACAGCTCTTCCTGCCTGCTCGGGCATGCAGGGGCCTGCCTGCTGCATCTGCGCAGGCTTCCCCGGCCCCTCCTCCAGCTACATGGAGCAGCCTACGTGCCCAGCGGAGCACCTCCCTCACTCAGCCTCTTGCTGACCGGTGAGAGCTGCCAGTACCGTGCCAGGCATCCATTGCCCCTTCCGGCTTTGCAATGAGACTGTGAGAAATCAGCAAGCCTCAAGACCCCCAAGTTCTCCATTTCATGCAAAGGACTCAGTGTCCAAATAGAGACAGTGACAAGAGTGTCCCTCAGGGGTGGGTACTGAGACCAGAGCTGGGTAACATCTTTGCCAGCAACATGGGCAGTGGGACTGTGGCACCCTCAGCAAGTCTGGGGGTGACACCAAGCTGTGTGGTGCAGTTCACACACTGGAGGGAAGGATCCAGCCAGAAGGAACTGGACAGGCTGCAGAGGGACCTGGACAGGCTGCAGAGGGCTGCCCAAGCCAACCTCCTGAAGTTCAGCAAGGCCAATTGCTAGGTTCTGCACCTGGGTCAGGGCAATGTCAAGCACAAGTCCAGGCTGGGTGAGGAGCGGCTGGAGAAGAGCCTAGAGGAGAAGGACTTGGGGATGTCAGGGCATTAAGGGTTGGAAGGGACCTCCATAGATCATCGAGTCCAACCCCCCTGCCAGAGCAGGTCCAGAGAATCCAGCACAGGTCACACAGGAATACATCCAGACAGGGCTGGAAAGGTTCCAGAGAAGGACACTCCACAACCTCTCTGGGCAGCCTGTGCCAGGGATCTGGGACCCTTACGGGCAAGAAGTTCTTCCTCATGTTGAGGTGCAGCTTCCTGTGCTGCAGTTTCCATCCATTGCCCCTTGTGCTGTCACAGGGCACAAATGAGCAGAGGCTGTCCCTGTCCCTTCCTTCCTGACCTCCAGCCCTCAGCTATTGATAGATATTGATTAGCTCCCCTCTCAGCCTTCTCCTCTCCAGACTAAGCAGCCCCAGGGCTCTCAGCCTCTCCTTACCAGGCAGTGCTCCTGCCACCTTGCAAGCTGTGCTGGCTTGAACTAATTGGAGAATTTGAGTGAGAAATTAAACTGTTGGCTGAGAAATGAAAATACATGATGTCACTTCACTCACAGCTTTACTGAGAAAGAAAAAAAATGTTTTAAGAGTTGTAACCCAAATATAGATAAGTCAGATGGTTTCAGACCACTCAGGGCTGTGGCTGCTCTCCTTGCATAGTTCCTTTGTGTCTGCCTTTGTAGCTAATTCTCAATAATTCTACTAACTTCTTTCCTACTGCTAACCCCCCTGGTCAATCTACCTTCACCTATCTGCTGCATCAACAGCTGGTGAGATAAGATTGGGGAAGGGGGGAAAGGTGGTAGGGGGTGGTTGGAAAAACCCCTCTTAGGGATTTTGGTCTCTGGGAGGGCTGTGGTGTTTCTGTATTACTTTTTTTCACTGTATGTATCTGTAAATATCTGTTATACATTGTAAATATCTGCCTGTATATTGAGCATTGCTGTAAATATAAAGCTTCATTTACCAACTTCCAGCCGACTGAGTCCTAGCTGGGGTTATATCAAAAGGTGGGGTGAAAGGTAACTGCTAAACCACCACACAGCCCTCCCTTAGACTCTCTCCAGCAGATCCCTCTTGAACTGGGGAGACCAAAATTGAACACATTATTGCAGGTGGGTCCTCACCAGGGCAGAGTAGAGGGGGAGGAGAACCCCCCCCTGGATCTGCTGCCCACACTCTTCTTAACACCCCTCAGTTTGTCAGCTGATGCCAAATTGCCCAGGAGCCAGCACTGGTTGCTGACAGCCCAGAGCCAGCTGTGTGCTGGCTGCATCCAGAGCAGGGAGAGCAGCAGCACAAGAAGGAGATTCTGCCCCTCTGCTCTGCTCAGACCTCACCTGCAGCACTGACTCCAATGCTGGAGCCCCCAGGCAGACCTTAGAGCTGCCTTCCAGTACCTGAAGGCTCCACAGGACAGCTGTGAAGGGACTCTTGACAAGAGCTGGGGAGCAACAGGGTGATGGACAATGGATTGAAGCTTGAGGAGGGCATACTAAGACTGGAGATTAGGAAGAATTTATTTATAGAGTGAGGGTGGGGAATCACTGGCACAGGCTGCCTAGGGAGGCTGTGTCTGACCCCGGTTTAATGGCCATGGTGGGGCTAGGTTGCTGGTTGGTCTCAATGACATTAGAGGTCTTTTCCAACCAAACCAAGTCCATCATTATGGGTATGAAGATCATCACAAAGATCTTTGTCTCCAGCACCAAAAGCCATCCCCCCTGATCCTCTCCTCTGCCCAAGCAGAGGTGACCTTCTCCTAGAAAGCAGCATACTCTGCAGAGGAGAGGAGCCTGACCTGGTAGTTGACAGATGAGGGGTGGATGTGAACATAGCCATCGTTCTTGGTAACAAACTTCAGCTCTTCTGCTTTGGGTTGCATCCTGACTGCTCCTGTACTAGTCTTCTGGAATTTGCCCTCTGGCTTCTTCACCTGTATGGGAAGAGAAAAAGTTATTGTATCTACTGTACCAGAAAACATTCCAAACCTGCTATCCCAAGCCTGAAGGAAATCCAGGAAGGGACTTTTTACAAGGGCTTACAGTGATGACAGGGAAAGGATTGAAGCTTGAGGATGGCAGATTTAGACCAGAGATGAGGAAGAAATTATTGGCAGTAAGGGTGGGGAGACACTGGCACAGGTTGCCCAGGAAGGTTGTGGCTGCTTCCTCCCTGGAGGTGTTCCAAGGCCAGGCTGGATGAGGACTTGAGTAACCCGGGCCAGTGGGAGGTGTCTCTGCCCATGGCAAGAGGTTGAATCTAGATGCAATCCTCAATATCAGTCCAGGCTGGGAGTGATGAGATTGAGAGCAGCACAGCAGAGAAGGACCTGGGGGTGCTGGTGGGTGAGAAGCTGGGCAGGAGCCAGCAATGGGCACTGGCAGCCCAGAAGGCCAAGGGCAGCCTGGGCTGCATCCAAAGCAGGATGAGCAGAGATGGAGAGAGGGGATCCTGCCCCTCTGCTCTGCTGAGACCTCACCTGCAGGGCTGGGGCCAGCTCTGGGACCCCCAAAACAAGAGAGACCTGGAGCTGCTGGAGAGGGTCCAGAGGAGGCCACAGAGATACTGTGGGGACAGACTGGGAGAGTTGGGGCTGTTCAGCCCAGAGAAGAGAAAGCTCCAGGCAGATCTCAGAGCTGCATTTCAGTGTCTGAAGGGGACTTGCCAGGCAGGCTGGGGAGAGACTGTTGAGAAGAGCTTGTGGGGATAGGCTGAGGGCAATGGTTTGAAAGTGGAGCAGGGCAGAGATAGGTCGGACATCAGGAGGAAGTTCTGCACAAGGAGAGTGGTGAGACACTGGCACAGGCTGCCCAGGGCTGTGCTTGAGGCCCTGTCCCTGCAGACATTCCAGCTCAGCCTTGCTGTGTCCCTGTGCAACCTGCTCTAGCTGGAGGTGTCCCTGCTGAGAGCAGGGGGTGGACAAGATGAGCTTTGAGGGTCCCTCCCAACTCGATGCAGTTTGTGTCTCTGTCATTTGCTGGACAACAGAAGTCAAAAGGAAGCAGCATTCCCTTACCTGGACAACATTGGGGTAGAGAGCAGCACACAGCATTGCTGAGATCAGCTTGAAGTTCTCTGCGTTTGAGTTTGCCTAGGAAATGGAAGCATGCATGAGGCACTCTACAGGTGAGCCTACAAAGGCAAAGCTCTGGTCCTGGAACAATGGAATTCCTGAGACTGCTTTACTTTTGCAGCTGCACTGCTGTGCTTTACAGGGCAGGACCAGGTACTGCTCCTAAGGTCTCCAGCTAGACCCATACCTAGGCAGTGTTGCCCCAGCCATGGATACAGTAAATTGGACAGCAATTGGAATCAGAGAAGTGTTTGGGCTGGAGAAACCCTCCAACCTCATCCAGTCCAACCACTGAGCCAGCACCACCATGGCCACTAAACTAGCAGGATACAGTGCACTTAGTGCTCAGCCTCTTTTCTGGAAGTGTTTAAGACTGGATGAGGCCTTGGGCAACCAAGTCTAGCTGAGAGGAATCCCTGCCAATGGCAGGGGCATTGGAGTAGATGATCTCTGAGGTCCCTTCCAACCTGAGCTGTTGTGTGACACCAAGCAGCTTTCCCCTGGATTGAAGCAAGCACAAGTTGTCCCAGTGCACAGTGAGATCCTACACCCACCAAACCCTTCTTGAGCAGCTCTGCTGTGAGCACAGGCTGAGAGAGCTGGGGGTGTTCAGCCTGGAGAAGAGAAGGCTCCAGGGGGACCTCAGAGCTGCCTTCCAATAGCTGAAGGGATCCTGCAGGAAGGCTGCACAGGGACTTTTGCTGAGGTTGTCTGGAGACAGGCCAAAGGGGAATGGTTTGAAGCTGAGGAAGAAGCTCTTCAGTAGGAGGGTGGTGAGAGTCTGCCACAGGCTGCTGAGGGAGGCTGTGGCTGCCTCTACCCTGGAGGTGCTTAAGGCTAGGCTGGATGAAGCCTTGGGTAACCAAGTCTAGTTGAGAGGTGCCCCTGCCCATGGCAGGGGATTGAAGTAGATGCTCTCTGGGGTCCCTCCCAAGCTGAGCCATTGTAGGGTTCTCATCCCATCATGCAGCCCTAGGAGCTCTCTGCCTTCTGCAATACTGCAATACTTCACTGCTTGCTCGGCACTCTAACAAGTGTGACCAAACCCAGGCTGGCACTTCACCTCAACACTCAGCCCAGGCCACCAGGCACAGCCCTGCCTTTCCACCACTTGCTGCAAAGGCAGCACGTCTTACTGTTTCAGAGGAGCAGCTTTCAGCCCCCTTCCTCACTGGGGTCTCCTGGGCACCTCAGACCTCATGCAGCAGAGGCTAGTACTAGCAGGGAGGATCCTAGAGTGGCTCAGGTTGGAAGTGATCTCAGAGCTCATCTCCAACTCCCCTGCCACGGGCAGGGATAGCTCTCAACTAGACTTGGTTGCTGAAGCTCACTGGAAGAAACAGAGTGCAGGCAGGAGGTGCCTGTTGCCAGGGGGAGATGACAAAGCCAGGCTCTAGTGGAGGAGCCCACCAGGCCAGAGCCCACCTAGCACAGAAACCAAATGAAAAAGTGCAGCATTGTTCTAGAGCCCTGGAGTGCTGAGAATTACCTCTTCTCCTGTGGCATCCAACACACCGTCACCTCCTTGGGACCACCTCTTCTCAATGTCCCTGGCTCTCAAGCCCTCCTTCACAAAGCCAATGTCAGAAAGCAGCTCTGTGAATTGCCTCTTCAGACTTGCAATTTCCTGCAGACAAACCAAGGTCTGTGGTTGGTGTCACACAGTGCCAGAAAAATCTCCACCAACTGCTTACTTCTGCTGCTAGGGCTCTGCCAGTGTCTCAGCCAGGCCCACCACAAGGCCACAAAACCAGACTCACCTGCAGAACTCTTCCTGACAAGAAGTTCTCCCTGCAGTAGTTGTAGCTTGCCTGAGAGCCCTCTTTGATGCTCAAACGCCAGCCCTAAGGGAAAGAACAAGAGAAAACCTTCCATAAAATATTTCAGCTGCAATTTTGAGCTCCCAGAAAGCTCTGAGAGAGGCTGCAGTGCAGCTCACCTTATAGGCTTGTAGAAGAGCCAGATAGTCACTGTTTCCCACTGCAAACTCCATCTTCTTTCTGTTGGCTTCCTCCCTTTTGTCCCACGGTGACACCTAGAGAGGCAGTGACAGGTTAAGTATAGTCTTTAGAGAAGCCACAGGAAGCTGCATGGCACAGCAGCTCTGCTACTTTCACAGCAGCTCACAGCTTGGAATGCAAATTTGCACTGTGGGTAACAGTCACAGGGGCACAGAATGGAAGGGGTTGGAAGACACCTCCAGAGATCACACAAGAACACATCCAGGTGGGGTTGGAAAGGCTCCAGAGAAGGAGACTCCACAACCTCTCTGGGCAGCCTGCTCCAGGCCTCCAGCACCCTCACACCAAAGATGTTCCTCCTCTTGTTGAGGTGGACCCTCCCATGATTTGAGTTTACATCCACTGCCCCTTGTCCTGTCACTGGGCATCCCTGAGGAGACCCTGGCTCCATCCTCTGGACAGCCACCCTGAAGGTATTTGTAGACATTGATAAGGTCCCCTCTCAGCCTCCTCCAGACTAAACAGCCCCAGGGCTCTCTGGCTTCCCATGTAAGAGAGATGGTCCAGTGCCTTCAGCATCCTCATAGCCTCCATTGCACTCTCTCCAGCAGTTTCCTGTCCCTCTTGAACTGGGGATCTCAAAACTGTACACAGTATTCCAGGTGTGGTCTAACTAGGGCTGAGTAGAGGAGGAGGAGAACCTCCCTCACTCTGTTGGCCACACTCCTAATGCACCTGAGTATACTCTGGGCCTTCCTGGGCACCAGGGCACATTGAAGTCCCATGGAGAACTTCTTACCAACCAGCACTCCCAGGTCCTCTCTGTGCAGCTGCTCCCCAGCAGGTCCTCCCTCACTTGTCCTGCTGCAGGAGGTTTTTCCTCCCCAAGTGCAGGACCCTACCCTGGCCCTTGTTGAACTCCATGAGGTTCCCTCTGCTGAGCTCTGCAGCCTGTGCAGCTCTGGCTGAATGGCAACACAGCCTGAGAGTTGTCAGCCACTGCTCCCAGCTCTGTCTCAGAAGCAGACTGCCTGAGGGTCCACTTTAGCCAGGTCACTGATGAAGATGTTCAACAAGACTGGACCCAGCACTGACCCTTGGGTCTTCATGTGGACCATGCACCACTGATGACCCTCTGGACTCTGTTGTGTAGCCAGTTCTCCATCCACCTCGCCCTCCACTCTTCTACCCACACCTCCTGAGCTTTCCCATGAGAACATTACGGGAGACATTGTCAAAAGCCTTGTTGAAGTCAAGGAAGACAACATCCTCTGCTCGCCCCGTGTCCACCCACTCAATCACATCATCACAGGTTAGCCCAATGTGCCTTCCCCTTGGTAAATCCATGTTGCCTGCTCCTGATAACCTTATTTTCTTTCATGTGTCCAGAGATGACCTCCAGAATGAGCTGCTCAATCACCTTCCCAGGGATGGGGGTGAGGCTGACTGGCCTGTGGTCTCCTGAGTCCACCTTCTTAACGCAGCTTTCCTCCAGTCCTCAGGCACCTCTTCTGCCCTCCATGATTTTCCAAAGATGACTTAATTCCAGGACAGGCTGAGAGAGTTGGGGCTTTTCAGCCTGGAGAAGAGAAGGCTTCCAGGAGACCTTATAGCAGCCTACCAGTATCTGAGGGGGGCCTACAGGAGGGCTGGGGAGGGACTGTTCACAAGGTCTTGTAATGACAGGATGAGGAGGAATGGGTTCAAATTGGCGGAGGGGAGATCTGAACAGGATGTTAGGAAGAAATTCTTCACAGTGAGAGTGGTGAGACACTGGAACAGGTTGCCCAGGGAGGTTGTGTCTGCTCCCTCCCTGGATGTGTTCAAGGCCAGGCTCAATGAGGTCTTGAGCGTCCTGATCTAGTGGGAGGTGTCCCTGCCTGTGGCAGGGGGTTGGAACTGGATGATCTTTGAGGTCTCTTCCAACCTAGACCATTCTATGATTCTATGATTCTAAATAACTAGGCCAATCTATTCCAAATTCTTTCCCAGCTCTCACCTTGCTAGAATCTACTTTCACCACTAATGAGAATTCAAACTTCACTCCCTTGAACCTGTGCACTGCAGTAAAAGATTGACAGCAGCAAGAGCACCTCCAAACATAGCAGGTGAGCAAAAAAGCCAAAGTGAACACACATGCTGAGATCCAGACTGTACTCTGCATTCACACCTCAGAAGTCTCAGCTTCATCATTATCACTGTTCCCTCATTATTCCAACTGCTTCTTATCTCATCAGTCATTTGCAAGCTTTACACCAAACCTGGACAACGTGCTTTGGCTGCACATCTTGGTTCGTGCCTGAGGAAGTTGGTGGCTTTCTGTGATGGAGAACCAGCATCATTGGGTAAGGGAAGTGCAGCTGATGGCATCTAGATGGACTATTGTAAAGCCCTGTCCCTCATGGCATCCTGGTCATCAAGTTGGAAAAGCAACTCAGAGCTGTGGGCAATGGCTCAGTGTCCAAACAGAGACAGTGACAAGAGTGTCCCTCAGGGGTGGGTACTGAGACCAGAGCTGGGTAACATCTTTGCCAGCAACATGGGCAGTGGGACTGTGGCACCCTCAGCAAGTCTGGGGGTGACACCAAGCTGTGTGGTGCAGTTCACACACTGGAGGGAAGGATCCAGCCAGAAGGAACTGGACAGGCTGCAGAGGGCTGCCCAAGCCAACCTCCTGAAGTTCAGCAAGGCCAATTGCTAGGTTCTGCAGCTGGGTCAGGGCAATGCCAGGCAAAAATGCAGGCTGGGTGAAGAGTGGCTGGAGAGCAGCCTAGAGGAGAAGGCCTTGGGGGTTTCAGTTGGTGCCAAACTGCCCAGGAGCCAGCATTGGTCGCAGGCAGCCCAAAGCCAGCTGTGTGCTGGCTGCATCCAGAGCAGGGAGAGCAGCAGCACAGGGAGGAGATTCTACCTCTCTGCTCAGACCTCACCTGCAGCACTGCCTCCAGTCCTGGAGACCTCAGCAAAAAAAAAAAAAGGCACTGAATTGCTAGAGAGGGTCCAGGGGAAGCCACAAAGATGCTCAGAGGGCTGGAGACCCTCTGCTGTGGTGACAGGCTGTCAGAGTTGGGGCTGTTCAGCCTGGAGAGGAGAAGGCTCCAGGAAGACCTTAGAACAGCCTTCCAGTACCTGAAAAGGCTACAGCAGAGCTGGGGAGGAATTTCTGACAAGGGCTGTGAGTGATAGGATGAGAGGGAATGGACTGAAGCTTGAGGAGGGCAAATTGAGACTGGAGACGAGGAAGAAATTCTTGGCAGTGAGGGTGGGGAGACACTGGCACAGGTTGTCCAGGAAGGATGTGGCTGCCCTCTCCCTGGAGGTTTTGAAGGCCAGGCTGGATGAGGCCTTGAGCGACCTGGGCTAGTGGGAGGTGTCCCTGCCCATGGCAGGGGGGTTGGAACTGGATGATCTTGAATGTCCCTTCCAACCCATTCTGTGAAGCTATGAGAACTCATGTCCTCCACTGTCCATGGTCACCTGTAGATAACATTCTTGCCACTGCTGCGTGGTTTTGGTCTTCTGTTTACAGCTGGACTTGTGGCACTGAGTCCTGCACTGACACACAAACTGTGGGCTGAAAAAGGCCAATCTGAACCCTGCAGTGTTGCACGGTGCAAGTCACAGCAGCTACAGGAAGATACTCCCCACCCAAAGCCGAATCACAGAATGGTCTGGGTTGGAAGGGACCTCCAAAGCTCACCCAGTCCTGCCTCCTTTGCAGTCAGCAGCAACATCCTCTACTGGAACAGGCTGCCCAGAGTGCCTGGGTGAGAACACTCACAAAAGGGGACTTGAAGGCCAGGCTGGCTGCTATGGTCAGCGCAGGGTCCAGGCAGCGAAAGATGGTGCCAAACAGCATCAGCTTGCCAATCCTGACATCCACAGGCAGAGAAGCCAGGTGGTACCCTAGAGGGGTGAGCTTCTCATCTGCAGTTAATGCTCCCAGGTCCTGCAGTCGCAGCTTTGAGGCTCGCAAAGACTCGGTTCTGGGGGGCTCAATCAGCCGCGATAAGACAGAGTGAAGGCTCTGTGCAGAAAACATCTCCAGAATCTTAATTCTTTAGAAGGGAAAAAAAAAAAAAAAAAAAAAAAAAAATATAGCAAGATTAGAAAAAAGCATCTTAATTACAAACAGGGGACAAACCCCCCAACCTTTATACCAACACAACAGCCAACAGAAAAAAAACTTTGAAGAAGAGAGTGGGAGGTGTCCCTGTCCATGGCCAGGGCTAGAACTACTAGGTGGTCTTCAAGATCCCTTCCAACCCAAACCATTCCACGGATCTATGAATCTGTGTTCCCTAGAAAAGGGCCTATCATGGGTAATAACAGCTGCAGGGGCAGCATACCTCAACCAGCCTCACCAAGCCCACAAGGACAGATCCCTGAGGAGCACAGCAGGGTTGGGAATGAAGCTTTTACTGGAACTTTTGTGTTGGTTCATTTCCTTTTTGCCTAAAGGGGTGCACAGTGTGCAGCAGGGGAATAAAAGGGCCTCTTCATCTAGGATCCAGGTTGAGACTTCAGTGCACTGTCACAGGAACACCACAGTTGGAAAAGATCATCAACAGCAATCACTGTCCAAAAGAGCTATTAATACACCACATCCTTCAGCACCACATCTTGGCAGCATTTATATACCTTCAGGGAAGGAGATTCAACCACTTTCCTGGACAGCCTCATCCAGTATTTGAGAACCCTTTCAGTATGGAAGTTTGTCCTAATATCTAACCTAAACTTTGCAGCCTAATGAGACAGGCTGGAAGAGTTGGGGCTGTTCAGCCTGGAGAGGAGAAAGC
The DNA here is from genome assembly GCA_013396835.1 of Psilopogon haemacephalus. NCBI lineage: Eukaryota > Metazoa > Chordata > Aves > Piciformes > Megalaimidae > Psilopogon > Psilopogon haemacephalus. Next base: position 58,704 of record VWZI01005098.1, read on the forward strand.
TCCAGGCAGACCTCAGAGCAGCCTTCCAGTACCTGAAGGGGTTACAGCAGAGCTGGGGAGGGACTTTGGACAAGGGCTGGGAGTGACAGCATGAGAGGGAATAGATTGAAGCTTGAGTAGGGCAGATTTGAGACTGGAGATGAGGAAAAAATTCTTGGCAATGAGGGTGGGGAGACACAGGCACAGGCTGCCCAGGAAGGATGTGGCTGCCCTCTCTCTGGAGCTGTTGAAGGCCAGGCTGGATGAGACCTTGAGCAACCTGGGCTCCTGGGCAGGGGGCTGGAAAGGGATGAGCTTTCAGGTCCCTTCCAACCCAACAAATTCCATGGATCTAAGGCTCTTACATGAGTCTGGGGCTCATGAATGCAGCTGTCACCACTGGTGATGAGAAATCTGAAGCCCACCCTTTTTCCTAGGATGGGATGAGAGCTTAGGACTGTGACAAAGGACAGGGAGAAATGGTGGAGGATGTGATTGAAAGCAGGGCTCTGGATGCAGAAACAATGCAATAACAAGAGCAAAGCAACCAAGCTACAGAGCCTTAGGTCTCCAGAGCAAGTTCCATGGTTTCACCATGGGAATAAGCTCCAAGGAAATTAAAACCCTTGGCAACAGCAACTCCAGGTGATCCCTGCAGTGGAGGAAGGGTATCCTACAGGGTGGCTTTTTTCAGTAGCTCACCTTAAACAAAGCTGCTCCAGCGGCACTCTCTGTATCTCAGGCAGCTGCTGTTTGATCAGCTGATGGTTATAGTGATGGCTGCTGAAAAGATGGAAGCAGACACCCGAGGCCACCCGGCCTGCCCGTCCCTTCCTCTGCAGAGCATTGGCCTTGGACACAAAGGTGTCCTCCAGGCTTTCCATTCCTTTGCTTGGGTCATACCTGCAGGTGAGCAAGGGACAGGCAGAGTCTGCAAACTTGTCATGACAGGCAGATGCTGGCAATAAACCAAGAGCAGCACAGCCAGCTACTCTTTTCAGACTCCACCTGGAGTACTCTGTACAGTTATGGAGCCCCCAACACAAGAAGATGCTCAGAGCAGCTCTGCTATGAGGACGGGCTGGGAGAGTTGGGGATCTTCAGCCAGCAGAAGAGAAGGCTTCCAGGAGAACTTGGAGTAGCCTTCCAGTATCTGAAGGGGGCTACAGGAAGGCTGGGGAGGGACTATTGACAAGGTCTTATAACAACAGGACAAGTAGGAATGGGTTTAAACTGGCAGAGGGGAGATTTAAACTACATGTTAGGAAGAAGTTCCTGACAGTGAGGGTGGGGAGACACTGGCACAGGTTGCCCAGGGAGGTTGTGGATGATCCCTCCCTGGAGGTGTTCAAGACCAGGTTGGATGAGGCCTTGAGTGACCTGTTCTAGTGGGAGGTGTCCCTGCCTATGGCAGGGGGTTGGAACTGGATGATCTCTGAGGTTCCTTCCAACCTAAACCATTCTATGATTCTATGAACTCCTGACCCCTGCTGCTGGGCCCCAGTTTGGCTTTCTCTATCTGGCAGCAGCAGTTTTCTGCAGGTCTAATTCCATCACATTTACCCCAGCTCTTTGGACAGCTGAAGCCTGCAGCTCGAGGCATAGGGCAGTTGTCCAGACCAACCCCCCCAGCCCAAGGAAGGAGTCCCAGTACCTCTTCTCTTTCATTTTCCCGGAATCAATCACGTAGACCACGTCATCGATGGTGACAGATGTCTCTGCTATGTTCGTGGAGATGATGATTTTGGTAACTCCTGCAGGAGGCCTGAGGAACACAGACTGCTGCTCCTCACTAGACAGTGAAGAATGAAGAGGATAAACAACACACCTGGAAGGACAAGAGGACAGTGTGCTCAGGGCAGCTCCAGCCTTTTGCTCTTGCAAATAATCCGCACGCACAGGCTTTTGCTGCACTGGTACTAGAGGCTGCCTGCAGTCATAGAATCACAAAGGGGCAGGGGTTGGAAAGGACCTCCAGAGATCATCCAGCCCAACCACCTGCCACAGAAGGGTCATCTGGGACAGATCTGCTTGGGAGCTTTGTGCTTGAGGAGGTCAGCACCTGACTACTTCTAGAGGAGACCAGAAACCTCCTGCCAGCTTTAAAAAGAGGAAAAAGAAGAAAGATAATCCCACATTCTATTAAACTGAATCAGACATCCTGGCTGAAAATCACACAGAATTGCAGAGGGGTAGGAGCTGGAAGGGACCTCCAGAGATCACCCAGCCCAACCGCCTGCCAGAACTGAGTCACGCAGGGCAGGTCACACAGGAACACATCCAGGTGGGCTTGGAAAGGCTCCAGAGAAGAAGACTCCACAACCTCTCTGGGCAGCCTGCTCCAGGCCTCCAGCATCCTCACAGGGATAAAGTTTCCTCTCCTCTTCTCGTGGCACCTCCTCTGCTCCAGCTTGCCCCCAGTGCCCCTTGTGCTGCCCTTGGCCATCCCTGAGTGGAGCCTGGCTGCATCCTCCTGACACTGCCCTGCACATCTTTAGCACAGCAATGAGGGCAGCCCTTAAGTTGCTCTGCTCTGAACTCCAAGCCCCAGCTCTCTCAGCCTGGACTCACAGGACATGTTCATTGCCTGCAGCAGTTGGGTGCTCTGGGATGAACTCTTTCAAGCAACTCCCTGAGGTCCTTGACCTAAGGGGCCCAAAACTGGACACAATATTCCAGATGTGGCCTCAGCAGGGCAGAGTAGAGGGGGAGGAGAATCTTTGTGGACCTACTCAGCACAGCCCTTCTAATCCACCCCAGGATGCTCTTGGTATTCTTGGCCCCAAGGGCACCTTGCTGACTCAGGGGCATCCTCTGTCACCTCCTCTGTTCTACCAGTACCCCCAGATCCCTTTCCCCTTCACAGCTCTCCAGTGAAAACATTCACTCAAAGCAACAGAAAACCAGCCAAACTCTCTGCCCTGCCACTTTTAAGCCATGCTGCAGCACCACAACATCCTTCTTGTAACAAGAAGCCCAAAACTTATCACAGTACTCAAGGCACAGCCTCATCAGTGTTGCACATAAAAGGCCAATCACTTTCCTTATCCACAGCTGGTCATGAAACTTCTGATACCTATTTGAAGGGAAGGTGAGAAGTTTAGAGAAGGAACCACAACCATATGTGTCTCAGCAGACATCATGAAGCAGGACAAGGCCAGATATGAAGTGTTCCAAGCCCATGGAAAGCATAAAATAGACAATGTCCATCTCTAGGGACTCAGAACTTCAATAACTAATCTTGCTGAACTGAGTGCGGGTAAAACCAGAAGAACAAGCCAGTGAGACACTAGAAACAGAGTTACCCTGCATGGAGTCAAGTCCTTCATATCAGAACCTGTTTTACACATCAATAAACTTCATTTATCCTTGGAAAAAGGCAGGCTTTGGGCAGGAAGCTACTCTAAAGACCAGAAATGTGGGCACTTTTATGCTTACCTCTTGCTGTGCCTGTTATTAAAAAGTGCATTAGACTGTAACTGCTCATAAAGCATCTTGATTTCTGCTAGGCCAGGCAAAAATATCAGGACAGCACCTACACACGTGGAGAAAAAATACATCACTCACAGAAACGATGAATGTTAGGGGTTGGAAGGGACCTACACAGATCATCCAGTCCAACCCCCCTACCACAGCAGGGGCATCCAGGGCAAGTCACACAGGAACACTTCCAGGTGCGGTTGGAAAGGCTCCACAGAAGGAGACTCCACAGCCTCTTTGGGCTGACTGCTCCAGGCCTCCAGCACCCTCACACCAAAGAACTTTCTCCTCATCTTGAGGTGCAACCTCCTGGGTTCCAGCTTGGACCTGTTGTTTCTTGCCCTGTCCCTGGGCACCACCAAACAGAGCCTGGCACCTTCACTCTGATCCCCACCCCTCAGCTATTGATAGACATTGATCAGATCCCCTCTCAGCCTTCTCCTCTCCAGACTAATCAACCCCAGGGTTCTCAGCCTCTTTGCACAGCGGAGATGTTCCAGTCCCACAATCATCCCCATGACTCTCCACTGGACTCTCTCCAGCAGTTTCCTGTCTCTCTTGAACTGGGGAGCCCAAAAAGGGACACAGCATTTCAGGTGTGCTCTCAGCAGGGCAGAGTAGTGGGGCAGAAGAACCTCCTTAGCCCTTCCGGCCACACTTTCCTTGCTGCACCCCAGGATGCCCTTGGCCTTCTTGGCCACAAGGGCACATTGCTGCCTCACACAGAACTTGCTGTCCACCAGCACTCCAAGGTCTTTCTTCATGGAGATGCTTTCTAGCAGGGCAACTCCGAAACTATAGCGGTGCCTGCTGTTGCTCCTCCCCAGATGCAGGACTCTGCCTTTGTCCTTACTGAATGTCATGAAGTTCCCTTTCCCCAGCTCTTAGCCTGTGCAGATCTCATTGGGTGGCAGCACAGCCTGACAGGTGTCAGCCACCACCCCCTGTGTGGTACCATCAGCGAACCTGCTGAGGTTCCACTCTGCGCCCTCATCCTGGTCATTGATGAAGGTGCTGAACAAAACTAGATCCAGTACCGCCCAGAGGCCTCCAACTGTACTCAGTGCTGCTGATCCCAACCCTCTGAGCTCTGCTGTTAAGGCAGTTCCCAGTCCTCGTCACAACCCAATCACCTACCCCACACTTCTCCACCAGAAAGGGCAGGGTAGGGTTTTATCCATGTGCAGAATGCCCAAGTCAAAACTCCACCTGTTTTGCAACTGTTGTACAAAACACCAGATAGGCTGCAAAAGTCTCTCACCAAAGATTTCCCAGAGCAGACAAGTCTCTCACCCTCCCCATCCCATGTCTATCAGGGGCTCTGCTACTCAGATAGATCATAATTTTTCTTCCACAACAGTCAGTGCGGACAGGAAGTCTGCATGCAACACATTCACACTTTGTGCTGTCTGAAAGCACTGAAACCTACTTTCCTTTGTCTCTCAAGGACAATGACATTACCTGGCGGGTAAGAATGCCTGCCAGCAACTATCCACTCCAGCAAGGCCTCAATCAACTCCAGATTAATTTTGTCCAAGTCCATGGCAGACATTGTTTTCAGCACTGTTTTGCTCACCCCTGAGGAGAAAGAAATAAAACACACAGTAAGTCCATCTCTGATCTCAGGTTCATCAAACCAGTCTTGGCTGCACAATAAAGCCACACCTGGGTTTAACCAGCACCTGTCTTAAACCAGTCAGCTGTGGAAGTGGCTCAGTGTGCCATATTCCCTCTGTTTCATCTTTCCTCTCCCTGTCTCATGTTTAATTGAGCCTCACACCTGCCCTGTGCAGACAGGATCTATCTACCAGTGCTAAGAGAAGCTGAAAGCCTTCACGTGATCACTTACAGATACTTTCAGGACTACCTTCCCAAGCACTCTCTTCTTCCCAGTGTTTCCCACATCAGCTAAAGAGGACACTCAGATGTCCTTAATCTTCTAAGCTGGTAAATATCCAGCAGGAATCTGAGGCAGTGATCTCTGAAGTGCCCTCCAACCTAAGCCATTCCACTCTACTCTGCCATGCTGTGATCACACATGGAATGCTGTGTCCATTTTTGGGCTCCCCAGTTCAAGAGAGACAGGGAACTGCTGGAGAGAGTCCAACAGAGAACTAGCAAGATGGCTGGGGACTTGAACATCTCCCCTGTGAAGAAAGGCTGAGAGCCCTGGGGTTGATTAGTCTGGAGAGGAGAAGGCTGAGAGGGGATCTGATCAATGTCTATCAATAGCTGAAGGGTGGGGATCAGAGTGAAGGTGCCAGGCTCTGTTTGGTGGTGCCCAAGGACAGGGCAAGGAACAACAGGTCCAAGCTGGAACCCAGGAGGTTGCACCTCAAGATGAGGAGAAAGTTCTTTGGTGTGAGGGTGCTGAAGGCCTGGAGCAGTCAGCCCAAAGAGGTTGTGGAGTCTCCTTCTGTGGAGCCTTTCCAACCGCACCTGGAAGTGTTCCTGTGTGACTTGCCCTGGATGCCCCTGCTGTGGTAGGGGGGTTGGACTGGATGATCTGTGTAGGTCCCTTCCAACCCCTAACATTCTTTGATTCTATGATTTGGTTCCACTGTGGTGCTCACCACAAGGGTGCACAAGCAGGAAATCTTCAGGACCAAGCAGAGGGAGGATTTTGGTGATGACAGCATGGGGACTTCACAGAAAGGTCAATGTCGCTTACCAAGCCATTGCAAAGTGCCTGTTGGAGAGCAGGGCATCCTGGGGTGGATTAGAAGGGCTGTGCTGAGTAGGTCCAGAAAGGTTCTCCTCCCCCTCTACTCTGCCCTGCTGAGGCCACATCTGGAATACTGTGTCCAGTTTTCGGCCCCTTAGGTCAAGGACCTCAGGGAGCTGCTTGAAAGAGTTCATCCTAGAGCACCAAGCTGCTGCAGGCAATGAACATGTCCTGTGAGTACAGGCTGAGGGAGCTGGGGCTTGGGGTTCAGAGCAGAGTAACTTAAGGGCTGCCCTCACTGATGTGCTAAAGATGTGCAGGGCAGTGTCAGGAGGATGCAGCCAGGCTCCACTCAGGGATGGCCAAGGGCAGCACAAGGGGCACTGGGGGCAAGCTGGAGCAGAGGAGGTGCCACGAGAAGAGGAGAGGAAACTTTATCCCTGTGAGGATGCTGGAGGCCTGGAGCAGGCTGCCCAGAGAGGTTGTGGAGTCTTCTTCTCTGGAGCCTTTCCAAGCCCACCTGGATGTGTTCCTGTGTGACCTGCCCTGCGTGACTCAGTTCTGGCAGGCGGTTGGGCTGGGTGATCTCTGGAGGTCCCTTCCAGCTCCTACCCCTCTGCAATTCTGTGTGATTTTCAGCCAGGATGTCTGATTCAGTTTAATAGAGTGTGGGATTATCTTTCTTCTTTTTCCTCTTTTTAAAGCTGGCAGGAGGTTTCTGGTCTCCTCTAGAAGTAGTCAGGTGCTGACCTCCTCAAGCACAAAGCTCTCAAGCAGATCTATGTTCACTCACTATGCCATACTTCGCGCTAGCATACCCTGATGGCTGGCAAAGGTGGTGTGCCAGTGTATGAGATGCAAGAAAGAGCTCACCTTTGTATCGTGTAAGGAGCTGCTTCAGAGATAATTTTTGGTCTGGGTCTGAATCTCTGACAACTTTGTCAGTGCCCTCTAGGATCCCAGCACACCTGAGGTCCTCTTCTACCTCTTCAAATGCAGTTCTTTCATGTCTTCCATGCTGCTTCTCTTGCTTTGCCTTGCGCCTGTAGGGACTACTGTCCTCCAAAACATACCTGAGGAGCAGAACATTGAGTGGGGTGGATAGCAGCCCAAGAGCCTGATGGCTAGCTACCGAGACAAATCAGCAAAATCACCCCCAAAAATCTGAGAAGACCCTTGGGTAACTGGACTGCAAACACATAGACGCTATCCGGGTCATGGTGTCCTTCCACACTTTTGCAGATTGCATCGGCTTGGAAGGCAGATGGAGAAAGGGAATCCTGCCCTCTGCTCTGCTGAGACCTCATCTGTAGGGCTGGGGCCAGCTCTGGGGCTCTCAACACAAGAGAGACCTGGAGCTGCTGGAGAGGGTCCAGAGGAGGCCACAGTGATGCTCAGAGGGCTGAAGACCCTCTGCTGTGGGGACAGACTGGGAGAGCTGGGGCTGTTCAGCCCGGAGAATAGAAGGTTCCAGGCAGACCTTAGAGCCCCTTGCAGTACCTGAAGGGGACCTGCAGGCAGACTGGAGAGGGAGTGTTCGGAAGGGCCTGTGGGATTAGGCCAAGGGCAATGGTTTGGGATTGGAGCAGGGTAGAGTTAGGTTGGACATCAGGAGGAAGTTCTGCACAAGGAGAGTGGTGAGACACTGGCACAGGCTGCCCAGGGCTGTGCTTGAGGCCCTGCCCCTACAGACATTCCAGCTCAGCCTTGCTGTGTCTCTGTGCAGATTGCTCTAGCTGGAGGTGTCCCTGCTGAGTGCAGGGGGGTGGACAAGACACCCTTGGAGGCTCCCTTCCAACCCAGTGCAATTTGTGACTCAGTTACCTGAGCTGGGATCATAAAAAGCTGAAATCTGCTTTCATGTTTTGTTTGCTTGCCAGTGTCTAGCCAGCACTGAAAGAAGCAAATCTTGGTGGCAAAGCTCACCCTTCCTTGAACAGTGATGTGGCAGCTCATGCAGCAAGGTTTGTTGTGGCAGCAGACCCCAGACCCCTCTGTAGTATGGTTTGAAGCGAGTGCTTCAGCAAAACCCAGAGTTGCAGGTGGAGATCTGAGAGGATTTCCTTTTTAAATATGGGCAGAGAATTACTGCAGTCTCCAGGCCAAGCACATCTGATAATGTTTGGCAGCTTTCATACCTGGTCATTGCTATCACGTCTTCCAGAAAATACTGATCCACAGGAAACGTCCGACCTAAAAGGAAAAAGGAGACTAAATCCAGATGCCATCCAACAGGCAGGGAAGGCAGAACAGACAGGAGATAGGCAACACTTCACAGAGCCTTCACAGCTCTCATCTGCACTGCACTCTTCAGCCCAGCTTCTGCCCAGGAACAGTGTATGTTTTCCAAGGATGCTTTGGCAAAGGCACCTGGAGAGTAGACGAAGGGCTGATACAGGAACATATCCATGAGGCTGCATGTTCCTGTCATGGAATCAGAATGCCTTAGGTTGGAAGGCACCTCAAAGGTCATCTACTTCAACCCCCTGCCATGCCCAGGGACACCTCTCAACTAGACTTGGTTGCCCAAGGCCTCATCCAATCTGGCCTTGAACATCCTCAGGCAGGAGGCACCCACAATCTCCCTGGGCAGTCTGTTCCAGTGTCTCAGCACCCTCCTACTGCAGAATTTTTTTCCTCAGCTCCAGTCTAACCCTGCTCTGTCTCAGCTTCAAACCATTCCTGTCTCTGGACACTCTTACTGGACAATCCCTTTGCAGCCTTCCTGTAGGATCCTTTATAGCAGCCAAAGTTCATCTAGGAGTGCTGTGAGTGGTCACAGATGGACTGTGATGCAAACCTCTTTAGGACATGGATAGATAGATCACATTTTTCTCTGTATACTTCAACAGATCAAGTCTGCATCTGCAGAGCACGAGGATGCTGCTCGTGTTCCATGGCATAGAATCATAGAACGGTTTAGGCTGGAAGGGACCTCAAAGATCATCCAGTTCCAAACCCCTGCCATAGGCAGGGACACCTCCCACTAGAACAGGTCACTCAAGGCCTCATCCAACCTGGTCTTGAACACCTCCAAGGAGGGATCATCCACAACCTCCCTGGGCAACCTGTGCCAGTGTCTCCCCACCCTCACTGTCAAGAACTTCTTCCTAACATCCAGTTTAAATCTCCCCTCTGCTGGTTTAACCCCATTCCTCCTTGTCCCATCATTACAAAACCTTGTCAATAGTCCCTCTCCAGCCTTCCTGTAGCTCACTTCAGATACTGGAAGGCCACCACAAGTTCTCCTGGAAGCCTTCTCTTCTCCAGGCTGAACAGCCCCAACTCTTTCAGCCTCTCATGCCCATCCTCTGTGGCATGCCCATGCTTCATGCAGTAACGCAGCAATGTAGAAGACGCATTTGGCTAAACACGTACACATTTGCTTGGATCCTCTAACTCCTCTGAGTGAGGAACAGACTCTTCTGAGGACAGATAGCCTTTGATCCTCCCACTCCTTTGAGGACAGAGTGTGAGAGACTACATCTTGTCTCTCTTGTCCATGTAAATCAAAGATAAAATCCCCTTTGCTCCCCAGAGACAACAGCTGCCCAGAAGCTGTGGTGCAAGCACACTCTGAGTGGTCTGCCTGGTAAGACCACTAACACCCAGGGATGTGCACTGGAGCACATTAGAGAGGCAGAGGGGCAAGGGGCTAAAGCCCACTGCAGGCACAAGGACTCCAGGAAAGTCCAACAATGACGAGATGGTTGTAAACCACCTGCCTGCTGGCTCAGCTCTGCCCACTGCTGGCAGACCTGGCAGTCACTTAGGCATTAACGGGACCAGAGTGGCCAGGGGGATATGGGGAAAAACTGAATTAAAGACACTGGGCCTATACCAGCTTGAGTGAGTAAGAGCAGGTAAGTGGGAGAAGGCATCACCATGGACATCCAGCCTGGAAACAGAAGCCTAGGAACCCTGGCTCCACCACCGCCATCTCCAGCCATGCCATGCCCTAAGTTTTGCCTGCTGGAAGAAGAAAGAGCTATCAAGGATGCTGTCTCACTCCCTTCCTCCAGACAAGGACTGCACAAGGATAAACCTGGGAACACCTCCTCCAAGCCAGAGCAGCAGCAGCCGCCTTCCTCGGACCGCTTCCAGTCAAGAAGAGCATCTTGGGGTGGGGTAATATAGTTCCTTTCCTGCTTTTCTCCTCTCTTTCTCCATTTGTTTCTCTCTCCCCCTCTCTCTTTGCCTGTTCCCTTTACTTTATCCTTTAATAAAAAGCCTTGTTTTTGGTATTTGGCCCTGCTTGTGCCTCAGTTTCACACACTGGAACGTACAAGAACAAATCTCTCTCCTCTGGCCTAAGACATTGCTTAGTCTCTGTCCTCTGGCCCGAGACACAAAGAAGAGTTTTTAAGCTGTGGTGAACCCTGGCCAGGGAACCATGACTACCATGTTATGGCTGACATGTCAGCTTTGTCTTTTAGGGAAGGAATTTCTGCTGATATCGAGACAGCAGAAAAGGAAAACCTCCATTTCCAAGTCTTTCTCCTAAAGCTTGCTGGTGTTTCCTTTCAAGGCCTTGGCATCAGAGCTCTTGGCATAAATCCTCATGTTGCCATTTGGCAAATTTGCCCTTTGCATGTGAACTGAAGAACACTTTGCAAAAAGAGACAGTGAAAACAACCCCCTAAGAAGCAATAACCATGACAAGATAACAGAAAATGAAGGCTTTTAACCTGGTATGCTGATAACTGGGCAGGAGTGAAAGTACTGAGAAAACAGCTCTGCATTCAGGGTGGCACTCATCAGGATGATGCGCAGGTCTGGCCTCTGAGACATGATATCCTTCAAAACCAGCAGCAGGAAGTCACTAAGAGAACAAGCAAAAAGACATTTGAACTCCTTCAGAAGTGACTTTCAAAGTCTCTTTTTTCCCCTCTCCTTGTACTGCCTACCTCCCTGGGGTTTGTGGGAACATAGAAATGCCATCAGAGGAGCCTGAGCTTTTCAGGGTGGCTGGAGACTAAGGACATAGTGAAGGAAGACAACCCTGCTAACCTGTGCTTGGCTGCCTCAGAAACTGATCACATCAATGGCAATGCAAGAAGAGCAGAGCAGAGAATCACAGAATGGGTTGGGTTGGAAAGGACCTCCAGAGCTCATCTAGTCCAACCCCCTGCACTCAGCACAGACATCCTCCGCTAGAGCAGGTTGCCCACCTGGCATATAAGACAGATATTGGGATAAGATTGGATAGTGGGGGGAAGGTGGTAGGGTGGTTGGGAACCCCTCTTGGAGACTCTGATCTTTGGGAGGGCTGTGGTATTTCTGTATTACCTTTTTACTGTATATATCTGCAAATATCTGTAATATATTGTAAATATCTGCTTGTATGGTGTGCTAAGCTGTAAATATAAAGCTTCATTTATTAACTTTCAGACAGCTGAGTCTAGCCTGGGTTTGGAAGTGTGTGGGGGTGGGGAACTGCCAAACCATCACACCAGGAAGAAGAATCTTTCAGTGATACAAACTCTTTTTATGAGGCTGAAGTATAATCTGAGCCGTAGAATAGCAGGTGCCAGCAAAACCAAAGCCTCCTGGAAATCCACTGCAGCGTTTCACAAGGGAAACATCAAAGGAAAGGATCCTTGTCACTTAAGCTTACTGACAGACATTATACCTTGTCTGGCATCAGCAGGTAAGTGAGATAAAACTGCAGGATAGGATGAGACTATCTAGAACTAGTCAAATTTATAGCCTGGAAGAAAAATTCCCCCCAAAAGGCATGTGAAGAATTAGGGTATCTGGTAAAAGCTCAAACAAGAGAAGGCTAAGAACCAGGCAATTTTAGTTAAAAAAATTACTTAACCCCCCAGCCCCACATAAAACCTCTCCTCCACACCCCTCCTGTATGACTGTGTGCTGGTTTGAGGCTAACTGGAATATTTTAATGAAATTAGATCACTAGCTGTGAAAAGAAGATACTGATGATGTCGATATCATTCATTGGTTTGCTGAGAGGGAGAAAATGCTAAAATGTAAACAATCTTCCCTCACTCTGTCCTGGGATATTGCCCTGTTTCTCCTTTGATCTGCTCCAATAGCTCTCCTCTGATATCTGCTAACAACTAACACCTAAGCTTTGCTGGCTTTTGTTTTTGTTTGCCTATCTGAGATAGAGAGGGAGAAAGAGCTGTGGTTGCTTTGAGCCCTTCCGGGAAATTTCAGTGTCTGGGAGGGAGTTTGGATTTCTATGTTATTTCTAATGTGTATATAATTGTAAATGCTTGTAAATACTACACATATGTGGTTGTAAATTTTACCTTGCTGTAAATATATTTTCAGCTTACTGCCAAGCCCTCTGAGCTAGTCTGGGAAATTTCAGTAGTGGGGGGGAGGCTCCTAACCCACCTCAGATGGCAAGTTGCAAGCACAGCAACTTCAGACATGCTTTCTTGGCAGCCTACTGCAATACAATGTCCAGCGGGCCAAAGACAGGACCCCAGGCTCCTTCCATCATCCCACAGGATCAGACCTGACTTATAGAATGGTTTAGGTTGGAAGAGATCTCAAAGTGTCCCCATAGGCAGGGACACTCCCACAAGAACAGGTCACTCAAGGCCTCATCCAACCTGGCCTCGAACACCTCCAGGGAGGGAGCAGCCACAACCTTCCTGGGCAACCTGTGCCAGTGTCTCACCACCCTCACTGTCAGGAACTTCTTCCTAACATCGCGTTTAAATCCCCCCTCTGCCAGTTTAAACCCATTCCTCCTCACCCTGTCACTACAAGACCTTGTCAATAGTGCCTTCCTGTAGGCCACTTCAGATACTGGAAGGCCACCACAAGGTCTCCTGGAAGCCTTCTCTTCTGCTGGCTGCAGAGCCAAAACTCTCCCAGCCTGTCCTCACAGCAGAGCTGCTGCAGCCCTCTGAGCAAATTTGTGGCCTCCTGTGGATTCGCTCCAACAGTTCCATGTCCTTCTTGTGTTGGGAGCTCCAGAACTGTACAGTGATTTCAGTGACTTGCCTCTTAATCACCTTAATCGTTCTGAGTCTTTTCATTTTGTTTGGGGCCTAAAAGATTATTTACCTTTCTTCTGTTCTCTCATGAACTTCGTCGACAATAACGTGTGTTACGCCCTGCAGAGTCAGGTCTGCCTCCAGCCTCCTCAGCAAAACACCAGTAGTGCAGTACAAGAGCCTGGTAACTGAGGACTTAACAGAGAGACAAAGCCTTCAGCCACCAGTTCAGGTTGCCCAAAGTCTCAACCAGCCTGGCCTTGAACACCTCCAGGGAGGGGGCAGCCACAACCTCCCTGGGCAACCTGTGCCAGTGTCTCCCCACCCTCATTCTCAAGAACTTCCTGATCTCCAGGATCAATCTGCCCTATTCGAGCTTCGACTCATTCCCTCTCATTCTGTTGCTCCAAGACCTCACGCCTCTTCCCAGCAATCCTGAAGCCCCTTAAGGCTGGCATCTCCCTCTCTAGACTGTCCAAGTTTCTTTCTGAGAAATCCGAGTTGTCCCTAGAAAGATGAAACCCTATAAAGGGTTTCCTTTTTTTTCATAACATAGCTCTTGAAAAAAGATGTAAGCTAGAAAAAAATTCACTATCCATGACAGCGGTTTGAATTCAACTCCCCCCTCCCAGCTGACTGAAGTTGTACCCTTTGGTCTCCACTTGGAAGAAAAACGGAAATGGAGACAAGTGGAAATGAGGTCAGTAACCTTTGTTAGATTCACAGAATGGGTTGAGTTGGAAGGGACATTCAAGATCATCCACTTCCAACCCCCTGCCATAGGCAGGAACACCTTCCACCAGCCCAGGTTGCTCAAGGCCTCATCCAACCGGGCCTTGAACACCCCAGGGAGGAAGCATCCACAACCTCCCTGGGCAACCTGTGCCAACGTCTCCCCACCCTCACTGTCAAGAATTTCTTCCTACTCTCCTGCCTAAGTTCACCTTCTTGAAGCCTTGTCTGGGACAGAAGTATAACTCATCCTATCAGTCTCCTTCACTTGTCTCCACAGAAAGCACACAACACCACAAGCCACAGCTCTGCACTCTTACTCATGCAAGTTGAGGTGAAATAACCTATTCAAACTATTTTGTAACAGAATATAACCCAGAGAGGAGACAGACTTGCTTACCTCACACAGGACAGGCACCAGGCAGAGATTCTGCGTGCTAGTGAAGCAATGAACACATCTGAACAGGGTTAAGTGAAAGCCAAGCAGCAAACCAGCCCTACCTTGACACTTTCTAGGCGGATCTGATAGCCAACAGTGAGCCCAACCCTTTCTGTCCTTTCCTTGGCCACACGTTCGGCCACAGAGATGGCAGAGATCCTACGAGGCTGAGTGCAAATGATGTTTGCAACTCTACTGGGAGAGTCTTGCAAGGAAGCATCCAGGATAAACTGAGGAATTTGAGTGGTTTTCCCACAGCTGCATGACAAAAGCAGGCATTAGTTAAACCACAAGCCGTTGTAAAATGTCTCTCCCCAGCATTCCTGAAGCCCCCTTCACGTACTGGAAGTTTGCTTCCCCAGAGCCTTCTCTTCTCCAAGTTCAGCAGCCCCAAGTCTCTCAACCTGTCCCCAAGGCAGTGGCTCTCCAGCCCTATGATCATCTTTGTGGCCTCCTCTCAACCCCCACCCCACGAGCCAGTCACAGCTTCTCCAGCCCTAAAGATAGAGCTTGTAGAATGTGTAGTCTCAGGCAGTTTGTAGTTACTCATTGCCCTCACAACTCCCATGTGCTCACTGCTCTCAGTGGCACTGCAACTGCTCCTAGAGACTGCCCAGTTGGGAAGCAAAGGTAGGAAAGGTTTCCCTGGGAAGGGAACTTGATTGTGGCTGAAAACCCAGTGGCACTGTGGGAAGAAGAATCAATTGCTCTACATGCAAAGTGCCCAGGTGTGAAAAAAAACAACATAGAATCAGAGAACTGTCAAAGCTAGAAGGGACCTCAGGGATCACCCAGTTCCAACCCCCTGCCAGGACAAGGACACCTACTAGCCCAGGTTGCTCAAGGCCTCATCCAATCTGGCCTTGAACACCTCCAAGGAAGGGGCAGCCACAACCTCCCTGAGAAACCTGTGCCAGTATCTCCCCACCCTCTCACTGTCAAGAATTCCTTCCTCATGTCCAGTCTCAATCTGGCCTCCTTGAGCTTCAATCTATTCCCTCTAGTCCTCTGTGATGCAGAGCTTTGCAGGACATGGACAGCTACACAGAATCGCAGAATCAACCAGGTTGGAAAAGACTTCTGAGATCATTGAGTCCAACCTATCACTCAACACCTTCTAATTAAATAAACCATGGCACCAAGTGCCTCATCCAGTTTCCTCTTAAACACCCCTAGGGACAGGGACTCCACCACCTCCCTGGGCAGCCATTCCAGTGCAAATCACTCCTTCTGCAAAGAACTTCTTCCTAACATCCAGGCTGAACCTGCCCTGGCACAGCTTGAGACTGTGTCCTCCTCTTCTGTCTCTGGTTGCCTGGGAGAAGAGACCAACCTCTCTTCAGGTAGTTGTAGAGAGCAATGAGGTCACCCCTGAGCCTCTTCTTCTCTAGGCTCAACACCCTCAGCTCCCTCAGCCTCTCCTCACAGGGCTGTGCTCCAGGCCCCTCACCAGTCTTGGTGTCTTTCTCTGGACACCTCAACATCTTTCTTAAACTCAAGGTCCCAGAACTGGACACAGCACTCAAGGTGTGGCCTAACCAGTGCCAGTACAGAGAGCAGAAGGACTGCCCTGGTCCTGCTGGTCACGTTACTCCTGATACAGGTCAGGATGCCATTGGCCTTCTTGGCCACCCAGGCACACTGCTGGCTCATGTTCAGCTGCCAACCAGCACCCCCAGGTCCCTCTCTGCTCTACAGCCACTCTGTCCCCAGCCTGTAGTGCTGCATGGGGTTGTTGTGGTCAAAGTGAAGAGCCTGGCACTTGAACTTGTTAAAACTCCTGGCACTGGACTGAGTCCATCTGCCCAGGTCCCTCTGCAGAGCCCTCCTGCCCTCCAGCAGAACAACACTTGCTCCCAGCTCGCTGTCATCTGCAAACTTATTCCACATCCTTCTCTACACACTCTGCTAGATCAAGCCTGCCCCTGCAGTTTCACTCTCACCCTGTCATGCCGCTCACAACCAGAACTTGGTGGCTCTTGAGAAGCTCCAGAATCCTGTCTCTCTCTTGCCACGCAGGGAGCTTCTGTCTTTCATGCAACATGGACTGGAAGTGCCTAGAAGACTGACACACAATACCAGACAGCAAGCCAGTGAGAACACCGCTGGAGTGGAACGAACTACTCGAAAAGCAGCAAAATGTTTCTGCCTCTGAAGTGACTGTGGGCAGAGTTGCCCTGCTCCGTGCCTGTACCTTCCTCAGGTGGAACTGGGCGCAGATCTTGGCATTCTCCTCACACACAGACCTGGCCTGCACGTCGTACCTCTTGGATAGCTTCTTATGCAGGTTCATGTAGCTTTCGTTCCCCACAACAACTTGTTCAGGCTCCTCCTGCCCCTCTTCCTCCACAGGATCCGACACAGCTGAGGCTTGAGACAGAGAATGTACAGTTACGTAGTCTAGTTCCAAAGAAACGGGACCAGAGCAGCACTGCAGACAAGAGATACATGTCCCAAAAAGCACTCAGCAAAGAGCCTTCCTAGGCTGGAGCTGAGGCTCTGCAGGACGACCTTTGACGTACACTTAATTCAGCAATACCCAGCACACCTCTCCTCATCCAGCAAACAAATCCACAGCTTCTCCAGCTCCAACCCACTCAGCACTACCCCTGCACCAGCTGTGCTCTGCTGCATCATGGACTGGTAACTGGTGTGGCTTCCTGGACATTTTTCGTGTCTCAGTTCCCCTCTTAAACTCATCATGAGAGCACCACTTCTGTGTCTGCTGGGTGTCCCCAGCAGCAGAAGGACACAGAGCTGCTGAAGTGAGGCCAGAGGCCACAAAGATGATCCAAGGGCTGGAGCAGCTCTGCTGTGAGGACAGGCTGAGAGAGCTGTGGATGTGCAGCCTGGAGAGGAGAAGGCTCCGGGAGGGCCTTAGAGCTGCCTGTCAGTGCCTGAAGGGATCCTGCAGGAAGGCTGCAGAAGGGACTTTTGCTGAGGGTGTCTGGAGACAGGCCAAGGGGGAATGGTTTGAAGCTGAGGCAGAGCAGGGTTAGACTGGAGCTGAGGAAGCAGCTCTTCAGTAGGAGGCTGATGAGACTCTTGGCACAGGCTGCCCAGGGAGGCTGTGGCTGCCTCCTGCCTGGGGGTGTTCAAGGCAAGGCTGGATGAGGTCTTGGGCAACCAAGCCAGGCTGAAAGGTGTCCCTGCCCATGGCAAGGGGGTTGAAGTCTGAGGTCCCTTCCAACCTGTGCCTGTGAATCCATGAGGCACCAGGCTGTAGCAGCACCACCAGCTTCAATTCATTCAGACCGTAACATTAAGTGTTAAGCCACTGCCAAGCACTTTCAAACCCAGGCTGAAACCGGATCATGTTCTTTGATCCCTGCTGCTTACCAGCTGAAGTTGGTTTTTGCTCTGACAGTAAAAGCCAGGCCTTGAAAAATTTCAAGACTACGTTTGATCCAAACAGGCTATTTTATAACATAAGTAAAATTACTTGGAACCTCTGCTTTTGGTTCCTGGAACAAAGCTGTCTTTCTGTGGAGCTGTTTAAAAACAAGGAGTTAATTTGTTTTACTCAAGTAGTGACAGCCCAGCTTTGTCAAGTGAAAACACTCCTGAGGAAAATCTGCCCTAGATAAAACAGGTTTGGAATTGAGAGCTGGAAGCATAGAATCATGACAGAATGGTCTGATTTGGGAGGGACTTTCAAATGTCACCCAGTTCAAGCTCCTATGCAGTCAGCAGGGGCATCCTCAACCAGATCAGGCTGCCCAGAGCCCAGGAAGGTCACTCTGCTGTTACTGACATAGTCCCAGCTCTCCCCTGTGAAATCAACAAATCTGGACTTTGCATGCAACAAAGGGATGACTCCCAAATGGCATTAGTTTGGAAGAGAGCCTCCAAGGGCATCTTGTCCACCCCCCTGCACTCAAGCAGGAACACCTCCAGCTAGAGCAGGTTGCACAGGGACACAGCAAGGCTGAGCTGGAATGTCTGCAGGGACAGGGCCTCAAGCACAGCCCTGGGCAGCCTGTGCCAGTGTCTCACTACTCTCTTTGTGCAGAACTTCCTCCTGATGTCCAACCTAACTCTGCCCTGCTCCAATCCCAAACCATTGCCCTTGGCCTAACCCCACAGGCCCTTCCAAACACTCCCTCTCCAGCCTGCCTGCAGGTCCCCTTCAGGTACTGCAAGGGGCTCTACGGTCTGCCTGGAGCCTTCTATTCTCTGGGCTGAACAGCCCCAGCTCTCCCAGTCTGTCCCCACAGCAGAGGGTCTTCAGCCTTCTGAGCATCTTTATGACACCTTGAGTAACATTCCAGAACTGCTTGCAGTATTTGTACAGCCTGAAATCCACTTCTGTAAAAGAATTTTGACAGGTGTCACTAACCCAAAGCGATTTACAAATAAAAATTTAAAAATTTTTAAATTGGTGAGAAGCAGATGCACCAAATCTTGCAAACAATCTTCCCTTCCAAGCACACTTCTCTGGTCACTTCTGGTGAGCTCATACCACATGACTTGGTTTTGATTGTGTGGGCATAGGCATCGCTGGCTCTGCCAGCCTAAGCTCATTAGCGTTTTGCTCTTCTAACTCAGCTCTTGCCAGCTGAAAATCTCTTTGCTGCAGCTTTACAGGATCAGAGGATGTTAGGGGTTGGAAGGGACCTTTGGAGAGCTTCCAGGCCAACCCCCTGCCAGAGCAGGACCAGAAAATACAGGAACACATCCAGACAGGGCTGGAAAGGTTCCAGAGAAAGAGACTCCACAACCTCTCTGGGCAGCCCGGGCTACGGCTCACCCTTACGGGCAATAAGTTCTTCCTCATCTTGAGGTGCAGCTTCCTGTGCTGCAGTTTCCATCCATTGCCCCTTGTGCTGTCACAGGGCACAAGTGAGCAGAGGCTGTCCCTGTCCCTTTCTGCCTGACCTCCAGCCCTCAGCTATTGATAGACATTGATCAGCTCCTCTCTCAGCCTTCTCCTCTCCAGACTAAGCAGCCCCAGGGCTCTCAGCCTCTCCTCACCAGGCAGTGCTCCAGGCCTATCAGCATCCTTGCAGCCCTCCCTTAGACTTTCTCCAGCAGGTCCCTCTTGAACTGGGGAGACCAAAATTGAATACATTATTGCAGATGATGCCTCACCAGGGCAGAGTAGAGGGGGAGCAGAACCTCCCTGGATCTGCTGCCCACACTCTTCTTAATATCCTCCAGGATGCCCTTGGCCTTCTTGGCCACCAGGGCAGATTGCTGCCCATGCAGAACTTGCTGTGCCCTAGCACTGCCAGGTCCTCCTCCATGGGGCTGCCCTCCAGCAGATCACCTCCAAGCCTGTACTGCTGCAGTTTAGACTCTGCACTGATCCCTGCTGAGCCTCAGTAGGTTCCTCTCTGCCCAGCTCTCAGCCTGCCCATGTCCCCCTGAGTGGCTGCACAGCCTCCAGCTTTATTATGGAAGAGACTTCCTGAGGCACAGAAAGGTTATGGATCTGGCTCATGACTTTTATGTCCACAACTGGGCTCTATGTCTCCTCACATAAATATAAAAATATTTTTTTAGCCCAGAAACCACAGAGGGAAATTTGGTTTACCTTCAGACACTGGCTGTGAACTGCCCATGCCCTCTGTCTGGAGCTGCACTGCAGGTGTTGCCAGCAAGGCCACAGGAGGAACACTGTACTTGTGGTGAGTGCTTCTGAGGAACTCCCTAATTTCAAATCCATCTTCCAAACAAGTCACTAAAGTGTACACCACTGGCTCCCCAGCCTCTGCAGCTGGCAGGGCCTTTCCAAAGAGGTATTCGGCAATGTGCAAACGACAAGCAAGAGGTAAATTCTCATCGGTGGAGTAGAATGCCACTAGAGGTGCCTGGAGTGGGTACTTGTTTTCTTCAGGAAACCTTATTTCAAGTTCATGTACAGGACCATTGCTGTTAGCTCTGAGGTGAGCATCATCAACAGAGCTCCTGTTGGGGTTTAGTGGGTGCTTAGGAGGAAATTCGTGAGCAAATCTGCATTTGGAACCAAATCTGCAGCCTCCTTGCAGATAAAACTTGCATATTTCCTTTGAAGCCTGCTTTTCCATGTCCTTAGCAAGATTATCCTTTTGGCTGGGTGTGTGGAACCTGTTTGCTAAGTAGTCCAACTCCAGCTGAAAAGTCCAAACACGGTTTTGAATCCTTTCTACAAATTTTTCTCCATAGATGGAGCGGAGGGCAAAAGCCTCTTCTTGCCTCTGCTCCAGGCACTCCTCTTGACTGGCTTCAGCGGCTGCTGCAGAAACCTGCATCTTCTCTCCATATCTTTCAGTAAAGCACTGCAGCAGCAAATACTCCAAGGATGCCCCAATATTTCCATTGCAAGATCTCAGCACCGTCTTACAATGCTGACTGTCAAACCCATACCTGCAACAGAACACAGACAATACCACAGCAAGTGAGTGACAGAGACTGGAGGGAGCAAAATAACCACAGATCTGCCTGCTGAGGCTCACAGGAAGGAAGGATAGAACCATAGCATGGTTTGGGTTGGAAGGAACCTCCAAAGGTTAACTAGCCCAACTCCCCCTACGGTGGAGGACATCTTCCACCAGATCAGAGCCTTGTCCAGCCTCACCTTGAATATCTCCAGGCATGGGCCCCAACTACCTCCCTGGGCAACCTGGTGCAGTGTCCCAGAAGCTTCCTGCTGCAGAACTTGTTCCTCACATCTAATCTCAACCTGCTCTGCTCTAGTTTGCAGCCATTGGCCTCATCCTGTCCCTGCAGCGGAACAGTCTCTTTGCAGCCTTCTTGTAGCCCCTTCAGGTCCTGGAAGGCTGCTCCTAGGTCTCTCCATAGCCTTCTCTTCTCCAGGCTGAACAACCCCAGCTCCCTCAGCGTATATGGCAGGAGACACTATTACTATTATTGGAGAAAAAAAACTCACATCAAAACACTTACACTATTTAAAATGGCAACGGTAAGGAATAATTTGTTGGCTAGAACTGCTAATCTGTTGTCTACAAGGTGACAAATTTAGGAACAACTTCTGCTGCAGGAGGCTGCTGGAACACTGCACCAGGTTGTCCAGGGAGGTGGTTGGGGCCCATTCCGGGAGATATTCAAATAGAGGCTGGACAGGACTCTGGGCAACTGACCTAGTGGAGGATGCCCCTGCTGAGTGCAGGGGGGTTGGACTGGATGCCCTTTGGAGGTCCCTTCTAACCTAGCCCATTCTGTGATTCTAAATTAGTTTAGGAGGTGACTCTCTCACACCTAAGGATGCAGCACAAAATAATTAGAGGATCAGCTCTCCCAGCTGAACTACATAAATTAAACTCTTCAGTAAAGCTGAGTCCTCTCACATATAAAACATGCCCAAACAAAGCCAAAATAGTCAATAAATGCTCATATATGAGCCAAATGGATGAAGAACACTTCCATGAAGCTTCACCTACCTGGAAGAAAAACATATACATAAGCAGTGCTCCCTGAGCTTTCCCCATTTCTTTGGGAAAAAGAACTGAAAATTTTACTGAAAAAAAAAAAAAAAAAAAAAAAGGACTGGAGTGATTTATTTTCCATCAAAGCACTATTTAGAGATCATCTAGCTAAAGATTACATTTGTAGGAGGCTCAAACCCCTCATTTCTCCAGGCAGAGCTTCCCTTGAGGAAAAACGATGCCCAGGCTGAGAGCTCCAAGTATCAGGAGCAGCAATTTACCTCTTCAGGACACAAATTACTCACCTGGACAGCTTATGCACAGCAAAGGAAGACACTTCACTTTCCACAACTCTCTGCTCAGCTGACACAGCAGATGACCTCGGTGCTCTGTCAGAAACTTCATGATATGTTGACCAGTACTGTTCATCATCAAGGTACTCGGGTTCTTCACTCTCTTCACCAGAACCAGCTACTCTGATAAAAAGAATTACCAAATTAACATGAAACAAAACCACAGCGCTGAGCAGACACAAAACTCTGTCTCTGCAGCCTGAAATTCTCCATTTAAAACAGTAGCAGAATCCTGCCTTTCCTAGAGACAGTACCACAGAGGAACAAAGCAACCTCAAAGCAGGATCTGAGATCAAATTAAAGGTAAGGGAAAGACAGACAGATGGAAAGACAGAGATCAAATTAAAAGGTAAAGGAAAGAAAGAGCCCTGTGCTGATTTCTAACAGTATGCCTATTAGTGTGCTCATCTGGAAGAGCCTTTGTTTCAACTAACTCTGATTCAGGAGCCAGCTCCTGCCCTTGAAGCTCTTGAAGAAGTTCTTTCACTCTTCTCTGATTCTCTGATGTCATGTGTATGGTCTGCAGAGGCATTCTTGTTTCAGATCTCTCTTTAGTTTTCCCTCCTCTTCTGGCAGGGGCATTTGATCTAAAAATTAAAACAGAACATGACAATGACATTTGCCTGGTTCAGATGACCTTGACTGAATTGGGATGTGTTAGGACCCAACCCTGTCATTGAAAAGAGGAAAACCAAAGTAAGACTTTGGTCTGGAGCCCTCAGCACAGGAAGGACATGGATCTGATGGAGCAAGTGTAAAGGACCACAAAAGTAATCAAGGGGTTGGAGCAGCTCTGCCATGAGGACAGGCTGAGGGAGCTGAGGGTGTTCAGCCTGGAGAAGAGAAGGCTCCAGGGAGACCTAAGAGCAGCCTGCCAGGATCTGAAGGGGCTACAAGAAGGCTGCAGAGGGACTGTTGCCAAAGGCCTGCAGGAACAGGACGAGGGCAATGGCTGCAAACTAGAGCAGAGCAGATTGAGACTGAATGTGAGGAACAAGTGCTGCAGCAGGAGGCTGCTGGAACACTGCATCAGCTTGCCCAGGGAGGTGGTTGGGGCCCATGCCTGGAAATATGCAAGGTGAGAGTGGACAGGGCTGTGGGCAACCTGCTCTCGTGGAGAATGTCCCTGCTGAGAGCAAGGGGTTGGACTGGATGAGCTTTGGAGGTCTCTTCCAACCCAGCCCACTCTGTGATTCTGTGAATAATCCTTAGATAATTATAGAATCATGTTTATTAGTGTTTCCTGATCCAAATGTTCTGAAATTACTTTGTGACCAAAGAAGAAAATCAGAGGTTCTGATCTTTTAAAAAACAGCTCTGCCCCCCCCGACCCAATTCCCTAGCTATAAAACGTTAATTTTAAAAGATAGAGATTCACAGGATGGATTGGGTTGGAAGGGACCTTAAAGATCATGCAGTTCCAACCCCCCTACCATGGGCAGGGACACCTCCCACCAGCCCAGGTTGCTCAAGGCCTTGGACACCTCCAGGGAGGAGGCATCCACAGCTTCCCCGAGCAACCTCTTCCAGTGTCTCCCCACATGCTTCCCAGTGAAACAGCTTCATCTCAACTTCACCCTTCTGTATATTCAAAGATGTCCAAAACCCACCCCCACAGTACCATAAACACCTCTAAGCCAATGTTCCCCACATTAACAGGAAGAGCTGCATTCCTGCCTTGGTTCCTTGAGAAGACAAAAATCATCTCCGTCGTCCCAGATTTTAGTCGAGCATTTCCTACTTCCACCAAGTTGAGACTTTGAATGGCCACTGCTGCCTCTTCCTCCTCCTCTTCCACTGCTTCCTCTCCCTTGTCCTCCTCCTCTGTTGGGCTTTCCTCTTTTCCTCCCTGCTGAACTCATATTCTCTTGCTGAGGAAGGAATAAAAACCAGCCCTTAATTACGAAGACGATGTAGTACATTGCAAATGTCTGGGCACATAACACATTGCTTGTGTTTCCCATGTGACAAGAGAAGAGGGCAAATTACCTGGACTTTGGTATATTTCTATGCACCTGAACCAAAGCACATTCTCCTAGAACAATGTTAAACTCTGTGGGTTTTAAAACTAAAAGCTCACATTCCTCACAGCCGCTCAACAAAAAACTGCAGGATCTCTGGTAAAAGGATGAGTCTGCCAGCAGTACTGACCAGCCTGGGAGCTCCAGGTTCTGTCACTCACAACTTTCCTGGACATGGGAACCCAAAGGGCAAACCTTTCACAGCAGAAAGCAGCCTGTGCTCTGCCACTTCTCAAACTGGGGAGTTTGCACGGCTGAAAGGAGAAGGCAGAAGGGAGCTGAAGTCAAAGACAGAGTTTGTTTCCACATTAACGTGCTGCTGATCCATCTCCTTCTCCAGGGAGCTTCACAGACGGCTGGGGGCTCTGTGGAGCTTGGCCAGCGCTGTGATTAGGGATGCCTCTTGGAAAACAGAAGCCCTCCTCTCATCACGCAGGACCTTGAACATCTCTGACACAAGCATTAAGCAGTTGTGGCCAGTGACAGACTAGCCTGATATTAACACACGTTCCAGCATCATAACGCTTCAAAAAGGAAAGCTATTACAGGGACAGGTGAGCAGCTGCAGACAGTCTGGCAGGAGCTTGTTACCTGGATCTTTGCGCTAGCATCTGCAGAGCCAGGACAAGAACTGACGTGGCCATGCATGAGTAAGTGGGCTTGGACAGATGCAAGCTTCCCTTTCTGTGGCCTATCTCCTGACCGGAGCAGCACCAGGCCTTCACCGCGAAGCTGACCCCGCTCAGGGCAGCCTGGCACGCGAGGGAGGCTAAGGGGTGAGAAGAGCAGCTGGGCACAGGCAGACGCTGTCCTCTGCCCCTCAACTGGGCTCTCAGCCTCCTTCCTCTCGGCACAAAACGCGGAGCCACCGTTACGGAACAGCTCCGCGCCCCGGGCTCGCTTCCCCGCTGACTCCTCCAGCACTCTCCCTCCAACTCCACACCTCCTACGGCTGCTCGGTCGCCGGCACCCCAGGTGATCCCTAAAGCTCCCTTCCCGACCCAGCCCGTCCCTTACCGCAGGGTGCCCGCTGTTCCCGGGACCCCTTCTTCTACTCGCCCGTCTCCTCCGTGCGTCCCCAGCGCACCTCCTTCTCCTCCGCCCCCTCTCCCCACGCCACCGTGACACCTCCCCGCGCCCACACTGCTCGTCTCACACCCCACAGAACACCCAGGCCCCCTCCGCGCTGCGCCCTCATCTCCTCACCGGCGCGGCGCCGCGACCCCTCCTCCGGAACCACTCCACTTCCGCTGCCGGGGCGGCATGCGGCCACTTCCGCCCGGCACCTACTGCCGCCTTCCTGCCGCCTTCCTGCCGCCCGGCTCCCC
>VWZI01005099.1:867-10997 GCA_013396835.1 Psilopogon haemacephalus
TCCCTTCCAACTCCTAATATCCTGTGATCTATCCCCAAGCTTGTGGCAAGACCCTCAACCAGCTAGAATACCACTGAGAGGAGCTCAGATCTCCTAAGGAGTCCCAACCAGGGATGATGTTGGAGCGGCCACTAACCCTCTTCCTATCTAATCAGGGGGCTGCCATGCCCCCTGGCCTTTGTCCTCCCCCCCATTCACCCAGTGTGCACCATAGGGACTCACCAGTGATGACAGAAGGAGGACCCCTCTGCCCAACTGGGCACAACTTGGGGCTTCTGCCTTTCCTGGGTGGGGGGGTTTAGGAGGCGAGGGGGCTGTTAATAAGGGGAGTGCGCAGGGAGGGCAAAGTGAGCACACCTGGGATGGGAGGAGACTCCAACAGAGCCCAAGTGCACTGGGATTTGGGGGGAAGAAAGGGAGAAAAGGGGGTGGGTGGGGTGGAAAATGGACAGGAAAGGTTACTAGCAGAGTTCCTAAAACAAATATAAGCCTTAACAAGCTTGTAAATAATTTTCAAAGACCACAGTACTAAAAGTTAGCACTCTATTACTGGGTCCATTCTCACCGGCAGCTGTGTAGAGGATGTTCTTGATCTCTGGGATGGTGTAAACTGGTTCCAAGGCCATAACATGGACTACTTCTCACTTTATCTGGTCAAATGCTGCCTGCTGTTCAGGTTCCCACTTGAAGTTGTTCCTTTTTCGGGTTACATTGTATAGAGGTTTCACAATTTGACTGTATCCAGGAATATGCATCTTCCAGAAGCCCACAAACCCCAAGAAAGATTGTGTTTCCTTCTTGTTGGTGGGCTTCACCATAGTGGCTACCTTATTTATCACCTCCATGGGAACATGGTGGCAGCCATCCTGCCATCGAACTCCTAGGAACTGGATTTCTCTGGCAGGTCCCTTCACTTTGCTTCTCTTGATGGCAAAGCTGGCCTCTAACAGAATGTTGATGATCTTCTCGCCTTTCTTGAAGACCTCCTCTGCTGTGTTTCCCCATATGATGATGTCATCGATGTACTGCAAGTGCTCAGGAGCTCCACCCTTCTCCAGCGTGGTGTGAATTATACTGTGACAGATGCTCGAGCTGTGCTTCCAGCCCATTCGAAATCACTTCCATTAATACTGGACTCCCCTCCAGGTGAAAGCAAATTGCTTTCTGAATTCTTCTGCAATGGGAATGGAGAAGAACACATTAGCAATGTCAATGGTGGCACACCATTTTGCCTCTTTGGATTCCAGTTCGTACTGTAGGTCCAGCATGTCTGGCACAGTGGCGCTGATTGGTGGAGTGACTTCATTCAGGCCTCTGAAGTCCACTGTCAGCCTCCACTCACCGTTCTCCTTCCGCACTGGCCAGATGGGATTGTTGAAGGGGGAGTGAGTCTTGCTGATGACATCCTGTTTCTCCAGCTCACGGATCAGTTGGAGAATGGGCAGCAGAGAGTCTCTGTTAGTCCGATACTGCTTTCTATGTACCACACAAGAAGCAATTGGTACCTGTACATCCTGCACCTTGTGTTACCCAACTGCAGAAGGTTCATCTGAAAGGCTGGGCATGATAAAGAGCTGCTCCTCATTAGCAGTCTCTACAGCTGCTATCCCAAATGCCCACTTGTATCCTTTCAGGTCTTTGAAGTAACCCTTCCACAGAAAGTCCATACCAAGTATGCAAGGTGCATCAGGACCAGTCACTATGGGGTACTTCTCCCATGCATTCCCAGTGAGGCTAATCTCAGCCTGCACTACAGTCAGATCCTGTGATCCCCCTGTAACCCCTGCTATGGTTATGGGCTCTGACCCCCTGTGGGTGGAGGGTATCAGGGTACATTGTGCACCTGTATCCACCAGAGCCCTATGCTTCTCCACCCCCGAGATGCCAGGCCATTTTGCAAACACGTCCCAGTACACTTTGTTATCCCTGTTCTCCACCTGGATGGAGACAGGGCACCTCTAATGCTGGAGGTGGTTCCCACAAGACATGCACAGGCTAGAACTATTTGTGTCACCACCCCTCGGGCTAGGGGCCTGCCCCTGTGACACCGGAGCCACGCACCTCCTAGAGTTATTCCCATTACCAGCACCCTGCAGCTCCTTGACCCTGGCCCACAGGGCTGAAGTGGGCTGCTTGTGACATCTGTCCACATCCTCACTATGACGACACAGGGTCTTCCACAGTGAGCCCCGCACATTCCCTGCTGGTATTCCTGATAGCTGATACCTGAACCCACTCAGAGGGTGAGGAGCAAACTTCCTCCCCCTTCCTGAGCTCAGAGACTGTGGACTTGACCTCATCTATGTCTCTAGTGAGGGTTTGTACAGCTGATACCAGGGCTTTTCTGGTCACACTGTCTTCAAACTGCCTGAGGTCCCCTACAAACTCCCTTATGGCTGGGAGATTATTGAGGTACCTCCCCTGTAGCAGTCCTCCCAGTGTGTGTGCATAATCAGGGGGTGTGCCTTGGGCCAGCCTCTTTAAGAGGGCTGGCTTCATTCTAATGTCATCGGGGTCCACAGGCAGCTGGCCATTCCCATAGATTATTTCCTGAACGGCCATCTGCCTTAAGCATGTGATCCCCTGTTCCATGTTGGTCCACTTAAAGGGATGGTACACCATGTCCTCCTTTGTGGGAGGGATGGTACACCTTATGGCTGTGAAAAGCCTAGCCCAAAGTGAGTGGGTCCCTTCCAGCCTCCTTAGCTCCTTTTCCAATCCACCATCCCTTGACAAGGACCCAAGTTGTTTTGCCTCCCTCTGGTCCAGTTCCACAGTCTCTGCCCCCACGTCCCAGCAGTGCAGGAGCCAAGCCAGGAGGGACTGCCTGTTTGCCCGTATATAGACCTGCCATCCTGCCATGTATGTCTGATTTCCTTGTGTGGCAGACTCATAACTGTAACAAAATCAGAGTCATTGTAGTTGCTTTGTTGTGCTGTACTGGTCCCGGCTTATGCGTGGTCCGTAGAATCCGATGTACGGATTTTCATTCTTCTTGTTGCGATGAGGGCAATGGAGAAACTCTTTGGGAGGAGTCAGGGGGTTTCCAGGTGGGCTTAACCCTTTACACTCATATTTAATAAAAATCAAGGAGGTGAACACAAACAACAAGCCTAAAAAAACTGCTTTCTCTGGTATCAAGAAAGGGATCATGCAGGAATATGATTACTATATATACACATCTATACATCCAGTAGGGTAGATGTGACAGTTAAAGATTTGAACATAGAAACATGTATTAGAACACAGTGAATAAAATAAGGAAGGACAGCTGGGCACTAGAATAGACTGTGTCATGGTTTGAGAATTGTCCATCCCTCGTACAGCTAGGAATTCACCCAGACTAGACTCAATCAGGTGGACCTAAGGAAGCTTCATATTTACGGCTTAGCACAATCTACAAATATATATATACACAATGTACAGATATTTACAGTTATATAAAAATTAAAAGTAATGCAGAAACACAAAATCGCTCCCAAAACAGTTAGACTGCCCAGGATGCTCCTGACCAACATTCGTTCCCCTCCCCCCCCCGCTCCCTGCCAACAGCTTCTTTCACCCCCAGAAATAACTAGATCAATCTCCATATAGCTCACATGATAAATCAACAGAGATCTGAGGTGAGATGTCAAAGACAACAAGCAGGTTAGAGGAAAAGGGTTAGATCGGATTAGATAGATTCTAATGCAAAAGGAGCCAAACCAAGATGCAACCAGACCGACAGAAAAGAAAAAAGAACTAAGAACTGAGAAATGTGCGAGAAGTGAATGCCTTATCTATGTTTTGACTATTCGCATCTCCCAGCAGAAGAATGAGTGATATAGCCATTGCCGTTATTTTCTTCTCATAGAGAAGGATTTAATCTATCTCATTAAAATATTCCAATTATCCTCAAACAAGCACAGACTGCTACGAAAATTGTTTGTCCATCATTAGTTTTAAGAAGAGACTGGGTGTGGTGGTTCAGCAGTTACCTGCCCCCCCACACTTTGAAATAACCCAGGCTAGACTCAGTTGGCTAAAAGTAAAGGAAATTAAGATTTATGTTACAGCTTTGCACAATATACAAGCAGATATTTACAATATATTACAGATATTTATAGATATTTACAGATATACAGTTAAAAGGTAATACAGAAACACTGCACCCCTCTTGGAGATCAGAGATCTCCAAGAGGGGTTTCCAACCTCCCTACCACCTTCCTCCTACTTCCCAGACTTATCCCACTACCTGTCTTCTGTGCCAGATAAGTGAAGGTAGATCTGCCAGGGGGGTTAGTAGCGGAAAATAGTTAGTGAAGTTACACAGATCCAGCTAAGAAGGCAGAGAGTGATGCAGCAACCAGCATGGCTCAAACCCCCTCTGTCTTATCTATGTTTTGGTTTTAACTTTTATAATTTTTTCAGTAAACAAATGGATGAAGGAGACACTGGAATGTTTTCCTTTCTCAATCTATAGTGTAATTTCTTAAAATTCTCCAATCAGTTCAAACCAGCACACTGGCAAAAACCTGTGAAGAATTATTTGGGATACTTGATGTTGTATTTGGGAAATAAAGAAGATGACATATCTAGGTCCCTCTTTTGATTCTCTTTTAAATTGCTTGAACAAGGTATCTTTTGTTTCTAACACTTAGATCAGGTCACTGAACCAAAATAAAAAGATCCAGCTCGTAACTTAGGTTTAGTCACTGTTGCAGTGCTCCTCTAAGCACTGACAACTGAGTGAAGAAGTCTTAAAATATAGCCTATGAGCTTTGCTCTTTGCATAATCTTGGGACACAAGCAACTTATTAGCAATATCATGAATATAAATCCTTATTTCTGTATAAAATGAAAAGAAAGACAAAAATTCTCATGCAGATGAAACTTCATAGAATCAAGGTGGTTCTATAAAGGACAAAATGATGGGATAGGGGAAGATCCTCATGTTTTAGTCACAGAACAAGCATACTCTCAAATACTCTATTATTAACTTTACAAGACTGGAACTTCTGTTTTTATTAATCTATTGCAGAAGCTTTTGTTCTCAAATCCTGCATGCTTCTTTACTCTTAGATGCTTCCTTTCTCTTACAAACTCTTGTATATACATGTCATCAACACTTGCTATACCAGCATGTGTCACACAGTCTGATAATTTAGTCATCTAGCTGGATGTCACTGGCTTAGCCTTGTGAACAAAGCAAGAAACATCACTCATCAGAACTTACATTTCGGAGTTCTTGGTAAAGCAGTGATCAGAGAACAAGCATCAGAACCGTGCTTCAGATGTAAGACTGAACTGGCACTAATGAACTAAAACAATGATGACCTATCATTGCTATGTTTCCATGCACAAAATGCTCAAGTTTTCGGGTCTGCTAGGGAACATGTTCAGAGGCAGTTTGAAAAAATCCTTGATTCATCAAACTACTGTTAGTGTATTGATTATCCAAAGGAATTAAGATGAAAATATCAGCAACCATAACTGTTTAGCACACAAACAAACAAGATAAACAAGCAGTGCTGTAAGAAAGAGGTACTGGAGAAGTGTCTTGGTTTGAAGTAGAACTTAATCTGTTCAGTAATTTTAATTTTCAGCTAAGCCTCTTCTAGTTCGTTGTGTTTTCTGAAGCTAAAAGCATATTTTGCAGAGAGTGTCCACTTCTATAAGTGCTAAAGCTTGGTGTTTATAGTTACTACCAAGGCTGGTATGCAGAAAGACTCTTGCCCATAACAGAGACCAAGGTCACTGCTGAATCTTGTGTACCACACTGGGGTGGCATAATACGAACAAGTTGGACAAGTGACCCTAAACCAACCAAGGTGTTATGCCATTCCATATATATCATGTTGAATATGAAGCTGAAGGACCATGTCTCTTAAGGCATCTTCTTCAGTGGCTGGAATCCAAGAAAGACTTTGTCTATTCTACCTTCAGTCCCAATTTGTGCATTCCTGAATCCAGTTCCAGAACACAACTCACAAATCTGGTTCCTATCTGCTGTTGAGTCAAGTCTGGGGTTTCTCCAGTGCCTGCCCACAGAATCAGTGGTGATGGTGATATAATTGCCCTTCAGGGGGATTTGGTTCAGTTCTGGTTTTGTATATTTGTATGCATTTCATATTATTGTTATTATTTTCATTAAATCAGTTATAGTTTTCTTTTCCAATACATAAGTCTCTCTCCCTTATTCCTTTTCTCTTCCCATTCTGGGAAGGGACAGAGTTGAATAGAGAGAGAGCATCCATTACTCATCTAGTGTTTGGCCCAGCCATAACACTTGACAGCAGAGAAAGTGGAAATATTAAGCAAAAGTGGAAACTTGCACCAGACATATTATTCTGCATATTATCCTTCAACAATCTGGCCTTAAGACCAGGAATGCTAAATCATTTTATCTTGAAAGTAGTAACACATTGTTAATCAAACAAAAGTAATTTGATCTCAAACACAAACATTTCAAGAGTGTGTTAAACCACCTATTTGCCATCTCTGAGAAAGTATTAAATAAAATTTTGTGTTTCCCACATTTAGCGGCTAGTAGTAACAACCAGACATACTATAATGTTTTACATCTCCAATGTGGATGTTTTGGGAGTTTAAAACATACTTGCTAAAATATTGAAAGAAGTACCTGCTGTCTTTTGTAGCTTACCTAAGAGTTACCTTAACAGTCTCTGTTATGATATAGTGGTATAGAAAAACTATAGCTATCTAGAGCTACTTTTCTTATAGAAATTACAATAGTAATAAAAATATAAATGAAGATTATTAAGTAATATTTTACTTACATAATAGAGAGCTATCCACCTGTACTTTCTGACATTCAGTACTAAGTACCTTCTGCTTTTTAAGTCTGTAGAAATGTATGAAGTTTAAAGTTAGGATATATGTTAGTAGAAATAGCACACTGACATCTATGTCTCCTTTTGGAAAGCATTTTCACTGCAAAATGAACATGTTTGAAGCATAGGTTTGCTATTCTCATCCATTTTTGATCCTTATTTTTAGGGAGACTAGATGAAATTTTGCTTTTTCTCTCTCAAAAAAGATGTAAGAGGTACCTGTGTAAAGGTTTAAAACCCCCACAACTGCAGCTGGAAATGTCAGAGCCTATTACCAAATTAAGAATATGAACAGATCTCTGATTTTTAAGACGAAAAAAAAGGATCTTAGAGAAGTTTTGTCCTTGTAATCTTTGTGAAAACAGAAATGAAGTTCACTTCTGAAGATTTTAAATGTGTATGTACTTCATTTAAACTACACTTTGCAGGTATAACTTTCAAGGTACTGACAGTTGTTCTCTGTATAAGAGTTTTCTATTCAGATTTTGAAGAATGGAAATGTAGTTTCTCATACATAAATAGCATGAGCAAAACTGAGAAGCAGAGATGTTTTCTGTTTAGTCATGATTTCTTTCCATATCAGGGGGAAAATATTGAATATTATAATCCATAATTATGCTTAGCAAAATTTGTTTCCTGTGACTATGTTGTAAAGGAAACACACAAAACCAGGGTCTGGACATAGACATTTAAGCATCACGTAGCCCATTAATGACTGGTCCAAGTTGTTCATGGTTTACCACAGCAGCCATTGACGTTCCATACCTTCCACGTTTGTGCAACGACTGGATGAAGGCTTTTGTACCTCTACCACCAGCTCTGATAAGTCTTTCACACAGACGATAAGGGGTTCTCTCCTCTTACTGATATGCATACCACCACCCCAGTAAACCATGTGAGACATGATTGAGTGGTTGCTTGCCAGACCATAGTTCAAAAACACACCAGGAGTCAAAAACCTATTTCATCAACATCACTAAGCAATATCCAATAACCCTCAGTCAAAGAAGCTCTCCATAAATACTCTGTCCCAATTTAACTTGGCTGAGTGAAAACCTGTCTTGGAACTCATTTAGCTCTGAACCCAACCAGGGTATTGTGGAGACTTCAGTCAGGATTTCTGTCACATGGTTACAAACATATGTCATTAAATAGCCTCTTTTTTTTCTTAAATATCTCTGTTTCATCAGAAAGGCTTTCATCAGCATCTCCCCATATTTCTCCATCTGAGTCCTTGTAGTCTGTACCCGTAGTTATTTTTTGGGCCCAGTAAGCAGCAGAAGAATCTTCTGTTTGTGCATCTATCAGCTTGATCAACACACAGGTCTGTTCCTATTTGCTTTGCAGCACTCTCTCCAAATAACATGCTCTGTGCTCCATTTTTTCAACCTAATCCAGTGACTGAAGTAAATAAACGCCTGTCACAGCACACATGGTCTGTTTATCTGTGCTACTCCAAAACTTTACAAGGCTTTGCTCAAGCTTTCCTATAACTGCCACGGAACTGGTCCAGTTTCCCTTTACTCATTTAACATCTAGGCGTGAAAGTGAACAATTGCGCCTGCACACAAATTCCTCTATGAACATGCTGCCAACTACACCAACAATGTCATAAAGGAAACAGATAAAAAGAGGTGGCTAACAACCACTTATTGCAATTAAGTCTGCTCTCCTGACACCATTACTTTACAAGTTTGACTGTCAGTTGGGAAAATGCCATTGCACAGCTTCTTCTAACAGGATAACAGCCCACTTCTGTGGAGCACCAGCATGAAACAGCTCTTCCTCATAGCAGAACTCCATTTATACCCTTCCAGGTTTGGCTGTCATCAGTTGCTTAATTAGTTGAAAGGCTATTTTCTCCAAGCAAACAAAACAACCCTGGAGACAAGGAGAAGCTAATCTTCATCAGCTCCTCAAAAGCTTTGGACCAAGGTCTGTCAGGACTCTTGCCTGGGAAGGATTAATTCCAAAGGCTTGTGCCAGGGCACACCCGAGTCCCTACCCACAGGAGTTTTGAATGGGGAGTGAAATGGTTTTCCTCCTCCCCTCCTCTGTCACCTGAGGTTTGGAATGTGGAGTGAAGTAGGTGTGAAGTTCCTTCTCCCACCCTCATAGGTTTGAACAGGGAAGGAACAAATCACCCCAGCATATATATGAGGAAACTGGTGTAGTGGTTTTGCAGTTACCTGCCCCCCCACATTTTGTAAACCCTGGCTAAGACTCAGAAAACACGGAAAGTTAATAAATGAAGCTTTATACTTACAGCAATGCACAATGTACAAGCAAATATTTACAGGATATTACAGATATTTACAGATATTTACAGATACATACAGTGAAAAGGTAATACAGACACCACACCCCTCCCAGAGACCAAAATCCCCAAGAGAGGGTAACCAAACCCCCCCCACCACCACCTTTCCCCCCTTTCCCAGTCTTATCTCACCACCTGTTGATGCTGCAGATAAGGTGAAGTAGACTGGCTAGGGAGATTAGTGGTAGGAGAAGAGTTAGTAGTTTTCCTCTGAATTAGCTAGCCAAAGAGACAAAAGAGAAGCCACCGCAGAGCCAAACAGACAGAAACAGTCTGCTAATCTGGTTGTTTTCAGAACAGTTCTTAAAAACAACTTTTTTTTCTTTCTCAGTAAAGGTCTGGGTGAAGTAGGACACTGTGTTTACCTTTCTCAGCCAATAGTCTAATTTCTCACTCAAATTCTCCAATTAGCTCAAACCAACACAATCCACCCCTGTCTACTTCACTCAGAGTTTTAATGAGAATTACTTATCTAATCTAAACAACATAATATTTAAAATAATGAATATTTACAGATTCAGTAACTCCAGATGTATCTTGGATGTAGGTGATTCAACAGCTCAGAAAATAGGAAACAGTTTGTCTCCTCACAGATGAGATGAGACCAGGGACTCCCAGGTGACATTGGGTTCGTGCTCAGGTGTATTGTAGATTCTGTTGTGATGGATGCCAGATGAAACCTAGAATAGAAAACTCTTAACACTCTAAATTTAAATTCTTTCAGCTAAGGTTAGATTTATCTGTGGAATACACTGGATTTCACCATTCTCCTGCATTACCCAGTATGTATGACCAGGACCTTCTGCAGAAACCACCCCTCAGACAGGTTTCCCTTTGCCCAAAGGAGAAAATACCCAAACAGTTTTCCCTAACAGGTTCTTCTCATGTACAACGGGAACTCTATCACCATCCACTGTTGGTACCAGATCTCATTGGGCAGCTCCTGCTCTGTTTACAGAACCACTATTGTTTACCAACCA
>VWZI01005102.1:1775-16138 GCA_013396835.1 Psilopogon haemacephalus
TATGTACACTGCATACATACACACATACATATCTGTGTGTTCTCTGGAATCAGTGAGAGGGTCTGTCAGAATAAAGTGGGTTGGTTCTGGTGACTTCTGTTAAAAGCTTTTTTTTTTAATTAGAACACCTTGTGGTGGAAACAATCCCATGGGGTACCTCGTGTTTAATGTGACGCCAAGGGTTTCAAAGCTGGTTTTAACTTAACTCTGTCCCCTTTTTGGGAAGAAATTTGGGGGGGGAGGGGGGAGGGGGAAGGTAGTAATAAATTAAATCTTTCAGGAAACGTTCAAAGGAGTTGGTGTTGCGAGAAAACAATGAACCTCCCTCTTAAGGCCATTGGAAAATAAGGATGTGATTCCCGAGTGACATTTCTAAGGCAATCGTCTTCCTGTAAGAGTTCTCTTGCCAAGGAATCTCTCTCTTGTCTTTCACTCGTTCTTGTTCTGGAGGAGGGAATTGGGCTTAGGAAAGATTCTTAAACGTTTTCACCGTTCAGCGGAAAATGATTTTTTTTTTTTTTAACCTTTTGTGCAAGATATTTTGCGTTCTTTTCAAAAGAGAGTTTTAAAACGAGCACTACATAATGTCAATGTGAATGTAGGCCTCGAAAGCATCTTGCTTGGTGTTGAGCCTGGTTCTAAAAGCAATCTCCTGTGTAAAATGTGTGAATAGTTTGGTAATTTGTACACATAATCAACAGCATCTGATCAGCTGAACTCTGCGTTGGCTGCTGTATAGTACATGAACAAATGTCATGGGATAGAAAGAAATTACTTTGGATATTTAAAAAAAAAAAAAGAGGAAAAAAAAAAGAAAAATAAATATATAGTCTATTTGTTTTGTAAAAAGTTTCTGTAAATAAAATAATTTATACTATTTATAAGAAAAAAAAAAAAGTTGTGCTTTGCTTCATGGAAAAAAAAAAAAAAAAAAAAAAAAATTAGTTTGTTGAACAAACATGTTACTAAACAAGGCAATAAAAATAGGACTTTTCAATAAATGAGGTTGGTTGCATGGAATGCATTATATGTTTCTGCTTCATTATAAAGTCGTTCACCATTAAAGGAAAACATGACCTGTGTCGCTGCCTATGTGAACTGATTTCAGAGGATTGGATGTGCTCAAATTCTCTCCGAGCAGCTACCGAGCTGGCCCGGCAGGGTTGGACCTGTAGGTCCTGCAGGATTTAGGTACCTGGCTTGGAGAGATGCCTGTATCGGCTCCACAGGGGCTTTGCTGGTACTTAAGCTTCCCACTTTCTTGTAGATTTCTAAGAGCAGCAGCTCTTGTGCTATGCTGAGTGGTCCAATGGGTTGGGATTCCTCTTTCATTCCCCTTCCAAAAATGTCTCTTTTTCACCATTTAAAGAGCCAGTGTGTGAATTCACAGAGTCACAGAACTAAACAGGTTGGAAAAGAACTTTGAGATCGCTGAGTCCAACCTAGCATCCAACACCTTCTCCTTAACTAAACCATGGCACTAACTCTCTTCCAGTCTCTTTTTAAACACCTTCAGGGATGGGGACTCCACCACCTCCTGGAGCAGCCCAGTCCAATGCCAATCACTCTTTGTGTGAAGAACTTCTTCCCGACAGCCAGCCTAGAGCAACAGGTTAAATACTCTTGGAGGCTTTTTCTCTGTGTGTGATTTGGAACTGGTGTGCACCAGAGAGCTGCTGAGGAGGGGTTTGTAAAAGTGGTAAAACTCTCAATAGTTGGATAAGAATCCATAGGTACATCCATGGCACAGTGTCCTGGGTCAATACAGCTCACTCGTGCAAGCCCTTCTCTTTCTGCACACAGATGGGAGGGAAAGCAACAGAACAAAATAACCCTGAACCTTTAGGTTGAGAAAGAGGGTCACAAAGATGCTCAGAGAGCTGCAGCACCTCTGCTATGAGGACAGGCTGAGAGAGTTGGGGCCCTTAAGTCTGGAGAAGAGGAGGCTCCCAGGTGATCTTAGAGTAGCCTTCCAGTATCTGATGGGGGCCTACAGGAAGGCTGGGGAGGGACTATTCACAAGGTCTTGTTATGAGAGGATGAGGAGGAATGGGTTCAAATTGGCAGAGGGAAGATTGAAACTGGATGTTAGGAGCAGGTTGTTTGCAGTGAGGGTGGTGAGACACAGGCACAGGTTGCCCAGGGAGGTTGTGGAGCACAGGAGCACCCAATGTGATCTTTGATCTTTGATCACATTGGGTGCTCCTGTGCTCCACAACCTCCCNGTGATACTGGAAATGCCACAAAGCACTGACCTGAGCCTATTTGCAGAAAAGCACAGCAAACACAGAAGCAGCAGCAGAAGCCAGGGATAAAGCAGTGCGTCTGTGTCCCCTCCCCATCCCAGCACAAGAACCCAGCCCTGCAGAAGAGACCAACACCCCAAAAATCAGAAACTGGAAGCTGCAACCGGTTGCAATCTGAACCTCAAGCTCTACACAATACTTTGCTCCCACCAGCACTTCAACTTTGAGGCTGGCACGATGGCAGCCTGGTATTGAATGGCAGCAGCAGCAGCTTCAACTCCACCTGTGCCACAGTGCTTCCTTTATTCTCTCTCTCTCTCTCTCTCTCTCTCTCTCTCTCTCTCTCTCTCTCTCTCTCTCTTTTTTTTTTTTCCTTTTCTAAGGAGTTTTCCTTAGCGTTCAGAATAAATGCTGCAAGATCTGAGTGGGGTTCGAGCAGCAAGGAGATTCTGCTGTGCTTTTTTTTTTTTACATCGAGTGCATCTGGTGCTTATCCTCCAGTGTTGCCTCAAGGTTTTTGTTTATTCCTTTTCTCACCTCCCTGCAAACGTCTTTCTTTTCTAGTGGGAATTTCTAGTTTCTGCTCTGCTCTATAAGCTGCTGGCCCCGAAGGTGTTGGTGCTGGGCTGTACCCGCAAGCAGCACGCAGGAGCCGAGCAGAGCTCTCGGCTTGCCTTTTCGTTCAGGCTGCTTCAGAACGGGAGGGATTAACTCTGCATTCCGCTGCGTTCGAAGGAGGGTTTGGTATCCTTTAGAACTGCGAAGGCGAAGAAAAGAGGGGAAAGTTGCGTTTATTTCGTATAGCTCAAAGCTGCCCGGGGCGCCTGGTTGCTGCGTGCGTTTGCAGCGCGTCCCCTCTCTGCCTTTGCAGCTTCAGGCAGCCTGCGGCACGGCGCCAGGGAGCGCTGACCCCGGGCCGGAGAGCAGAGCTGCTGCTCACTGAGTCACTGCTTC
Source organism: Psilopogon haemacephalus (assembly GCA_013396835.1). Taxonomy (NCBI): domain Eukaryota; kingdom Metazoa; phylum Chordata; class Aves; order Piciformes; family Megalaimidae; genus Psilopogon; species Psilopogon haemacephalus. The sequence continues at coordinate 4,976 of VWZI01005102.1, forward strand.
TCCCCGTGACTCAATCAGCTCAGGGAAGGGCTTTGGCAGGAGAAATGCCTTCTGACCAGGTTGCTGGGTGGGAAGCAGTTTCTCTCGTGTCACTGAATTGTGTCGCAAGAAAAAAAATAGCTGCGGTTGATAGCCGCTCGGTGATGGAGTTGGAACCATGCAAATGCAAACGGCAGAGCTTCTGTCTCTACCTGGATGGGTTTGTGCTCGGGCATATTGTCCATGCCCTTCGCATTTAAAATGGCAGCTGGTGGCACGCCCGCTGGAGCTGAAGGTGTCAGCCTGCTCCTAGTGGAGGTCCTGGGCTCAAAGGCTGCAGCTCGACTTTGGCAGGAGAGCTCCCAAATCCCGGTGGTGCGCCCGCAGCAATGTGCAGCTCGGAGGCAGGGCTGCGAGGCTGGCAGGGAGCCCTTGCTGCGTACAGCCCTGCCGCTCGCTGCCTTTGTAAGCTGAAGCTCTCCGCGGCCGCCGTTACTCAATGCCAGCTACCGAAACAACCAATACAAGGCCTTGCCATTGGCTTCATTGAAATGCAAATTCCTGTTGGGTCATTATTATCGCGTTCTACCGCAGCGAATAATCAAACACACGTGGCTTGTAGGGATCCACCATGGGACTCTTAATTTGACTGAATGCTTTTCCCCGGGCTTTGGCTCAGAGCTGTGCTAGCTGCTGGAACTGTTCCTAACAAGCAGCATGGGATCTTTGTCACCAAAAAAAGCTGCATATGATTGGGTTGGTTTTGGTTTAGTGGTGTTGGGTTTTTTTGTGGTGTTTTGGTTTGTTTGTTTTGTTTTTTGGGTTTTGTTTCTTTGGTTTTTTTTCCCCTGGCCCACCAAACTTCAAGGGAATCTTGAAAAACCTCTTCTGAAGATGCACAAACTAACCCGAATATAAAATTTTCATTAGAAAGGATGAAAACTGGCCTGAGACCTGCAGTCAAAAAGCTTTGCCCAAGCCCCTGAGAAATGTCTGGCGTTGACACCTGCACCCATAGTTACAGAAGCTTTTCTTCAGCATCAGCAGGGGCAGTGCATTGCTGCTCGGTTTGTTAGGTGCTGTCTGACAAATGCTGGAAGCTTCTTCATCTTTTTTCGCAGCTGAGTTCCACTTCACCTGCATCCCTTCCATCTACAACTGGTGACTTCTTCCAAAAGCAAGCTCCTTGTCTCTTGTCTGCAAGGCTAGATAGACCTCAACCTCGGGAATCCAGTGTTCAGTGACAGACCCCACCTGGAGTACTGTGTGCAGTTCTGGAGCCCCCAGCACAAGAAGGACATGGAACTGCTGGAGAGAGTCCAGAGGAGGCCACAAAGATGCTCAGAGGGCTGCAGCAGCTCTGCTATAAGGACAGGCTGAGAGAGTTGGGGCTTTTCAGCCTGGAGAAGAGGAGGCTTCCAGGAGACCTCTCTCAGGTATTCCCCAAGAATTCAGGGTGCCTGAAGCTGCAAAGGCAGAGAGGGGACGCGCTGCAAACGCACACAGCAACCAGGCGCCTCGGACAGCTTTGAGCTATACAAAATAAATGCAACTTTCTCCTATTTCTTCACCTTCACAGTTCTAAAGGATACCAAACCCTTCTTCAGACGCAGCGGAATGCAGAGTTAATCCCTCTGTTCTGAAGCAGCCACAAGTGCCTGAATGAAAAGGCAAGCCAAGAGCTCTGCTCAGCCCCTGCAAGCCGAGAGAGTACTCTTCCAAAATCTTGTAGCCTTCCAATATCTTGTAGCCTTCCAAGGTCTTGTAATGACAGGAGGAGGGGGAATGGGTTTAAACTGGCAGAGGGGAGATTGAAAGTGGATGTTAGGAGGAAGTCGTTTGCAGTGATGAGACACTGGCACAGGTTGCCCAGGGAGGTTGTGGCTGCTCCCTCCCTGGAGGTGTTCAAGGCCAGGCTGGATGAGGCCTTGAGCAACCTGTTCTAGTGGGAGGTGTCCCTGCCTATGGCACAGGGGGGTTGGAACTGGATGAGCTTTGAGGTCTCTTCCAACCTGGACCATTCTACAATTCTATGAAACAGAGCTGCTGGCAGGTCAGCAGGGGCAAGTGAGCCACAGAATGTTTGCACCACAAACCTGATTTTGACTACTTTGTAGCAGAGCTTTATGGGCAAACCCTCCAACACCCTCTCTCCTGTCTCTCCTGCTGCCATCTCCCACCGCAGGGGCAGTGAAGGTGCTGCAGAGCAAGGCTGAAATCTGTGTCTGCTTCTGGCTACCTTGCTGCCTGTATGATGTGAGCCTTCCCAAGAGAAACCCGAGAGAGGTCTGGGCTCAAGGAGCTGCAGGAGCTTAAATTACGAGAGGGGAATGTACAACTTTGGCATGTGGACTATAAATCCGTGGAAAGCTGTCAAGACTGAGGCACGAAGGGGTGTGCCTGGAAGTGCCACTCACGATCAGAGTCAAACAAATGCAACTCACCAGCTGAAATAAAACAAAGGTTAAACTGGCAACCACGGCACAGTTACCATAAAGGTAACCTGAGGTTGCTTCAGGGTTTGAAAGAAGCAGGAATCCTCCTGCTTCTGGTTTGACAGAGACATTGAAGCGGGCAGTTAAAAAATAAAACATAGAAAATAGAAAAAAAATATATTATGCCCTGTGTCAGCTCAAGCCCTGAGCACTTTGGACCCCTCAGCATTGCTGCTCTTTGGGGGGGAAAAAAAACATGCACAGATTGGCTGTGCTTTGCTTCCAGGAGAGCAGTGTAAATCACTGTTTGTGCACCTAGCTGTGGGGCTTGAGGAGCTACAGCTGTCCTGGATTTTATCCCTGTGATTGCCAGGCCTTGGCTCAAAAAGCTTTGGCAAGAATCCCTGCAGGGTCATCCCAGATCCTCCTTTGCAGGCAGAGGCTGAGATCAGAAAACGAGTAAAGGTAAGCCAGGATCTCTACAGGGTGCCTTTGCTCCCTGCTAAGGTAAAAGCACTTCTTTCTGAGCATTGCTTTTGCACCCATAGAATGGTTTAGGTTGGAAGGGACCTCAAAGATCATCCAGTTCCAACACCCCTGTGCCATAGGCAGGGAAACCTCCCATTAGAACTGGTTGCTCAAGGCCTCATCCAACCTGGCCTTGAACACCTCCCTGGGCAACCTGTTCCAGTGTCTCACCACCCTCACTGCAAAGAACTTCTTCCTAACATCCAGTTTCAATCTCCCCTCTGCCAGTTTGAACCCATTCCCCCTCATCCTGTCATTACAAGACCTTGTGAACAGTCCCTCCCCAGCCTTCCTGTAGCACCCTTCAGATCTTGGAATGCTACTATAAGGTCTCCTCAAAGCCTTCTCTTCTCCAGGCTAAAACTCTTTTAGCCTGTCCTCATAGCAGAGCTGCTGCAGCCCTCTGATCATATTTGTGGCCCTCCTCTGGACTCTTTCCAACAGTTCCACATCGTTCTTGTAGTGGGGGCTCCAGAGTTGAGAGTACAAGAAGGCTGGGGAGGGACTATTCACAAGGTCTTGTAATGTTAGGATGAGTGAGGGTTTAAACTGGCAGAGGGGAGATTTGAACAGGATGTTAGGAGGAAGTTTTTCACAGTGAGGGTGGTGAGACACTGGCACAGGTTGCCCAGGGGGGTTGTAGCTGCTCCCTCCCTGGAGGTGTTCAAGGCCAGGCTGGATGAGGTCTTGAGCATCCTGATCTAGTGGGAGGTGTCCCTGCCTATGGCACAGGGGGGTTAGAACTGGATGATCTTTAAGGTCTCTTCCAACCTGGACCATTCTACGATTCTGTGATACCAGTTCCTGCAATACTTGGCTCCCAGGTGCTGCTAGCAATGGTTAGATCAAAATTTTAGAAGTTGAAAGCTTACAGCACACAGAGGATCACAGAATCAGGATGTCAGGCGCTCAAAGTCACCTTGAAAAATCATTTAGGAACTAGAGCAATAAGGCTGCTGAGGGACCTGGAGCACAGCCCTGTGAGGAGAGGCTGAGGGAGCTGGGGGTGTGCAGCCTGGAGAGGAGGAGGCTCAAGGGGGAACTCATTGCTGTTTACAACTACCTGAAGGGAGGTTGTAGCCAGCTGGGGTTGGGCTCTTCTCCCACGCAACCAGCAACAGAAGGAGGGGACACAGTCTCAAGCTGTGTCAGGGCAGGCTCAGGCTGGATGTTAGGAGAAAGTTCTTGACACAGAGAGTGATTGGCATTGGAATCAGCTGCCCAGGGAGGTTATGGAGTCCCCATCCCTGGAGGTGTTCAAGCCTGGATGGGGCACTTAGTGCCATGGGTCAGCTCATTGGCTAGGACTGGGTGCTAGATTGGACTGGATGAGCTTGGAGGTCTCTTCCAACCTGGCTTATTTCTATTGCTGTTCTGTTCTATTCTATTCCTATTCTATTCCATTCCTATTCCTATTCCCATTCCTATTCCTATTCTAGGACATTCCTGGCTGGTTGTTTTTTCCTGTTGCTCCTCCCTACACTAAAGCAGCAGGAGGATTTTTCCTGGGTGAATATAGCCTATTTCACCTTGGTTTTCTCAATTTTCTCTTCCCTTTAACTTACAGTTAAAAACCCCCAAATATACAGGACCACATAAGCTGAATGTTTTGTGGAGCTTTGCTACAGGCACTTAAGGGCTGTTGCTAAGTGCAGTGGCATCAAACAGCTAACAGAACCAAGTCACAGACTTTCTTTGGGAGGGAAAAAGAAACCTTGAGCTGAGCCACGCCAGCAGGGCAAACAGCTGCTGCTGCAGGCTCTGCCACGGCCAGAAACCATGTGTCATCAGTATGACAGCAGCCTACTTGGAACACTGATTCCTCAGCAGCTGTGAAGAAAAGAAATTGTAACCCCCTACAGTATCTGATCAGCTGTGTCACTGCCACGGGATCTTCCACAGCTCCTACCCTCGCTCTGGCATCTGCAGATCTATTAGAGGAACTTATCCTTTGCTCATGTGCTGCCCCTTATTTAAACAGCTGGAAAAAAGGGCCTGGGCATGGAGAGGATACTTCAGTTAAACACCACCCCCAAATCCTCACACACAGAATCACAGCCTGGGGGAACCTCTGGAGTCCAACCCCGCTGAGCAGGTTGCCCAAGACTGTCTCCAGGTGGGTTTGGAACTGCTCCAGAGGAGACTCCACAATCTCTCTGGCCCAGGGCTCCATCACCCCCACAGGCAAGAATCTTCTCCTCATGTTTAGGTAGAACTTCTTGCGCTCTTGTTTGTGCCTGTTGCCCCTTGTCGTGTCACAGGGCACCACTGGCAGGTGTCTGGCCTCAGCCTCTCAACACCCAACCCTTTAGGCACTGATTACTATTGAGATCTTTCAGTCTTCTCCAGGCTACACAGCCTCAGGTGTGTCAGCCTTACCTCCTTGGACATGCTCCAGTCCCCAGTTTTGGGAGTCATACTACAGCTTCACCCCACTCATTTTCATCCTTATTCCTTCTCCCCTAAGCTGTAACCCTCTTGTAAAAACACTTTGTCCTGTCTGGACAACTAAACAATCTCAGCTAAGGTTTTTAGCTACTTTACTGTTATGCAACTGCTGCTTTTCACCTTTGATTCAAATACAGGAGTGCTAAAAAGGTGAACACAGGATCACCACTAGGTCTCTCTGATCACAGATCCTCACCCTGCTTTGCTGTTACGACCTGAACACTGCCTGCACAGTCAAGCAAAGGAACAAAGGAGGTCAAAAGAGATCACTGACTGTATCATACATTTAATAAATGAGTTGGGAGCCATACACCAAAACAGAAGGTTGTGTAACATAATGAAGTGGAAAGTAAAAACACTACCTCTCCCCCTTCTCTAGTATTTTTTTTAACCTACAGTATACCAAGTTATACAATATATTTATAGGTTACTTCCAAAATGTTTTGAACACCTAAAATTTGCATTCCCTTGCATAAGAAGAAAAAAAATTATATATAAAAAAAAATTATTACATATTAATTACTCTGGAAAGTTTCTGAACTCTGTTTAGCAGCAAATCTCCTTTCTTGATGGTTTCTTGGTACTGCCAGTTCTTGCTGTCAGGCCTAGGAGTTGTGGGGAACAAAAAAAAAAAGAAGGAATTTGAGAAGTGAGAACAGGTTTTACACCAAAGCATTTCACAGTGCTGTAAGCAGTGTCACCAAAATGCACAGAATCCAACTGGGCTGCCAGGCCCCGCTTCTGCCAACGGGTATCATACCTGTTTGTTTCTACAATCTCATTGACTTTGTCTATTTTGCAGTGCAATCTCCCAGCTGCAATAAATCTTGAGAGTTCCCTAAGGCACAGAAAAAGAAGAGGTGGTTAAAGGGCTTCTCACCAAGGGCTTGCAGTCCCAGCAGCACCCAACCTGCTGTGACAACGGCACATGCCACTGCAGGAGCATCCTCCTCTTGGGAAAGCTTGGACATTACACATTGGAATGCTCATCCCAGCAGTCTGAACACCAAACTTTCTGTGTTGGTTTGAGCTAATTGGAGAATCTGAGTGAGAAATTAGACTATTGGCTGAGAGAGGTAAACACAGTGTGTTACTTCACCCAGAGTTTTACTGAGAAAGAAAAAAAAAAGTTGTTTTTAAGAACTGTTCTCCAAACAACCAGATATCAGATGGTTTCTGACCACTCTGGGCTGCTTCTCTTGCATGGTCTCCTTTCCCTTTGTCTTGGTAGCTAATTTAGAGTCATTCTACTAAATACTTTCCTGCTACTAACCCCCCTGGACGATCTACTTCAGCTTATCTGCAGCATCAATAGGTAGTGAGATAAGACTGGGGAAGGGGGGAAAGGTGGTAGGGGGTGTTTGGTTACCCTCTCTTGGGGATGTGGGTCTCTGGGAGGGCTGTGGTGTTTCTGTATTACCTTTTCATTGTCTATATCTGTAAATATCTGTTATACCTTGTAAATATCTGCTTGTATATTGTGCATTGCTGTAGATATAAAGCTTCATTTATTAACTTCCAGCGTCCTGAGTTCTAGCCGGGGTTTATAAAAGGTGCGGGGGGGGCAGGTAACTGCCTAAACCACTACACTTTCTTGCCAGGCTGAAGTTTCACACCTGAGTTAGGGAAAATTCATCACTCAACAACAAGTGCAAAGGCAGCAATCATGCAGTGTGCCCATTTGGAATTGATCTGGAGGTAAGCAGCTTCACGCCAGCCGACTCGTGAGAAAAGTCTCTTAAATGGTTCCCTGCTCTCCAGCAGCTCTAAATATGCTGATAGTTGTTTAATTGCTATTTTGCTTAATCTGATTGTTTGCAGCACATTACTGATGGGGGAAGGAAATATTCTTGTGATCAACAGGAGGGCAAGTTACAACCAGTACTAAGGTACTGGTAAGAACTAGCATTGCTTTAAAACATCTACCTTTGAACTGCATGGGATTTGGTTTCTCTGGAAACACCCTACCAATTCCTTCATCTCAGAGTATTTCAAGCAGATTTCGTATGTCTGTAACACTTTTCTACTAGAAAACCCAAAACTTCTTTATGAAAGAGGAATGGCTTCTGAATCTCAGAATGTCAGGGGATGGAAGAGACCTCCAAAGCTCATCCAGTCCAACCCCCCTGCAGAGCAGGATCACCTAGAGCAGATCACACAGGAACACATCCAGGTGGGTTTTGCTATCTCCAGAGAGGGAGACTCCACAGCCTCCCTGGGCAGCCTGTTCAAGTCTTCTGTCACCTTCACATGGAAAAAATCCTTCCTCATGTTGCCATGGAACTTCCTATGCCTCAGCTTCCACCATTGCCCCTTGTCCTGTCACTGGGCATCACCCAGCAGAGCCTGGCTCCAGCCTCTGGGCACTCACCCTTTATTTATTTATAAACATTGATGAGGTTACCTCTCAATCTCCTCTTATCCAAGCTAAAGAACCCCAGGTCCCTCAGCCTCTCCTTGCAAGACAGATGTTCTACTCCCTTAATCATCTTTGTGGCTCTGTGCTGGACTCTCTCAAGCAGTTCCCTCTTGAACTGGGGGACCCAGAACTGGACACAGTACTCCAGATGTGGCCTCATCAGGGCAAAGCAGAGTGTGGAGAAACCTCTCTTGACCTATTAACTACAGCCCTTTTAGTCCACCCCAGAATGGCACTGGCCCTCATGGCCACAAGAGCACATTGCTGGCTGGTGGTCAACCTCATAGCAGCTCTGCTATGAGGACAGGCTGAAAGAGTTGGGGCTTTTCAGCCTGGAGAAGAGAAGGCTTCCAGGAGACCTTAGAGTAACCTTCCAGTATCTGAAGGGGGCCTACAGGAAGGCTGGGGAGGGACTGTTCACAAGGTCTTGTAATGACAGGACGAGGGAGAATGGGTTCAAACTGGCAGAGGGGAGATTTAAATGGGATGTTAGGAGGAAGTTCTTCACAGTGAGGGTGGCAAGACACTGGCACAGGTTGCCCTGGGAGGTTGTGGCTGCTCCCTCCCTGGAGGTGTTCAAGGCCAGGCTGGATGAGGTCTTGAGCAACCTGATCTAGTGGGAGGTGTCCCTGCCTATGGCACAGGGGGGGTTGGAACTGGCTGATCTTCGAGGTCTTTTCCAACCTAAACCATTCTATGATTCTATGATTCCCATCCACTAGGACCCCCAGAAAAAGGGACAGGTCAGTAGCCAGGTGAAAGCACCTGGAGCAACACATCTCATGTGTGTAGATTAAAAGTCAGCTTCTCATTTCCCATTAGTTTTCACCATGATCCACATCTGCTGCTTTTATGCTAGAAAAGAACTGCAGATGGAGACTGCAGTTTGATCTAAGTGAAAACCATCAGGTTCTGCCCACAAACCAGAAAGCAAAACCAGATAAGGACTTGCAGAGTATGTAAAATGTGTGTTATCTCCAAAGCTAGGTTTTCACACGGCTGTGAGAAAAGCAATCCCCTAAAATCTTAAGTTCCATAGCACATGGAGGTCAATAAAGATACAGAACAAAGTTGTTAATATAATTATTAAGGATAAAGTTATTAATATCTTTATCCTGCAGACCTTCCCTTGATCCAGCAAATCAAGGGACGTTCTCCTCCCCCTCTACTCTGTCCTGGTGAGACTTCTTCTTCAGTAGTGTGTTCAGTTTTGGGCTCCCCAGTCGAAGAGGTACAGGGATCTGCTGGAGAAGGTCCAGCAAAGGGCTACAGGGATGCTGAGGGGACTGAAGCACTGCCTGATGAGGAGAGGCTGAGAGACCTGGGGCTGCTTAGTCTGGAGAAGGCTAAGAGGGGATTTAATCAATGTTTATTAATATCTGAGGGCTGGGGGTCAGGCTCTGCTCACTGTTCCCTGGGGTAGGCCAAGGAGCAATGGATGGAAGCTGCAGCACAGGAGGTTGCAGCTCAACACAAGAGGCAACTTCTTGACTGTAAAGGCTTTATTGTGTTATGAGTTGATTTGCCTGGACGTTTTGTTAAGTGTTTATTTTTTTCAATGTCAGATGAAGTCTCAAAACTGATGAAACTCTTAAGGGGTTAAACAAAAGGAAAACAAATTCCTGACCAAGAAGATAATTTTTCTTTTGTCTGCCTTAAAGGGGCACCAGCTCTTGCTGAGAAGAGACAATCTGAGCCTGTCCAGTTGTTTGCATAGCCCTGCCTTCTCCCCATTCCTGGTGGCAAGCAGTGCATCAGGGAATCCAAAGCCACTCTGAGTAGCAGTTGCTTAGCTGTTTACTTAAGGATGCTTTCGGTTTAACCTGAACTTGCTACAAAATCAACACAAAGCAACAAGAAGCCTCTATGCAGACACTTTAGCTTTGAACTGATAGGAAGGATCCCACCCAGAAAGCAACCTGCTAGAGACACTGATTATGCACACCTAAAAATATACAAATAGACAACTTCTCAGGACTGTAAGGGTCCCAGAGCATTGGAACAGGATCCCCAGAGAGGTTGTGGAATCTTCTCTGGAGACTTTCAAGGCCTGTCTAGATGTGTTCCTGTGTGAGCTGAGCTGGATTGTCTGGTCCTGCTCTGGCAGGTAGGTTGGACTCAATGATCTCTTTGGGTTCCTCCAAATCTGAACCCCTGACATCCTGAGCTGAGCTGGATTGTGTGGTCCTGCTCTGGCAAGGGGGTTGGACTCAATGATCAATTTGGGTCCCTCCAAATCCAAACTCCTGACATCCTGAGCTGATCTGGATTGATTGTCTGGTCTTGCTCTGGCAGGGGGGTTGGACTCGATGATGTCTTTGGGTCCCTCCAAATCCAAACCCCTGACATCCTGAGCTGAGCTGGATTGTCTGGTCCTGCTGTGGCAAGGGGGTTGTACTCAATGATCTCTTTGGGTCCCTCTGAATCCGAACCCCTGACATTCTGAGCTGAGCTGGATTGTCTGGTCCTGCTCTAGGAGAGGGGCTGGACTTGATCTCTTTGGTCCCTTTGAACTCCTGACATCCTGTGATCATGTAATTAAAACAAGACATCACTTGGAGTGTAAGAGTCACAAGGCACTGCAACCAAATTACTCTCTTCATAAGGCACCCTTAAATTTAGCCAAGCTCTTCCACGGAAACCTGACTCTGCAAGTTTAGAATCAGAGCAGGATGAAGATTTTTTTTTTTTTAATTTATCTTTTTTAATTCACAATAGGATTATAAATAATTAAGAAATGTCAAGGGAGACCTTGAGGAATGTATAAAAGGCAATGAACTTACTGATCTATGAATTCTACGCTGACCCCAAAGGCTTCTGCCATGTAGCCTAGGGTCAGCGAGCGGTAGGACTCCAGGAGCTGGCTGTATGCATGAATCCTCATTTCCCGGACGTAGTAGCGATAGTGAGGTGCAAACAGCCAATCCTTCTTCATCTCCTGCTCTACAACAGCTGAAAAGAGGGAAAAAAAAAAAAAAAACAAAAACCCAAGTCAGTAACATCAGAGACATGCAAAATATCATCCAAGCAAATAAAGCGCATCATGCCAATTAGTAAGCATCCAGAGTGAACGTAAGTGGGGATCCTCAGGGCTCAGTGTTGGCATCATAGAATCAGTCAGGATTAGAAGGGTCCACAAGGATCAGCCAGTTCCAACCCCCTGCCATGTCCAGAGCCTATGGCACAGAGGGGGTTGGAACTGAATGATCTTTGAGGTCCCTCCCAACCTAAACCATTCTATGATAAAGACATTAAACAGTGATGCCTCTGGGTCGAGGCAATGCCAAGCACAAATGCAGGGTGGGCAGTGAGTGGCTGGAGAGCAGCCCTGAGGAGAGGGACTTGGGGGTGCTG
>VWZI01005102.1:16235-46951 GCA_013396835.1 Psilopogon haemacephalus
GATGTGGACATGCTGGAGGTGTGCAGAGAAGGGCCATGAGGATGCTCAGAGGGCTGCAGCACCTCTGCTGTGAGCACAGCCTGAAAGAGTTGGGGCTGTGCAGGCTGGAGAAGAGGAGGCTCCCAGGTGACCTTCTTGTGGCCTCCCAGGATCTGAAGTGGCCTACAAAAAAAGCTGGGGAGGGACTTTTTAGGCTATGAGGTAGTGACAGGACTAGGGGGAATGGAGCAAAGCTGGAGGTGGGGAGATTCAGAGTGGATGTGAGGAGGAAGTGGTTGAGCATGAGAGTGGTCAGAGCCTGGAATGGATTGCCCAGGAGGTGTCTGGGGCCACATCCCTGGAGGTGTTTGCAGCCAGACTGGCAGAGGCTGTGGGCAGCCTGATCTAGGGTAGGGTGTCCCTGGGCATGGCAAGGGGTTGGAACTGGCTGATCCTTATGGTGCCTTCCAACCCTGACTGATTCTATGATCCTATGTTCTGTGGGACACCATGAAGTCAGCCTTAGCAAAGGCAGCAACAATATCATATAAAAAAATAGGACTAGGACTCTATGATAATCTGGTAGTTCTATTTCTAGACTGTAGCTACCCCACCAAAGTTGTGTGACACCTGAAATGATGAATCAAAGCAGCTGGGGGAGGGGGATGGTAGGACAAAGCAGAGCCTTACCTAAGGACTGGAAAAAGGCAGCGTAACGGCACTCGTACAGAGAGAAGAGATACTGCCTGACAGCTGGCAAACTGTGCAGCACTTCCAGAATCTCTGCTCCCTTAATAACCTGAAAGCAAACAAAGATGTTTGGGTACCATCACTTTCAGCCTGGAGAGGAAGAGGTTAAAGAAGACCTGCATCTGAGGTGTTTCCACCTCCTTCGCTTACCTTTTCCCGCAGGTCAGGCCTGTCCAGGGCGATCATGCTGACATAGACAGTGTATGTTACAAATGTTTTGTAATCCATCAGTTCGTAGGATGTAAAGGTTGAAACTGTATCAAGGAAGAGCTCTGCGGCTTGCTTGAAATCTCGAATGGCTACACAGTAAAGGCCTTGGTACACTTTGAGTCGATTTCGCCTGTCCCAGTCTCCCCCTTCTTCTATTAGGCTTAAAATAGGAGACAAATAAATATTTAGTCATGAAAATGCACTATGTAGTAAACAAGTGCTGATGCTATATAATGAAAGCATCACAATCAACGCTGGGAAAGATCTCTAAGATCTGGAGTTGTTCAGTGTGGAGAAGAGGAGGCTGAAGGAAAACCTTACTGCTCCTAACTGTCTGACAGGAGGTTGGAGTGAAGAGGGGGCCAGATTCTTTTCCTTGAGGGCAATTAACAGGACTACAGGAAATGGTTTCAAGCTGTACCAAAGGAGGTTTTAGTTGGATATTAAGAAATATTTCTTCACTGAAAGGGTTAGAATCATAGAATCAGTCAGGGTTGGAAGGGACCACAAGCATCAGCCAGTTCCAACCCCCCTGCCATGCCCAGGGACACCCTACCCTAGAGCAGGCTGCCCACAGCCTCTGCCAGCCTGGCTGCAAACACCTCCAGGACATGATGTAGCTACAAACACCTCCCTGGGCAGCCTCCCAGGCTCTCACCACTCTTATGCTCAACTTCCTCCTCACATCCAATCTTAATCTCCCCACCTCCAGCTTTGCTCCATTCCCCCTAGTCCTGTCACTACCTCATAGCCTAAAAAGTCCCTCCCCAGCTTTTTTTGTAGCCCCTTTCAAATACAGGAAGGCCACAAGAAGGTGACCTGGGAGCCTCCTTTTCTCCAGCCTGCACAGCCCCAACTCTTTCTGTCTGTGCTCACAGCAGAGGTGCTGCAGCCCTCTGAGCATCCTTGGGGCCCTTCTCTGCACACCTCCAGCATGTCCACATCCCTCTTGTCCCAGGGGCTCCAGCACTGGATGCAGTACTCCAGGTGGGAGTCTCACCTGGAGTACCTGGGTTCTCACACATTAGAATGGTCTGCTCAGGGCAGTGGTGGAGTTACCATCCCTGGAAGTGTTTAAACTGTGTGTGGACCTTAGCACTTAGGGACTTCGTTTCATGTCGACCCTTCAGTGCTGAGCCAACCTTGTGCAGTGCTGGACTGGATGGTCTGGAGGGCTCTTCTAACCAGATTCATTCTGTGATCAAGGTCAACAATCAGCTCAACATTCTCATGACCTCTAAGCCACATCCTGTAGTGCCACATCAGGAAAGAATAACTTGTTTTATGCTACAGCCTGCTGAAACAGTCCACACCTGTCAGGGACAGGAAAGAAGCTTCATGTGGACAGAAGAGGCCAAATGCTTGCACAGTGCAAGCTTTACAGCCTGCTGAAACAGTCCACACCTGTCAGGGACGTGAAGGGAGCTTCCTCAGGACAGGAGAAGCCAGATGCTTGCACAGTGCAAGCTTCAACTGAAAGAAAAAGTTTACAGCCCCTGAAGTTATGACAAGAGTCTTTTGAGATGTGCAGGTAAAACAGTACTGTCAGCCTCAGCTGTAGCAACATATTCCTCCTGTGTGTGCTGCTAAGATAGCAGCTGTCCAATTAGCAGCACAGAAAAACGTAGAATTTGCCCCTTTTCAGGAATCATATTAACACAAAGTTGTCTTGGCTGGAAGCAGGAGCACAGGCTGAGACAAAGTCTACTTAGAAGGCAGCACAAAAAAAATCACTGCCCAAAGAACATAATAACTGGGAGGACCTTGGTGTCTCATGGCACCAGAAAAGAGTCTGCAATTCACTGCTTGCTACAGGAGCCACTGAAGTTCAGGATGTTGGGAGCACAGAGACACTGAAGCCAGCAGTGGAAACTGAAGGACAGCTGCACACTGTACTCACACAGTTCTTACCTCCAGAGCAAAAGCTGCCACTCTGTGGAGCCAGCTGTGTGGCACTGGAAGCAGCTGGATTCAGCTGGCAATCCTGTGCTGTCCCCTCACACCCAAAACTGTCTTCCAACAGCGACATAATAGAAAGTGGGAGCAGGGGGGAGGCTACAATATTAAAATCAGATCAGCTGCTAGAAAATAGCTGACAAAGTATTAACTTCTTTTTCTCCTCTCAATGCCAGCCTCTACCATTTTGGGATTCCCCCTTAAAAAAAAAAAAAAGCAGCCAGGACTATGAAGCCCTCTAGTCCAGGGGAAAACCCACCCAGCCCTCTGTGATGCTGTCTTGCAATCAACTCTAGTAACTTCTTGGCAGCAAAGTATTTATCTTCCATTTCTTTCTCTATGGTTTGTCTGCAAAGTGCTTTAACTGCACTCAGCCCAAGCCCCACCATGAGAAGGATGTGGAACTGTGGGAGCCAGTCCAGAGGAGAGCCACAAAGATGATCAGGGGGCTGCAGCACCTCTGCTACGAGGACAGGCTGAGAGAGTTGGGGCTGTTCAGTCTGGAGAAGAGAAGGCTTCGAGACCTTATAGCAGCCTTCCAGTATCTGAAGGGGACCTACAGGAGGGCTGGGGAGAGACTACTCACAAAGTCTTGTAATGACAGGATGAGGAGGAATGGGTTTAAACTGGCAGAGGGGAGATTTAAACAGGATGTTAGGAAGAAGTTTTTCACAGTGAGGGTGGTGAAACACTGGCACAGGTTGCCCAGGGAGGTTGTGGCTGCTCCCTCCCTGGATGTGTTCAAGGCCAGGCTGGATGAGGCCTTGAGCATCCTGATCTAGTGGGAGGTGTCCCTACCTATGGCACAGGGGGGTTGGAACTGGATGATCTTTGAGGTCCCTTCCAACCTAAACCATCCTATGATTCTATGACATGCTCTGAAGTACCTTTTTGCCTTCTCAATGTTGCGTGTGATGAGGTCATTGTCCATATAGAATAAGCCAATCCTCAGAAGATAGAAGACAATATCCAGACGATGTCCCAGTGCCACAGTTTTGTCGTAAGTCTTGCGGAAGGCAGTCAGAGCTCCCTCCTAAGAAAAGAGGATTTTCTGCTGTAAGAATCTTAGAAGCCCCAGGAATATTTGCACAGCGTGTGCTGTAAGTCCACTTTTCTTCTGCTGACAGCCCTGACTCTGTTCTTTTCCCAGAGAACTCCAACCTTATGCATTCTGAACAACCTTATCAGGGTTTAAAGCAAGTCAAAAGAGGCAATTCTCCAATTTTTTTTTTAATCCAAGGACTCTGAAAACATGGCACAGTCAACTTGCTAGAGGGCAGGGATCCATCCAGAGGGACCTGCACAGGCTGCAGAGCTGTGCCCAGGACAACCTCATGAAATTCAACAAGGCCAAGTGTAAGGTCCTGCACCTGGGTCAGTGCAATCCCAAGCACAGCTCCAGGCTGGGTGGTGAGTGGCTGGAGAGCAGCTCTGAGGAAAAGGACCTGAGGGTCTGGGTGGATGAGAAGCTCAACATGAGCCTGCAGTGTGCACACACAGGCCAGACAGCAACTGTGTGCTGGGCTGCAGCAAGAGCAGCTGTGGGCAGCAGGGCAAGGGAGGGGATTCTGCTCCTTTACTCTGCTCTCCTCAGACCCCACCTGGACTACTGTGTGCAGTTCTGGAGCCCCCAGCACAGGAAGGACATGGAACTGCTGGAGTCCAGAGGAGGGCCACAAAAAAGATCAGAGGGCTGCAGCAGCTCTGCTACGAGGACAGGCTGAGAGAGTTGGGGTTCAGCAGCCTGAAGAAGAGAAGGCTTCCAGGAGACCTTAGAGCAACCTTCCAGTATCTGTAGGGGGCCTACAGGAGGGCTGGGGAGGGACTGTTCACAAGGTCTTGTAATGACAGGANCTGGATGAGGCCTTGAGCGACCTGATCTAGTGGGAGGTGTCCCTACCTATGGCACAGGGGGGTTGGAACTGGATGAGCTTTGAGGTCTCTTCCAACCTAAACCATTCTATGATTCAATAAATATATTCTGTAACTTGAAATTAAGTTGGACTAGGTAAACACCTTAGAAAAAGTCTAAAGAGGTAATGAAAGTGAAAAATAACATTGGCAAATGTTATGGAAAACAAGCAGAAAAGAACTTTTTTCCCTTTGCAAGGAAAAAAAGGTTTTATAGAATCTAGAATCAGTCAGGGTTGGAAGGGACCACAAGGATCATCCAGTTCCAACCCCGCTGTGACAGGCAGGGACACCCTACCCCAGATCAGGCTGGACAGAGCCTCATCCAGCCTGGCCTTAAGCACCTCCAGGGATGTGGCCTCAACCACCTCTGGAGGTGTTTTACTTCAAGGGCTACACATTTGGCTTTTTCTGGACAACCTAAACTCCAGTAACACCCTCCCCTATCTCCCATCCTTTCTCCACGTTGTGCCACAGAGAAAAATGTGCTGGAAGTGGACCTGTGTCACCAGAACTTGCCAGTGGCTGTGCCAGTGTTTTTAATGAGAGTCCATAAAGCCTCTGCCAACTCACCTTGTCCCCAATCCTGCAGAGGTACTCGGCTTTGGCCATCATTGCATCTCGGATTTCGCTCTCCCCCAGGATCTTTTCAGCGTCTTCTAACTCGTTGTCGAGTCGCTTCAGCTCCTCCTCGTTGGCTTTCTTCATTTTGTTCAGCAGATCCGTGTCTATCTGCCACTCCAGGGACTTGCAGAGGGCTTCATAATAGGGAGCCATATCTGAAAGAAAAGCAGCAAGCCTTTTGCTGTTAAGTATGCAGCGCATGTTTCTGCAGCAGAGCACTGAAGGGCTGCACAGCTGATTGTCACTGCCAACTGTATCCTTTCTACAGGACAGAGCAGTCTCAGGCACGACAGAGAGAGTGTTTCTGGCTCCTTCCTATCACTGCTTTCTTCACGCCTCTCACACCTACCTTTTACTGTTTTACTATTGACCTGACCCCAAGCACAGTGGACCTGACCACTCAACTAACGTCTTTTAAAAGACCAGCAAATAGCCAAAGCTGGGGGCAGGGCACCACCTCCAAAAGGTGCAAATCCCTCTCCCTCCTCCCCAATCCTCCCATCCCCTTGGCTCCCACATTGTCCACGCCCCAGGGGTTGGCTAGGAGCACGATCTAGTCTCTGCTCACTGCGAGGAGGGTAGGGCTAGCTGACCTTTAGAGGTCCCTTCCAACTCGAAACATTCTACGGCTCTACAACTGATGTTCTCCCGCTGGGAAATGTGTGAACATCCCTAGACACACCCCGGGATAAAGGAAAAGACAGGCAGGCTGGCTCCTCGCCTACACACGCCTGCCTCTCGACTGACGCGGAGAGAGGCAAACAGCCGCCCCAGCCACACGGGAGGGAGGACAAGGAGGCTGCCCGCGGCAGCTCCAGGGGGGCAGGAGGAGGAGGCTGCCCGCGGCAGCTCCAGGGGGGCAGGAG
Organism: Psilopogon haemacephalus; assembly: GCA_013396835.1. Taxonomy (NCBI): domain Eukaryota; kingdom Metazoa; phylum Chordata; class Aves; order Piciformes; family Megalaimidae; genus Psilopogon; species Psilopogon haemacephalus. The sequence continues at coordinate 22,532 of VWZI01005102.1, forward strand.
GAGGAGGCTGCCCGCGGCAGCTCCAGGGGGGCAGGAGGAGGAGGCTGCCCGCGGCAGCTCCAGGGGGGCAGGAGGAGGAGGCTGCCCGCGGCAGGTCCAGGGGGGCAGGAGGAGGAGGCTGCCCGCGGCAGCTCCAGGGGGCAGGAGGAGGAGGCTGCCCGCGGCAGCTCCAGGGGGCAGGAGGAGGCTGCCCGCGGCAGGCCGCACTCACTGTGGAGCCGCACAGCCGCCATCAGCTCGTCCCGCGCCGCGGGGTCAGGTGCGCGGGGCCGGAGGCTGAGGAGGAAGCGGAGTTGCGCGATGCGGAGGTCAGGGTTCTTGGGCAGCCCCTCCTCCTCCAGGTTCTCCAGCGGCATGGCGGCGAGACAGCACCGGACGGCTCGGCTGGGCTCCGGCAGGCGGCTCGGGCAGGCGGCGCGGCACAGTGACTCAGCCGCGACGGGAGGAAGCTGCGGCGAACTTCCGCCCGACAGCGCCACCTGCCGCACCGGAGGCCTACGCGCGCCAGGGAATGTGCGCATGCGCCAAAAGGTGCCACCGCCTGCGTGCCGGAGGGGGCGGAGCACGGCAGGGGGTACCCAGAGGGTGCGCGTTCGCGGCGCGGCCTGCAGGGGGCGACAGCGCATGCCATAGGGGTCCTGCGGCAGTAGCCGTGCGGGGTGCGAACTGCGGAGCGCATGGTGCGGGGTGCATGGTGCAGGCAGCCGCGGATAGGCAGGGGCAGGCTGCCAGGGCTGCTGCTGCTGTAGAGTGTGAGCTGTAGGGGCTGGGCAGGAGCAGGCTGCCAGGGCTGCTGCTGCTGTGGAGTGTGAGCTGTAGGGGCTGGGCAGGAGCAGGCTGCCAGGGCTGCTGCTGCTGTAGCGTGTGAGCTGTAGGGGCTGGGCAGGGGCAGGCTGCCAGGGCTGCTGCTGCTGTAGAGTGTGAGCTGTAGGGGCTGGGCAGGAGCAGGCTGCCAGGGCTGCTGCTGCTGTGGAGTGTGAGCTGTAGGGGCTGGGCAGGAGCAGGCTGCCAGGGCTGCTGCTGCTGTAGAGTGTGAGCTGTAGGGGCTGGGCAGGAGCAGGCTGCCAGGGCTGCTGCTGCTGTAGAGTGTGAGCTGTAGGGGCTGGGCAGGAGCAGGCTGCCAGGGCTGCTGCTGCTGTAGAGTGTGAGCTGTAGGGGCTGGGCAGGAGCAGGCTGCCAGGGCTGCTGCTGCTGTAGAGTGTGAGCTGTAGGGGCTGGGCAGGAGCAGGCTGCCAGGGCTGCTGCTGCTGTAGAGTGTGAGCTGTAGGGGCTGGGCAGGAGCAGGCTGCCAGGGCTGCTGCTGCTGTAGAGTGTGAGCTGTAGGGGCTGGGCAGGAGCAGGCTGCCAGGGCTGCTGCTGCTGTAGAGTGTGAGCTGTAGGGGCTGGGCAGGAGCAGGCTGCCAGGGCTGCTGCTGCTGTAGAGTGTGAGCTGTAGGGGCTGGGCAGGAGCAGGCTGCCAGGGCTGCTGCTGCTGTAGAGTGTGAGCTGTAGGGGCTGGGCAGGAGCAGGCTGCCAGGGCTGCTGCTGCTGTAGAGTGTGAGCTGTAGGGGCTGGGCAGGAGCAGGCTGCCAGGGCTGCTGCTGCTGTGGAGTGTGAGCTGTAGGGGCTGGGCAGGGGCAGGCTGCCAGGGCTGCTGCTGCTGTAGAGTGTGAGCTGTAGGGGCTGGGCAGGGGCAGGCTGCCAGGGCTGCTGCTGCTGCTATGCAGTTTGAGCTGTAGGGGCTGGGCAGGAGCAGGCTGCCAGGGCTGCTGCTGCTGCTATGCAGTTTGAGCTGTAGGGCTGCTACAGCCTAAACCACTCCTGCAGGAGTTTGTATCGATTTTTTGTATTCCTGTAGCCACCAAAGAGAAGAGGTTGCCTCCCTCTTCACTCCCACCTCCCTTCAGGTCGTTGTAGAGTGTGATAAGTTCTTCCCTCAGCCTCTTCTTCTCCAGACTGAACAACCCCAGCTCCCTCAGGCACTGCTCACAGGACATTTGCTGTAGGCTCTTCCTGAGCCTCATTGCCCTTCTCCAGACATGCTCCCACACCTCAATGTCATCCTCATAGTGAGGGGCCCAGAACTGAACACAGCACTTGAGATGTGGCTTCACCAGTGCAGAGAAGCCATCACCTCCCTGTTCCTCCTGGCCACAATGTTTGTGGTACAGGCTAAGATGCCCTCTGGGCATGCTGCTGAGCCATAGTCAACTAACAGCCAATGCCCCTAGGTCCCTCTTGGAGTTGCAGTTTCTGTGTGTTGAAAGGGAAGTGTTGCTCCTGGGCCTTATTCTCACACACTTTTTAACTGTTAACATTTCTCCATCTCTTTGTAATAAGTATCTTTGGTTTTGTCTTTTTTTTTTTTTTTTTTTTTTTTTTTTTTTTTTTTTTTTTTGTTCTTGTAGCATCATTTTAGGTTGGAAAAGACCTTTGAGACCCTCGAGGCCAACTGTTGACCCTGAGCACTGCCATCTCACTGCTGAACTGTGCATGTAAGTGCCACATCTTTCAGATTCTTCCAGGGGTGATGAACCCCACCTGGGCAGCCTCTTGCAGGGACTAACAATGCTTTGGGTGAAGATGTTTTTCCTGATGCCCAGCCTAAATCATGGAATCATAGGATCATAGAATCAGTCAGGCTTGGAAGGGACCACAAGGATCAGACAGTTCCAACCCCCCTGCCATGCCCAGGGACACCCTACCCTAGATCAGGCTGCCCACAGCCTCTGCCAGCCTGGCTTCAAACACGTCCAGGCATGTGGCCCCAAACACCTCCCTGCAGGGGCAACCCATTCCAGCCTCTCACCACTCTCATGCTTAACAACTTCCTCCTTACATCCAATCTGAATCTCCCCACCTCCAGCTTTGCTCCATTCCCCCCAGTCCTCTCACTACCTCAGAGCCTAAAAAGTCCCTCCCCAGCTTTTTTGTAGCCCACTTCAGATCCTGGAAGGCCACAAGGAGGTCACCTGGGAGCCTCCTTTTACCCAGACCGAACAGCCCCAACTCTTCCAGTCTTTTGCTTTGTCAGTGTTTTGCTTTGCCAGCTTATGAAAAATTAATTCATTAAAAAAACAAAAAACAAAAACCCCAGCAGTTATTGTCTGTAAGCATTTGTCTGCTTTTTCATATTTATGTATATTTAAGCAGTAGCTGGGGGCAGTGGATCTGGCTGTGTGCATGGGATGTGGCAGGAGATTCAGGCAGACTATTTGTGTCTCAAATATTTATATGAAGAAAGTGAGCCTATGCTGACCTCAATTCTCATGTGGCCTTGCAGCATTCACAAGGATCCAAATGAATAAATATTGTTTGGGGTTTTTTGTTTGTTTCTCTTCTCTTCTCTTCTCTTCTCTTCTCTTCTCTTCTCTTCTCTTCTCTTCTCTTCTCTTCTCTTCTCTTCTCTTCTCTTCTCTTCTCTTCTCTTCTCTTCTCTTCTCTTCTCTTCTCTTCTCTTCTCTTCTCTTCTCTTCTCTTCTCTTCTCTTCTCTTCTCCCCCAAAGTGGACCTCAAATGATCACTTCCTTCTCTGCAAGATGCAGCAGGGCTGCCTTGGAGCCATGTGGTGGCCCACTAAGCCACTCTAGGGATGTTCTTGCTTGGAGAGGGACAGCATGGAGATGCTGCAGGTTGTTTTAAAGAGCATAAGAGTCCTGCACCTGGGGAGGAATAATAAACTGCACCAGTACAGGCTGGGAGGTGATCTGCTGAAGAGCAGCCCTGTGGAGAAGGACCTGGGAGTGCTGGTGGAGAATCACAGAACCAGTCAGGGTTGGAAGGGACCACAAGGATCAGCCAGTTCCAACCCCCCTGCCATGCACAGGGACACCCTACCCTAGAGCAGGCTGCCCACAGCCTCTGCCAGCCTGGCCAAAAACACCTCCAGGGATCTGGCCCCAAACACCTCCCTGCAGGGGCAACCCATTCCAGGCTCTCACCACTCTCATGCTCAACAACTTCCTCCTCATATCCACTCTGAATCTCCCCACCTCCAGCTTTGCTCCATTCCCCTCTTGTGATCTGCAGATGCTCTGCCATTATGTGCAGCCCATGTAGTGCCACCCTGCCTCTTATCATTTTTGTTGCTGCAGGAGGCCACAGAGCTGAAGTGCAGGCACAGATCTGTTCCCTCCTCAGTAACAGCTGCCAATAAATGCTACCCAAGGCAAGGCAGCTCCTTGTGGCCCCTGTGAAGCTGCTCCCTGTTGCATCCTGGCCAGCCCTTCGCCCTCAGAGCCCTGCCCAGGCTGCTCCAGTGCCCATCAGCTGCAGCCTGCCTGGCTGGGGCTGAGCAACCACCAGGTGCCAGTGTTTCAGTGCAGTGTTTCAGAGCAGTAACTGTGCTGCTGCCTTCTATGTGCTTGCTTTGCTGGTCTTGGTTTGTTTGGCGTTTTTTTTAGAGTGCTCAACCTAGAGAGTGAAGCTCCACTGTCACTAAATGCCAGCTGAAAACTCTGGGGACCACCTGCTGTCTGCATCGCCATAGCTGAAACCTCCATGTCCCACTCACCAGGCACTGCCTGCTGTCCAGGCAGACTGCTGAGAGCCTCCCAATGTGGCAGTGTCAGCATTTGGGCGTTTTGCTCACAAGTGTGGTCAGTGCAGCTGGGGGACCCCAGCACTCACTGCTGCCTCTGCTCCTCCAGCCCCCCTGGGCTTGGGGGCCCTTCTCTGCCTGCAAAGGAGAAGCTCACATCACCTCAGGGAACAGAAGTGCTCTGCTTTCTTCTCCAAAGAGGTCCTGTGGCACCAGCTGGCTTTCCTGGGCTTCAGAGACAAGACTGAAAGGGTTGGGGCTGCTCAGATTGCAGAAGAGGAGGCTCCCAGGTGACCTTCTTGTGGCCTTCCAGGATCTGAAGTGGGCCACAAAAAAGCTGGGGAGGGACTTTTGAGGCTATCAGGGAGTGACAGGACTATGGGGAATGGAGCAAAGCTGGAGATGGGGAGATTCAGATTGGATGTGAGGAGGAAGCTCCTCAGCATGAGAGTGGTCAGAGCCTGGAATGGGTTGCCCCTGCAGGGGGGTGTTTGGGGCCAGATCCCTGGAGGTGTTTTTGGCCAGGCTGGCAGAGGCTGTGGGCAGCCTGATGTAGGGTAAGGGTGTCCCTGGGCATGGCAGGGGGGTTGGGACTAGATGATCCTTGTGGTCCCCTCCAACCCTGACTGATTCTATGACTGCCCTGGCACTGTGAGCATCCTCTGCTAGCAGACCTGGGTCCATGCCAGGGTCCTGGATTAGACCCAAGTGTTGCTGAATGTCTTTGCTCTGGCATGACAAAAGCTATGAAGGGTCTTGGAAGCTGTTTGGCAGATCCATGCTGTAATGAAGAGCTCTGTGCACAGCCATCACACCAGGAGCTGCAGGCTCACCTCAGTCAGACCAATTATGCTTGCTTAGCTTGCTGTGATCTTCAGACACCTTCCAGGCCAATGCATCAGTTTCATTTGCAGGGCTGTTTTAACTTAATTTGGAGAAAGATGGCACTTGAGACACCTCTGGCTTCATTCTTCATCCTTCCAAGAGTGAAAGTGTTGAAAGCAGTAGTCACAGCTGCACTCTGCAAACCTACAGGTGTTAGGCTCAGAGTTCTTCCAAATAAGCTCCTAGAAGTTATCTGTTTTCCTAAGTAATTATTGTTGGCATAGATATGGCTCTCATTCCTCTCAGACCTGGTGGCCTTCTATGAACAGGTCACAACATGAATAGCTGAGGGGCAGCAACTGATGGCATTGACCTGGAACTGAGCAAAGCCTTTCACACTGTCCCACACCACATCCTGGTCTCCAAGCTGGTGACACATGGGTGTGATGGGTGGAGCACCACATGGGTAAAGAACTGCCTTGATGGCCACACCCAAAGAGTGCCTGTCAATGGCTCCATGTCCAAGTGGAGGCAGTGACAATCAGAGACCCTCAGGGATCAGTCCTGGGACCAGTCTTGTTCATCATCTCTGTGGGTGCCATGGACAGAGGCATTGAGTGCAGCCTCAGCAAGTTTGCTGCTGACCCCAAGCTGTGTGGTGCAGCAGCCAGGCTGGAGGGCAGGGATGGCATCCAGAGGGAGCTGCACAGGCTGCAGAGGTGGGCACAAGCCAACCTCAGGAGGTTCAACAAGGCCAAGTGCAAGGTCCTGCAGCTGGGTGGAGGCAATGCCAAGCACAAATGCAGACTGGGCAGTGAGTGGCTGGAGAGCAGCCTGAGGAGAGGGACTTGGGGGTGCTGGTGGAGGAGAAGCTGAAGATGAGGCAGCAGTGTGCAGGGCAGAAAGGCAAGCAGAGGCTGGGCTGCAGCAGGAGCAGTGTGGGCAGCAGGGCCAGGGAGGTGATTCTGCCCCTCTGCTGTGCTCTGCTGAGAGCCCACCTGGAGTACTGCATCCAGTGCTGGAGCCCCTGGGACAAGAGGGATGTGGAGATGCTGGAGGTGTGCAGAGAAGGGCCACGAGGATGCTCAGAGGGCTGCAGCACCTCTGCTGTGAGCACAGACTGAAAGAGTTGGGGCTGTGCAGGCTGGAGAAGAGGAGGCTCCCAGGGGACCTTCTTGTGGCCTTCCAGCATCTGAAGTGGGCTACAGAAAAGCTGGGGAGGGACTTTTTAGGCTATCAGGGAGTGACAGGACTAGGGGGAATGGAGCAAAGCTGGAGGTGAGGAGATACAGATTGGATGTGAGGAGGAAGTTGTTGATCATGAGAGTGGTGAGAGCCTGGAATGGGTTGCCCCTGCAGGGAGGTGTTTTGGGCCAGATCCCTGGAGGTGTTTTTGGCCAGGCTGGCAGAGGCTGTGGGCAGCCTGATCTAGGGTTGGGTGTCCCTGTGCATGGCAGAGGGGTTGGAACTGGCTGATCCTTGTGGTCCCTTCCATCTCTGACTGATTCTATGATCTCTGTGGGTCTGGCTCTCAGAAACCACAGCCTGTGTGAGCAAGGAGTGAAATGCACAGGGTGAAGCCCTCTGGCAGCACAGCTCTATCAGCTGGCTGGCATTAGGCAGGTCCTGGCACAAGTGCAAGGACACTTAGAACACGCCCTTGGAGTGGGACTTTGCATCTCTTTATTTCCTTGAAGTGATTTTGTCACCCTCTCTGTGCTTACTAATTGCCTCTGGCCAGCCAAGCACCAGTTTCACAGCAGTCAGTGTCCCTTATTTATTTGCCTGCCTGTTTTCACATCAGTACTTTCCTCCCCATTCAGGATGCTTTGGAGGGCAGCATTTGACAGGGTCCTCAGATGAAGTCCTTGTCAGCACTGAGGTCTGTTTCTCAGGGTGTTCCAGCAAGCAGCCGTGTTAGGGGGGGCTTTAATTACCTGAGAAGACAGGATGAGACCCCAGCATTAATTAGAGACCTGGAAAGACATTAATATCTAATGGCCTTGAGAAATCAAACTGGCAGGTGGGGGTGGGATGGTGAAGGAGCCTCTTCCTTCACTCCATACCTGCAGCAGCCCTGCTGGTGCCTGAGGCTGTGTTGATTTAGTGCTTGTGATGGCTTGGGAGTTACCTGCCCCCCCCCCCNCAAGCAGAGATGTACAATAGGTGTCAAATATTTACAGCTAGAGACAGAAATGGACAAGTTTGGAGGTGTGTAAGGCTCTCAGGGAGTGGCAGGACATGGGGGAATGGAGCAAAGCTGGAGGTGGGGAGATTCAGATTGGATGTGAGTAGGAAGTTTCTCAGCATGAGAGGGGTGAGAGGCTGGAATGGGTTGCCCCTGCAGGGAGGTGTTTGGGGCCACATTGCTGGAGGTGTTTGCAGCCAGGCTGGCAGAGGCTGTGGGCAGCCTGCTCTAGGGTAGGGTGTCCCTGGGCATGGCAGGGGGGTTGGAACTGGCTGATCCTTGTGGTCCCCTCCAACCCTGATTGCTTCTGATCATCAGAAGATGATCATCAGAAAATGCTCAGAGGGCTGCAGCAGCTCTGCTGTGAGGACAGACTGAGAGAGTTGGGGCTTTTCAGCCTGGAGAAGAGAAGGCTTCAAGGAGACTTTAAGGTAGCCTTCCAGTATCTGAAGGGGTCTGGGGAAGGACCTATTGACAAGGTCTTGTAATGACAGGACGAGGACGAATGGGAGAACTGGCAGAGGGGAGATTGAAACTGGATGTTAGGAAGAAGTTGTTTGTAGTGAGGGAGGTGATGAGACACTGGCACAGGTTGCCCAGGGAGGTTGTGGGTGATTCTGTGCTCCACAGCCTCCCTGGAGGTGTTCAAGGCCAGGTTGGATGAGGCCTTGAGTGACCTCTTCTAGTGGGAGGTGTCCCTGCCTAAGGCAGGGTGTTGGAACTGGCTGAGCTTTGAGGTCCCTTCCAACCTAAACCATTCTATGATTCTGTGAGAAAAGTCCACAGAAAGGGAAGAAGATGCTCTCTCCATCTTTTTTTTTTTTTTAACTGGCACTTGGTCAGAAATCAGCTCCTAAATTTCTCCAGGAACAAAAAGCTGATGAGCTTTGAGATCCCTTCCAACCTAAACCATTCTATGATACTATAATCAAATGAGGCCTGATGAATTTAACTGATGTCCTTGCCTATGGCACAGGGGGGTTGGAACTAGATGATCTTTGAGGTCTCTTCCAGCCCAAACCATTCTATGATTCTGAGTCCTCTGCACTGATGTGGCAGTCCTGGGGTGATACCATCCACAGAGCAGGGTCTGCTGCTTTTTGAGGCATCCTGTTGCAGGTGGAAATCCCCAGATCCATATTAATATTTGTCAGCTCCAGCTGTGTGTCTGGTCTGCCTTTGCTTTTTTTAGGTAATTTCTGCTGGGCACTTTCACCAGATGATAGCTTTCATTGTAGGTTCTTCCTTCTGTTGGGGCACTTCTCTGTTGACTCTGATTACTACCACATCGACTTGGAAACGTTCTCGTGCTGTATAATTAACTTTATCTGCTTTGCTACAATGCCTCTTACTGGTAATTACTCTCACTTCAGCTCTTTCACTGTGTTTCTAAGACTTTAAGAAGTGCTGATTATTCCTGGCCCAGTCTCTGTCCAAACCCAAGGGTTTGCTTTTTTATTTTTATTTTTTTTCCCTCCCACATCTACAGCTTTATCTCCTTCCTTCCAACAGCCCCTGCTGCAATCTGGATATTGATTACCAGTACCTATAATGTGATTGTGGCAGAGCAGGGTGCTGCCCCACCGGAGGTTTGAATGGGGTGCGAACTGTGACAGGGCACACCCCAGTCCACTGCCCCACCAGAGGTGTGAATGGGGCAGGAAATGGACTTCCTCCCTCCCCACCTCTGTCACCGGAGGCTTAGTACAATAGGTGTGAAGTGCCTTCTCCCACCCTCCGTGGGCTTGAACAGGGAGGCAACAGAGCACCTCAGTATATATATGGCAGCTGGACAGATTGGAGAAGGACCTTCACCAGGACTTGCACGGACCTTCACTCGGACCTTCACCAGGACTTGCACAGACCTTCACCAGGACTTGCACGGACCTTCACTCGGACCTTCACCAGGACTTGCACAGACCTTCACCGAGAACTTCACTGGGACCTGCACTCAGACGTGAACCGGGACCTGCACTGGGACCTGCACCGGGACCTGAACGGACCTGAACGCGGACCTGGAGACACAAACCTCGCACGGGCTTTGAGCCGGACCTTGAGGAGCATCCTGGCTTCTTGCTGCAGGACCTGCCTCTAACGCTAAACTGCAGCCATTGGTGGGAACACCACGGAGCACCCCTGCAAGGCTTTCCCCTGCCTTGCTTCACCATCGTGGCTTGGTGAAAGCTGTGCCTACAGTCATCTTGGACTCTGGCAGGCACTGGACTCCAGACATTGCCGTGAAAGAGACAGTCTCCTGTCTGTAAGTAGGGCAAAGTTGTTTCATGCCCAAACCTTTCAATTTTTCTGATTTTTCCTGAATTACAAGAAAAGGCATCCTCGGGAAGACTTTTCCCGACCGAATTAGAATCCAAACTTAAACTAATCTACACACAGATTGTGGGTGGGGCTTTTGGAAATTATAAAAGCTACATAACTTATAATTTCAGCCTCTTCAATCGCCCCCCAATCAATACAGTGATCTTTCCATAAAGCATCTCTTTGGAATTCTTTGGGGTTTCCATCTGCTGGTAGCCAAAGCTTATTTAAATCCTCAGGTTGCTGGCAGGTTGATACCAGAGTTATCAGTTCACTGAGACAACTTGAAATGGAGAGCGAGGATGTGGAAGTCTTTCAGTCCTCTGGGGAGTTGCTCCGGTTTCTTTCTCCTCAGCTCAGTCCTCATCAGCTTTCCTTTGCAGTGTCTTGGTGACTTTTGTCCTGTGATGATTCTTTTAAGCCTCTTCTTCAAAGGCAGCAGTCTCATGCGATTGTACTCTCTGCCCATCAGGCTGCACTTCCATGCTCTGATGCCTTTGAACCCCTGGGTAAACTGAACCAAATTTGATAGATGTCAGGAGCTCTCAGTGATGTCAAACTCCTTCAAGTGAGGTAGGGCAGACCAGGTAGGGCAGATCCCAACTGGCAAGGATCAGACGTTCTGGCTAAGCCACACTGTGCTGCCCTGCAGTGCCTGCAGTTCAGTGCCCCAGGCTAGCAGTGCCTTTTGCTCAGCTGGAGTGCAGGGAATGTGGCCAGCAGTGAGGATGCTGTGTGCCCATCACAGGGCTCATGGAGGCATGGGCAGTGTGCAGGCAGCAGTGTGCACTTGCAGCCCAGAAAGCTAAGCAGAGGCTGGGCTGCAGCAGGAGCAGTGTGGGAAGCAGGGCCAGGGAGGTGATTCTCCTCCTCTGCTGTGCTCTGCTGAGACTCCACCTGAAGTACTGCATCCAGTTCTAGAGCCCCTGGGACAAGAGGGATGTGGACATGCTGGAGATGGAGGTGGAGAGATTCAGATTGGAGGTGAGGAGGTAGTTGTTGAGCATAAGAGTGGTGAGAGCCTGGAATGGGTTGCCCCTGCAGGGAGGTGTTTGGGGCCAGATCCCTGGAGGTGTTTTTGGCCAGGCTGGCAGAGGCTGTGGGCAGCCTGATGTAGGGTAGGGTGTCCCTGTGCATGGCAGGGGGGTTGGAAGTAGATGATGCTTGTGGTCCCTTCCAACCCTGACTGATTATCTGATGCTAAATGCATAGATGTGAGGCATGTAGGAAGGAAGAGCTGGAAGTGTTGCCATGGGGTGGGGGGAAGTGGGGAGAAGGTGCATGGGATCTGTGGGAAAGCAGCCTTCATCCCTGGCTGCTGACAGAGCAGCAGCTGCCGCTGTAATTACAAATATTGATGTATTTTCCCCAGCTTCTTTTCAAACAGCCTCATTTATGTATTTTTTCCCCCCCACCAGTCTTCACTACGGCAAAGTCATTTTCACATCAGGCAAAGAAAAGTGCTTGGCAGAGAAAGCATTGCAGAAGTTCTATTGAGATCTCGTAGCGAGTATTTATTAATCAAGGGAAGTGGTGTTTGATGCAAACATCAGTCTGAGGATTTCATGCTTAATTAATATTAATATGCTTTTAAAATAAACCCAATGATGGAGTGGAAGCTGTCTGAAATCCTGCTGAGTTCACAGGCCAAGGTGCTTTGGCTAAAATGTGTGGGGATTCAGTTCTGGCCATGGGTGCAGACTGTGGGTGTAGCTGGGGAGCACCTTCCAAATGCATAGAATCACAGAATCAGTCAGGGTTGGAAGGGACCACATGGATCATCTAGTTCTAACCCCCCTGCCATGCCCAGGGACACCCTACCCTACATCAGGCTGCCCACAGCCTCTGCCAGCCTGGCTGCAAACACCTCCAGGGATGTGGCCTCAAACACCTCCCTGGGCAACCCATTCCAGGCTCTCACCACTCTCCTCACTTCCCTGTGAAAGCTCTCTCTGGATTTCTTGCATATTTGTAGGAATCTCCTTCTGATGATATTCCAAGGAATACATCAATTGGTGGAACATCCCAGTATCAATGCACTACAGTTTTCATTCATCTGCCTTTTTCTCCCCCTGCCCTCTTTAGTTCCACTCTTAATCCATCTGATGCCAAGCACAAGGCTTGCAGGAAGCTGCTCCTAGGCTTAGAATCATAGAGTCAGAATCACAGAATCAGTCAGGGTTGGAAGGGACCACAAGGATCAGCCAGTTCCAACCCCCCTGCCATGCCCAGGGACACCCTACCCTAGAGCAGGCTGCCCACAGCCTCTGCCAGCCTGGCTGCAAACACCTCCAGGACATGATGTGGCCCCAACCCCACCCTGGGCAACCCATTCCAGCCTCTCACCACTCTCATGCTCAACAACTTCCTCCTCACATCCAATCTGAATCTCCCCACCTCCAGCTTTGCTCCATTCCCCCTAGTCCTGTCACTCCCTGCTAGCCTATTTGCTACCTGCTAGCATATTGGCTTGGACATAAATTTAACTGCAGGATGTGCTCTTGTTTCCTGCTCTTGAGTGCACTGTGAGTGCCAGAGCAAGTGGGATGTGAGGCAGTGTGCTCACGGTGCTGTGCTGCCCTGGCACCAGGCACCTTCAGTGTTGTCCTTTCACTAATGGACAAGTTGCCAGCCTGAGGAACTGCAGTTGGGGTAAAAATAGCTGGACTGCTGCTGTCGGGAGGTTGTGTCAGTTTTGATGTGTGCAGGAAATTCGAACCATCTGGAACTGAGAGCCCATCTCTGCGTGCAGTGCTGGAGGATGCTTCTTGGCTGATGGAACCTGGTTTGCCACTGCACAGGGGGAAGCAAACAACTCAGCTGCACGAGTACCTCCAATATGTTCCTTTCTTTTCTTTGGAAGGCTAAGCCTGATTTCCCGCAACAGGAATATCCTTCATCTGCCAGAGGTGAGGAAAACTCACCTCTTTCTTGTCTTGCCTCACCATCGTGTCAGCACTGCCTTCAGTTTTGGGCTCCCCAGTTTCAGAGGGACAGGGATCTGCTGGAGAGGGTCCAGTGGAGGGCTGCAAGGATGCTGAGGGGTCTGGAGCACTGCCTGGGGAGGAGAGGCTGAGGGACCTGGGGCTGCTTAGTCTGGAGAAGAGAAGACTGAGAGGGGATTTAATCAATGTTTATTACTATCTGGGGGCTGGGGGTCAGGAGGGAGGTTCAGGGTGGGGACAGGCTCTGCTCACTGCTCCCTGGGGTAGAGCAAGGAGCAACGGATGGAAGCTGCAGCACAGGAGGTTGCAGCTCAACACAAGAGGCAACTTCTTGACTATAAGGATCCCAGAGCACTGGCACAGGCTGCCCAGAGAGGTTGTGGAGTCTCCTTGTCTGGAGCCTTTCCAGGCCTGTCTGGATGTGTTCTTGTGTGATCTGTGCTAGATTGTCTGGTCCTGCTGTGGCAAGGAGGAGTTGGACTCGATGATCTCCTTGGGTCCCTTCCAAGCCCTAACACCCTGTGAGCCTGTGATGTCTTGAGATCAGACCTTCAGAGATCAGAGAGAGAGGCCTTAGGCAAGGCAAGTATGGTTTAACCCTTTTGAAATGCTGCTGTTATTAGTGGCATTATGGCAATGCAGGTGCCTGTTTTTGTTGTGAATTTAATCTTCTTCTTCTGTGATTTGACAGTATTGAGTAAAAAAAAACCTGAGTGATTAATTCCTTTTGATGTCTTTCTATGTTGTTACCACTCAGAGGTGAACAAACCTGTGTTTCAGTGGCACTTTGGAGGTGCCTGGTTAGTTGAACCCTGGCTGGTTGCAATGCCCAACCCTTGCTGCCATGGCAGTTAGCCAAACATCTCCACAGCTCTACCCCTGGGGCTGCATTTAGCTCTGCTTTTGTACCTGCTTAGAATGAGCTCTTAGCTGGGGTTGGTCTCTCCTTTCACCTCCCTTTTCTTTTCACCTCTCCTCTGCCTTTCCCCTCCTCATCTCTTCTGAGCAAAGCCTTTGACACTGTCCCACACCACATCCTGGTCTCCAAGCTGGTGACACATGGGTTTCATGGGTGGAGCACCACATGGGTAAAGAACTGGCTTGATGGCCACGCCCAAAGAGTGCCTGTCAATGGCTCCATGTCCCAGTGGAGGCAGTGACAATCAGAGACCCTCAGGGATCAGTCCTGGGACCAATCTTGTTCATCATCTCTGTGGGTGCCATGGACAGAGGCATTGAGTGCAGCCTCAGCAAATTTGCTGCTGACCCCAAGCTGTGTGGTGCAGCAGCCAGGCTGGAGGGCAGGGATGGCATCCAGAGGGAGCTGCACAGGCTGCAGAGGTGGGCACAAACCAACCTCAGGAGGTTCAACAAGGCCAAGTGCAAGGTCCTGCAGCTGGGTCAAGGCAATGCCAAGCAGAAATCGAGGCTGGGCAGGGAGTGGCTGGGGGGGCGCCCCGAGGGGAGGGGCTTGGGGGGGCGGGGGGGAGAGAAGCTGAAGATGAGGCAGCAGTGTGCACTTGCAGGGCAGAAAGGCAAGCAGAGGCTGGGCTGCAGCAGGAGCAGTGTGGCCAGCAGGGCCAGGGAGGTGATTCTCCCCCTCTGCTCTGCTCTGCTGAGAGCCCACCTGGAGTACTGCATCCAGTGCTGGAGCCCCTGGGACAAGAGGGATGTGGAGATGCTGGAGGTGTGCAGAGAAGGGCCCCGAGGATGCTGAGAAGGCTGCAGCACCTCTGCTGCAGGTGTTTCTGTATTGCCTTTTTACAGTGTACATCTGTAAATATATTTTATACTATAAATATCTGTATATTGTGCAAAGCTATAAATACAAAGCTTCATTTATTAACTTCCAGCCTACCTAGTCTTAGCCTGGATTATTTCAAAGTGTGTATGGGGGGCAGCTAACTGCTAAACCACCACACCTGGTCTGTCTGGGGTGGGGAGGTGTTCCTCACAGCAAGGAAAAGGCACTCTGTGAAATGCAGCTTGCTGCTCTCTTGAGCAGAGGCAAAGGTGCCCTGGTTTGTGGTCATCAAACCCTTGCTGCTAGCTGCAGAAAACCTCCTCACTGGCTGCACCTCCTCTTGGTGCCCATTAGCAGGGCTCCCTGCAGGCATGCTGAGCTCCCTGCTCCATGCACTTTCTGATTGTTTCAGCTCTTTGGCACTCATACATTCTGCTGCTGGGTGGCTGCATCTCACCTTTGCTGTGTGCTTTCTGGTGGTAGCCATCTTTGGCCAGATGCCATTTGGACCCAGGTCCAGCTAATCAAGCAGCTCAAGGCCTTGGACTGCAGTCGAGTTAATCTCTGAGAAACCCTCACTTCTTCAGTTTGGTGCAGGAAGTCTTTGGTTTGTGCTGGCTTCTTTTTTTTTAGTATTTTTTTTTTTCAGTAGTGTGTATTTATAGCCTCTGTCTCTCTATCTGTATGTATATAGCCTATATATATATATATATATGTGTGTATATATATGTATATATATGTATTTATAGCCTCTCTCTCTCTATATATATGTATACACACTCTATATAGTTAAATGTGTAGCTACCTATATGCACACTATACACTGTGTGTGTAATTGGAAGAGACCTCCGAGCTCATCCAGTCCAACCTAGCACCCAGCCCTAGCCAAACAACCAGACCCTGGCATTAAGTGCCCCATCCAGCCTATGGCAGGGGGTTGGAACTGGATGATCTTTGAGGTCTCTTCCAACCTAAACCATTCTATGATTCTATGATTTTCTTCAACACCTCCTGGAATGGTGACTCCACCACCTCCCTGGGCAGCCCATTCCAACCCTAGTCCCTCCCCAGGCTTCCTGTAGGCCCCCTTCAGATACTGGAAGGCCACTCCAAGGTCTCCTTGAAGCCTTCTCTTCTCCAGGCTGCAGAGCCCCAACTCTCTCAGCCTGTCCTCACAGCAGAGCTGCTGCAGCCCTCTGAGCAGCTTCATGACCTCCTCTGCACTGGCTCCAATGGTTCTTGTGCTGGGGGCTGCAGAGCTGCAGACAGTGCTGCAGGTGGGGTGTGAGGAGAGCAGAGCCAAGGGGCAGAATCCCCTCCCTTGCCCTGCTGCCCACAGCTGCTCTTGCTGCAGCCCAGCACACAGTTGCTGTCTGGCCTGTGTGTGCACACTGCAGCCTCATGTTGGAGAAAAAGAGGCAGTTTAGGACCAACCCTCCCTACCTTCATACTCTACCATGCACCACAGCTTTGTCTCAAATCAGTAGCCCGGATTGGGACCCCTAAAAACAAGGATGGGTTTAGTAATGGGCAGCAAGAAAAAGAGGAGGAAAGAGCCTGTGCTGCACAGGGATCTGCTCCCAAGGTCTGAGGCTGGGAGTTGTTGCTCATGGCTTCCCCAGCATCCCTTTTCCATGATGATGGAGCTGCTCAGTGGTCCTCTTCTGTTGTTCCAAGGCAGCTGATATTTTTCTTCCAAGTTAGAAAAACCATGAAAATATACTGGACACTGGAAAGAGATGTCTTGAGCACACAGAGGAGCTTATGAGCCTGAGAGGAGAGGAGGGAATTTTTCATTTGGCAAGATGACATGCAGAGCCAGCTCTCTTGATTTTAATAAGCTCACAAAGCCTTCTTGAAAGCCAGCAATTTTTTTTTTTCCTGAGCACATGAGGTATTTTCATTTCATCCTGAATGCACGTTATGTCCAGCTTCCAGAAAGCCTTTCACATGGAAAAAAAGTAAAAGGAAAAGGGGAAAAAAAAAAAAAGAAAAAGGAAAAGAAAAGGGAAAGAAGAAAAAAAATTAAAAAGGAAAAGAAAAAGGAAAAGAAGAAGAAAAGGGGAAAAAAGAAAAGAAAAAGGAAAATAAAAAGAAAATGAAAAAGGAAAAGAGAAACAAGAAAAGAAAAAAAAAGAAAGGAAAATAAAAATAAAAAGGAAAAGGAAAAGAAAAAAGGAAAAAGGAAAATAAAAATAAAAAGGAAAAGGAAAAGAAAAAAGGAAAAAGGAACAGAAAAAGGAAAGAAGAAGAAAAAAATGGAAAATGATAAGAAAAAGGAAAACAAAAAGGAAAAGAAAGAAAAAGAAAAAGTAAAAGAAAAAGAAGAAAAAGTAAAAGAAGAAAAAGAAAAAAGGAAAAGAAAAAGAAAAAAAAAGAAAAAAGGAAAAGAAAAAGAAAAAGGAAAATCAAAAGGAAAAGAAGAAAAAGTAAAAAGGAAAAGCAAAAGAAGAAAAACAAAAATAAAAAAGGAAAATAAAAAGAAAAAGAAAAAAGGGAAAAGAAAAGGAAAAAATACAAGGAAAAATAAAAGAAAAAGTAAAAAGGAAAAGAAAAAGAAGAAAAAACAAAATAAAAAAGGAAAATAAAAAGAAAAAAGGAGAAGAAGGAAAAAAGGCAAGGAAAAAATAAAAGGAAGAGAAAAAAATAAAAAGAAAAGGAAAAGGAAAAAGGAAACAAAAAAAAATAGAACATAAAAGCAAAGCAAAGAATTTTTCAGACGCTGAAGTGAATGGGGTGGAAGTAATCACAATCCAAACTGCAGGCATATTTGCTGTGCGCTGGGAGATCCTGTGGCATCCTCTATTGTCTGAAGCGGCACCGGCTCATCATCGTAGGTGCAAACCTCTCAGGCTGGGGGCAGCAGGGAGAGAAGCCAATCTCTGTGTCTCCATAGAGCTGGAAGAAATCTCAGCTATTTCTGTTTGCCGGTGGAACAGCCTGGGGACTTCTCAGACATCAATCTAATTAAGCATATTCCTGGCCACAAACACTTGCAAGTCCTATTGCTGAGAGCTGACTGCCTTTGCAAAAGGAAGCCTCTTGGAATATTGCTTTCATGCAGCATGCTTTTTTGGGTTTTTTTTGGGTTGTCGTTGGTTTGTCTGTTTGTTGTTGTTGTTTTTGTTGTTATGGTCTGGGCAAAATGAAATTATAGTGATGGGCTCGGTGCAAAAAATTGAGCGCGGTCAATAATATTGACTGGCATCTGGGTAGCAGCAGAATGTCATGCATTAGTGATAGCTGAGTTTAATCTGCGGGCCCCAGAGGGCTGCTGGCAGTGATATCAGCACTGGAAGTGGCCAGGCTGGGGTGGCATTTGCTACAGGCACTGGAGCCCCAGCCCTGGCTTCTGCCCTGCCTGGCTGTGGTGGTCCAGCAGTTCCCCCCACTCCATACTTTGAAATAACCTAGGCTAGAACTCAGCTGGAATGATTTTTTTGCTGCCAGAGAAGCACCCTGGGAGTGATCTTGAGCACTCTACTGGGGTGACAGGGGTGTGGTGGTTCGGGAGTTCCCTGCCCCTTCACACTTTGAAATAACCCAGACTAGGACTCAGCTGGAAACTGAGGAATGAAGCTTCATATTTGCAGCTTTGCACAAAAGACAAGCAGATATTTACAAGCAGATATTTACAAGCAGATATTTACAAGCAGATATTTACTCCCCCCACTTTGAAATAACCCAGGCTAGGACTCAGTCAGCTGGAAGTTAAGGAAATGAAGCTTCATATTTGCAGCTTTGCACAAAAGACAAGCAGATAGATATTTACTCCTCCCCACCCCCACTTTGAAGTAACCCAGGCTAGGACTCAGTCGGCTGGAAGCTGAGGAATGAAGCTTTATATTTGCAGCTTTGCACAATAGACAAGCAGATATTTACTCCCTCCACTTTGAAATAACCCAGGCTAGAACTCAGTCAGCTGGAAGTTAAGGAAATGAAGCTTTATATTTGCATCTTTGCACAATAGACAAGCAGATACTTGCTCCCTCCACTTTGAAATAACCCAGACTAGAACTCAGTTGGCTGGAAGTTAAGGAATGAAGCTTTATATTTACAGCTTTGCACAATAGACAGGCAGATATTTACAATGTATAACAGATATTTACAGATATATACACAGTGAAAAGGTAATACAGAAACACCACAGCCCTACCAGAGATCAGAGTCCCCAAGAGAGGTTTCCAAGCAACCTACCACCTTCTCCCCACTTCCAAATCTTATCTCACTATCTGTCTTATGTGCCAGATATGTGAAAGTAGATTGGCCAGGGGGATCAGTAGCAGGAAACTGGTTAGTGAAATTACACAGATCCAGCTAAGCAGGCAGGGAGAGAGATGCAGCAGCCAGCGTAGCTCAGACAGCTCTGTCTAGTCTTTGTTTGGTTATAACTTTTATACCATTTCAGTAAACAAATGACTGAAAGAGACACTGGAATGTCTTCCTTTCTCAGCCTAGAGTCTAATTTCTCATTAAAATCCTCCAGTTAGTTCAAACCAGCACAGTGAGGTGTGCAGATAGTCAGGTCAGCACCAAAACTCACGTATCGAGGGTTCTTTTTTCTCTGCTTCCCATATCCCAAGTTTTAAACTAGAGGATTTTTATTCTTGGTAGATGAAAGGACTTGTTTCAGCAAAGGGCTGAACTTGAGCCTTTTCCTTCTGCCCAGGTGCAAACCTGACTGCCCAGGTGCAGGGTGCAGAGCCCTGGGTGCAGGATGAGCAGCCCCCAGCCACAGCCCACAGCACATCCCTGCTCCCTCGGTCACTGGGCACACTGAACTCCTTCAGCTGGTTTTGTGCAGGACAAATCCCTTCTGCATGGCTCTGTGGGCTGGCTCCAAGCAGGCAATTGGGCTGCCACCAGATCTGCCACCCCCTTGCCAAGCCCCCACAGTGGCCCCTGCCTCACCACAGCTCTGCCAGCCACTAGTTTCCAGTCTCAGTTTAAGATCCTGAGTTTCAAATCATCCCACACCAGAAGGAATATTGCTGCTTGCTTTGTTCTGCTTGTTGTGTCTTGTGGCACAAGATTGGCACTGACCTCTCTGCTTCATAAATACCTGAGGGGTGGGGGTCAAGTGGCTGGGGCCAAGCTATTTTCGTGGTCCACAGCAATAAGCCAAGGAGCAACAACTGCGAACTGGAACAGAGAACGCTTCACCTCAACAGGAGGAGAAACTTCTTTACAGGGAGGGTAACAGAGCACTAGGAGAGGCTGCCCAGAGAGGTTGTGGTCTCCCCTTGTCTGGAGACTTTTCAAACCTGCCTGGATGCGTTCCTGTGTGAACTACCCTGGGTGATCCTGCTTGGCACGGAGGGGTGGACTTGATGATCTCTGGAGGTCCCTTCCAGCCTCTAAGGTTCTGTGATACTATGATTCATAGAATCATAGAATCAGCCAGGGTTGGAAGAGACCACAAAGATCATCCAGTTCCATCCCCTCTGCCATGCCCAGGGATACCCTACCCTAGATCAAGCTGCCCACAGCCTCTGCCAGCCTGACTGCAAACACCTCCAGGGATGTGGCTCCAATCACCTCCTTGGGCAACCCATTCCAGGCTCTCACCACTCTCCTCACTTCCCTGTGAAAGCTCTCTCTGGATTTCTTGCATATTTGTAGGAATCTTCTCCTGATGATATTCCAAGGAATACATCAATTGGAAGAACATCCCAGTATCAATGCACTACAGTTTTCATTCATCTGCCTTTTTTACCTGCTCTCTTTAGTTCCACTTTTAATCCATCTGATGCCAAGCATGAGGCTTGCAGGAAGCTGCTTCTAGGCTTAGAATCATAAAATCAGTGAGGGTTGGAAGGGACCACAAGGATCATCTAGTTCCAACCTGCCTGCCATGGGCTTCACATTCTGCTCTCTGGTGCAGCTGAAGTACAGCTGTGTCCAGACTTGTCAGCAAAGCCCTCAGACCATAGAATCATAGAATGGTTTAGGTTGGAAGGGACACCAAAACTCATCCAGTTCCAACCCCCTGCCTTAGGCAGGGACACCTCCCACTAGAACAGGACACTCAAGGCTTCATTCAATCTGGCTTTGAACACCTCCAGGGGGGGAGCAGTCACAACCTCTCTGGGCAACCTGTGCCAGTGTCTCACCACCCTCACTGTAAAGAACTTCCTCCTAACATCCCGTTTCAGTCTCCCCTCTGCCAGTTTGAACCCATTCCTCCTCATCCTGTCATTACAAGACCTTGTGAATAGTCCCTCCCCAGCCTTCCTGTAGGCCTCCTTCAGATACTGGAAGGCTACTCTAAGGTCTCCTCCAAGCCTTATAGTAGCTCATCTGATGCAACTGGAAAAAGCAGGAAAGCTTCTGGTCACGTAAGCTCTTCTTTGGGTCTCTTATATACGAAGCTCCTTGTCTGTGCTCCTCAGAGAGTTGCTTTGTGTTCATTTGCATAACCCAAGCGTAGCGAAACCAAGCGGACGCTCCTGATGTGTTTTCACTCTTGCAAGAGAGCCGATGGGAAGTGGCAGATAGGATCATCTCCTCTCCCTAGTGGCATCAGTATCAGATGAAACCCTTGAGGTTTTGTTTTTTTCCTGCGGTGTGAAATTTGCTCGGAGCTGTTGGGAAATGAGTTATAGATGTGAGAGCAGGGCTCGCAGGATGAATGCAAACACATTAACCCTAAAACTGGTGTCATTCGCTTTCCCGGGAATCCTGGCGTGTGGAGCTGGAGCAGGAGAGCTCCCACCATGGCAGCAGAGCCTAGGGGTGAGTGGGATGTGAGCTGTGAGGCAGAAATGCCTTTTGGCTCTTGAATAGTGAGGGATGGATAAATCTTGCCCATTGATCTGGGGTCTGGGGTGATGCAAAGCTGAAGATGAGGCTGCAGCATGAGTGCAGCCCAGACGGCAACTGTGTGCTGGGCTGCAGCAAGAGCAGCTGTGGGCAGCAGGGCAAGGGAGGGGATTCTGCCCCTTTGCTCTGCTCTCCTCACACCCCACCTGCAGCACTGTCTGCAGCTCTGGAGCCCCCAACATAAGAAGGACTTGGAACTGTTGGAGCCAGTGCAGAGTAGGCCACCAAGATGCTGAGAGGGCTGCAGCAGGTCTGCTATGAGGACAGGCTGAGAGAGTTGGGGCTCTGCAGCCTGGAGAAGAGAAGGCTTCAAGGAGACCTTGGAGTGGCCTTCCAGTATCTGAAGGCTGGGGAGGGACTATTCACAAGGAGCTGTTGTGGCAATTGCACCATTCAAAACAGCTTTGATCCCTCTTACTAATTTCTTCATGCATTATCCTCTTGTCCTCTTGGAGGTGACCGCCACAGAACTTGATTGCATCAGTGAGCAGCCAAGGCAGGGCAGAAGCAGAGACAAGATAAATACTGAGTGTTGTGAGGAACAGGCTAATTCTGATCCACAGGAGTTGTTGTGGCAATTGCACCATTCAAAGCGCTTTGATGCCTCTTACTAACTTCCTCTGCATTATCCTATTGCCTTCTTGGAGATGACCAAGGCAGAACTTGATTGCAATTGCTGCTTGTGAACGCAGCAGTTCCTTAGGAGCCATCAGGAGTGCAGCATGGAGAGGCACTGGAGTTGCCATGGAGATGCCCAGGCTGGTTATGAGGCAGGTGAACTGCTTCGGCTGCTGCTGCTGCTGCTGACTCTTGCCTCCTGGGGGACGTGGCTGCACAGCTTGACACTTGAGCAGGAGGGAACAACAGCCCCACGCTCGGCAGCTGCTGCTGGGAGAGATGCTTACTGAAGCCAGAGGGTGGACCAGGTGGTGCTGGATAGCTTGATAAGGACCCACGGTGAGGTGGTTGGAGGAGGAGAGCATGAGACCTACATCTGATCTGCTGGAGAGCAGCCCTGTGGAGAGGGACCTGGGAGTGCTGGTGGAGAACATCCATGGCACAGCAATGTGCCCTGGGGGCCAAGAGGGCCAGTGGGGTCCTGGGGTATATGTATTAGGCAGAGTGTGTCCAGCAGATGAAGGGAGGTTCTCCTCCCCCTCTACTCTGCCCTGCTGAGACCTCATCTTGAATACTGTGTTCAGTTTTGGGCTTCCCAGTTGAAGAGGGACAGGGATCTGCTGGAGAGGGTCCAGCAGAGGGCTGTGAGGATGCTAAGGGGAGTGGAGCACTGCCTGATGAGGAGAGGCTGAGGGACCTGGGGCTGCTTAGTCTGCAGAAGAGAAGACTGAGAGGGGATTTAATCAATGTTTATATATATCTGAGGGCTGGTCAAGGGGAGGGGATTGGGGGAACCACACACACAGGCTCTGCTCACTTGCTCCCTAGGATAGGACAAGGAGCAATGGATGGAAGCTGCAGCAGAGGAGGTCCCACCTCAACACAAAGGAGAACTTCTTGACTGTAAGGGTCCCAGAGCACTGGAACAGGCTGCCCAGAGAGGCTGTGGAGTCTCCTTCCCTGGAGCCTTTCCAAGCCTGTCTGGATGTGTTCCTGTGTGCTCTGTGCTAGATTGTCTGGTCCTGCTGTGGCAGCAGAGTTGGACCTGATGATCTCCTTGGGTCCCTTCCAAGCCCTAACACCCTGTGAGCCTGTGGTCTGCAAATGGAGATGATCTGGCAGGAGGACACTGTGCCAAATCCCTGTCTCAAATGTCTTGAGCGGAGTCTTTTGCAGATGCAGGTTGGCTGGCAGCTGCTCCAAGAGAGCTGTGGCCATTGCTGGGTGTTTAGGTGCCCATCAGAGGAGGAGGTAGCTCCTTCTGGGGCTGTCCTACCGTGGCACTGGGAAATCTGGTCTTTCAAAAATTGGCAAGCTCGGTGTGACTGCGAGTACAGCACAAATGAGCTGAGAACACATTTGTCTGTGGCAGAGTCAGGGTTGCCGTTTGGCAGCAGGTGGCTTCCATTCACCCAACAGTTACTCTGTCTTCACTTAATGAACATCTATCAGATGAAAAGGTGATGCTGTCGACCTGCAGCTCATCTATTCTTAGACTGGGCATTTAGGAACAGGGTCTCACTGCTTGGAGCTGACTGGAAGCATGTGCCACTTCCCAGGCAGGAAGGCTCCTCCCTGCTAGTGACACTGATCTTGATGTACATGCAAGATGAGCATACACTCTCCCTGCCCTGCCAGGGCACCTACATTTTGTATGCTTATGTTTTTACCCCAGGAAATCCAACTTCTTGCACCACCTTGATCTGTTCTGAAGTGTGGGGAGCCCTTTCCTCTCACAGTTTGGTTTCAGGAGAGACTCCCAGGACACTGACTGAGGTGTATCTGCCCTAGAGATTCCATTACTCTCCCTCTCTCTCTCTCTCTCTAGAATCATAGAATGGTTTAGGTTGGAAGAGACCTCAAAGATCATCCAGTTCCAACCCCCCTGTGCCATAGGCAGGGACACCTCCCACTAGATCAGGTTGATCAAGACCTCATCCAGCCTGGCCTTGAACACATCCAGGGAGGGAGCAGCCACAACCTCCTTGGACAACCTGTTCCAGTGTCTCACCACCCTCACTATGAAGAATTTCTTCCTAACATCCCATTCAAATCTCCCCTCTGCCAGTTTGAACCCATTCCCCCTCGTCCTGTCATTACAAGACCTTATATATATGTATATATATATATATATATACACACACACACACATCTATCTATCTATCTATCTATCTATCTATCTATCTATCTATCTATCTATTCACATATATATACATTTATCTATCTATATATATAAATATACATCTATCTATATATATACGTGCATATATATACACACCTATCTACATCTATACATATAAATATCTATCTATACACATATATATACATCTATCTAGATAAATACACATCTATCTATCTATCTCCTACTTTATAGATATCCTGCTTTATTGGATATCTATAAAGCAGGATATAATGGATATCTAGGGTATCTATAAAGTAGGAG
>VWZI01005102.1:58788-73502 GCA_013396835.1 Psilopogon haemacephalus
ATTCCTTAAGAGCAAAAAAAAAAAAAAAAACAAAAACCAACCAACATAACACACAAGACTCTTCCCTTGGGATAAATACTTCCATTTATTCTGACCGGAAAAAGAAACCAAACATTTTTATTTATTTTTTTTTTCCTTAAATATACTTAAGTGTAATTTCTTTTAGCGTGTATTTTTCTTTTTTAAAAGGAACAATAATCATCACATTGTCCTTTACAAACAACAACAAAAAAAAAAACCACCTCCTAGCAAGAGTCTGTGGTATGTAGACACACATCTTCGAGGTTTTTCTTGTATCTGCTGCTTCCAGTGGTCAACAGGGTGACCCTGTGCACACCCTGGGGTGCTGGCACCAGCCCTGCAGCAAGACCCTCCTCTCTTGGGTGCAGGGCAGGGGCACCCCTAGATGCTGGCAGCACGTGGGGCGAGGGTGATGCAGCTGGCTCAAAGCCTTGCTTTATCTTAACACCCTCCCCAGGCGCCAACCTGCATCTTCGGGTGCCAAGAGCTCCTGTTGTAAACCTGCACTGGGATTACCAGCACCCTCCTGGAATCCCCCCCGGCCGGTACCCAAAGGTTTAAAGCATACAGAGAACACTCAACATCCACCATAGCACAGTACAGCTGAGCCCTGCACCACAGCAAGGATGCTGTGGGGCTGAGCCCACCCAGGGGACAAGCCCCCCTGTGGGGATGAAGGCATCTCGCCAGGGCAGGGTGAAGACCTGCGGGGAGCAGGTTGCAGTCGCTCTCTTACATGTTAGGCAGTAGGCAATACTGAGACTTCCACTTGGTAATGAACAGCAGTTAACATAACCCAGGAGACTAGAGCACCATAAGACAAGTCTATATTCAAAACAACGTCATGCTGACATCACACAATTGCACCATTAACACTTTTATTTACTCCAAAGAATAGTTCAATGTTTAGTAACTTCAGCGTTCTCTACAGAGGTGTGAAATTCCTTCTCTGGCTTTGGTCATTTACAACTGTTGCAGACATTTGGTAGTTCTGTTCTTTCCTACTTAATAATGAAGAGAGAGAGAAAAAAAAAAAAAAAAAAAAAGGGGAAAAAAAAAAAAAAGGAAAAAAAAAAAAAAAAAAAAAAAAAAGGGAAAAAAAAAAAAAAGGGGAAAGAAAAAATGGGAAAGAAAAAAAAAGGGGAAAGATAAAAGAGTGAAAGAAAAAAAGGGAAAGGGAAAAAAAGGGAAAGAAAAAAAAGGGAAAGGAAAAAAAAAGGGAAAGAAAAAAAAGGAAAGACAAAAAAGGCAAAGGAAAGAAAAAGTCCCTTTTGCAGCTGTCAGGATTCTTGTATCTGACTGATGGAGCAGACCTGAAAAGCACAGGCTTCAAAATGCCACTGGGGCCTCTTCAAGATTTAATGGATCAGAAAATGTTCTCTTTCTTTACTAGGACCAAAACAGATGAATGGGAGAAAGGGTTAAACACCCCCCCCAAACCCTCAAAACAAATGACAACTTAAAACTCTCACTGATATACATAAGAAATTTGATGATAAAATGGGAGAGGGTGTGTAGGGTGTGTGTATGTGTGTCTGAAAGTACTGTTTGGTTAGCTCTGGCTGAACACAACTCTGACTGTGCATGCATTTCACCAGTGACTCCTAAGATATAGAAATTCCTCTGATAGTACAAAATACAAAAATATTTTCTCCAAACTCTCATTTACATTGCATTTACAACACTCCTGGAAATAACTTAGGCTCCTTACACCGTCTTGAGAGACGGATCACCTGCCAGCCTGGCTCATGGGAAAAACCTGGTGGAAACCAAAAAAAAAAGCTACCAGCAAACTGGGGCTGAGAGTCAACAGCGGGCAGCCAAAACACACGGACAGACAGAACGCAAAAGGGAGAGCAGTACCTGGGAGAAAAGAGGGAAAGCTACCGGGTAAATAGTACAGGCTAAAGTCAGCTCTTTCTTGGTCACCGTTCCCTTCTCCAAAGTAAGATGTGCAAAATATATTCACCGTGCCCAGGATTACGACTATTTATAGAAGCCAGTCTACAACCTTCTTACAAATCCCTACCCTTCAGGTCTTTTTCTTTTTCTTTTTTTTTTCTTTTTCTTTTTTCTTTTATTTTTTTTGTGTGTGTGTGTTTCGTTTCGTTTTCGTCTGTTACAACAAAAAGCGCTTTACATGATCTAAACCAGTGCAAGTTTGTGGGGATCGTTTACATTCTCCCAAGGTGCCTGGCATGGATGCCATCATTAGGATATGATACAGTTTTTGCTCTTCTGTCTTTTCCGGCTGTGCAACTGTCCCCTGGCACTCAGCGTGGAAGACTTGGGCATGCTGTACGAGCCGTACTTGTGCAGGAGCTCCTCGCTGGTCACGTACCGCAGGCGCGCAGGCTGGGGGATGGGCTCCCCCAGGAAGTATCCCTCGTTGTCAGACTCCGAAGAGGAGGAGCAGGTCGAGCACCAGTCGTACTCGGCGAAGTAGGGGCCCCATCGCTCGCCCAAGTGGTTCTGCAGGGCGAGATCCGACACTGTCCGGGGACAGTGGCCGTAGACGTCCCTGCGGGGACCCTGCTCCATCGTCTCTCTGCAGCTCCTCTGGCGCATGAACTGGTCGTAGTCTTCCCTGGCTCGCAGCGAGGGTCTCTCCTTCAGGCGGTAGCACTGCTCGCTGGCCAGGTGCAAGGCGTTGTCGGAGCGGGAGCGGCGGGAGCGGCGGGGCCGGTGCGGGCGGTAGTGCCGCTCGTCGTCCCGCAGGTTAGTTCTCCGGCGCGTACGCTCGCTCATGGGGGCATGCCTCGAGACCTCCGGCACCCCCAGGCTGCCCCCGGGGACCCCGCTACCGTAGTCGAAGCTCTGGTGCATGCGCCCGTGAGCCGGTCGCTCTCGGTAGCCGAGGGGGCTGGCGAGGTCGTGAAGGTTTGGCTCCATGTCCTGGTACTGCTGCACCGAGAGCAGGCTGCGGACGGACTCGGCGCTTCGGAATTGCATGGAGGAGTTCAGCGTCCCCATGGTGCTCATCTTCTCTGAGACGTTCATGCCTGAGTCTTTGCTCAGGTCAGGCATCGAGAACCTGGAGAGGTGCTCCTGGCGCTTGGCTCCACCATCTGCTGAGAGGCCTTTGCAGGAAAAGGAAGACAAAAGGGAGTTAGAAAGGAGAATTTTCTGTCAGCAGAGATGCAGGGAGGAGGTTGCGTTTGGCGCAAGACTTCTGTGTTGAAAAATAACTCAGTGGTTTAAATGCTGTCCTGAAGAGCCCTTTCAAGATGATTTTTTTTTTTTTTTTTTAAGAGCAGGCAGTTCTTCCTTTGGGGAACTAACACCAAATTAAGGTGTTTTGAGTTGGACTCCAAGTTGCTTTTCACAACTTCCTTCCCCATATGTCTACACTGTCTGCAACTTGATAGGAATAACTGGTGATGCCAGGGGGAAATTATGCATCAGAGGTAACCCGAGGCCTCCTGCAGGCTGAGATAACTAGGGTGCCATGATCCTGCACCCACACCTTCTCTAATGACAACGTATTTTGAAGGACTGAAAAACGTTAGGGGCAACTGAAGATGGGCCATTGACTACATCAGGCATTTCACCATGCTGCATCATGGGTCTCCCTGAATGACACATGTTGGCTCTGTGCATGCAGTCAGGTATTGAGGAAGGACTGATGGGGCAGCCTTGGCTCTGTGCATGCTGTAGGTAATGAGGAAGGACTGATGGGGCAGCCTTGGCTCTGTGCATGCAGTAGGTACTGAGGAAGGACTGATGGGGCAGCCTTGGCTCTGTGCATGCTGTAGGTACTGAGGAAGGACTGATGGGGCAGCTTTGGCTGTGTGCATACAGTAAGGTATTGAAGAAGGACTGATGGGGCAGCCTTGGCTCTGTGCATACAGTCAGGTATTGAAGAAGGGAGTGTGCTGGAGCTCCCTGTAAGTAGTGGGCCTGTAAGAGTATCATGCTGTCTCTGCAGATATCCCGGGAGCTACACATGAACAGGAGCCAGGAACACCAGCTCCAGCCTGACAGGCAGCCTTGGCTCAGGAAGGTTGCCCACTGGGTGTCTCCGATGTGCCAGCCAGCCCTGAGCTGAAGCAAGGTGCTCTCCTCCATCCCAAGAAGCTTCCCCTGGCAGCAGAGAAGCGGGGGCATGTTCAGCACCTGCCCATCAACAAGAAACTCAACACACCCCACGTCGCCCTAGTCCTTGGGCTGTTTGCTGGGTGTTTTCTCTCTATTTTCTGACTATCCCCACGTTGGCTTGGCAACCAGCAGCAGCCAGCGCCTGCACTGCCAGCTCAGGACAACGTTTGTTTTGCAAGCTGTTCAGAGGAAATCCATTTCACCCCAAATCAAATGCAGAGCGTTTGCTTTGGCACTCTTCTCCCCATCCCTCTCCGACAAACCTCCCAGTGCAGACCAAAGGTGGAGAGCTGTGCACCGTCAGCAGGATTTCCAGCGTGACGCACGGCCCTTATGCAATCACCCAGAATTTACGGCTTTGCAAAACTACAAAAATCAACAACCCTGCCCACAGTTCAAGAATAAACTTCTTTTTTCTCCCCTTCATAAAAGCTGCTTGCATTTCAGTGAGAGCTCAGCCCCTTCAGCATTAGCTGCCGCCTGCCAAACCTGAATGCGAACAAGGGCTGCTCTCACCGACCCTGCTCCTGAGAGGCTTCAGGCTTTCTTTGGACTCAGCCTGGAGAAGAGAAAGCTTCCAGGAGACCTTATAGCAGCCTTCCAGTATCTGAAGTGGGCTACAGGAAGGCTGGGGAGGGACTAGTCAAAAGGTCTTGTAATGACAGGATGAGGGGGAATGGGTTTAAACAGGCAGAAGGGAGATTTAGATGGGATTTTAGGAGGAAGTTCTTTACAGTGAGGGTGGTGAGACACTGGCACAGGTTGCCCAGGGGGGTTGTGGCTGCTCCCTCCCTGGAGGTGTTCAAGGCCAGGTTGGATGAGGCCTTGAGTGACCTGTTCTAGAGTGGGAGGTGTCCCTGCCTATGGCACAGTGAGGGTTGGAACTGGATGAGCTTTGAGGTCCCTTCCAACCTAAACCATTCTATGATTCTGTGATTCTGCAAAGATGGGCAAGGTTTTCCAAATCCTCCTCTCAGTGACACCTGGGAGAGCTTTAGCACTCAAGCACAAGCCACTTGCATGATTTGGCTTTGCTCCCTGAGTCCCAGCCACTGCAGCCCTTTCTCTCTGCTCCTTTGTCTTGCTGCTGTTAATGGGGATGTTTCTGGAACTTCCAGTTACAGAATAAGCTAAAGCAAAGGTGATCCCTGAACACTGTAGTAAAAGAGAGAGTCTGGGTTAAAATAAAAGTTAAAGCCACATTTTGTTTTGAAAAGAATACACTTTTCAAGTCAGCTTCATGCTTTTTTCCTTAGGCCACACTGATCTCGAGCAAGCTAACCCAATCCTGCTGTTCACCCTTTGGAAACAGTCCCATGCAGGCTTCCCATCCCTTCTATGCTGGTTTGAGGAATATTTTAACGAGAAAATTCAGATTATAGGCTGTGAAAAGAAAGCAATGGTGATGCCTACTTCACATTTTTGCTGAGATGTATAAAAGCAAGGACACTAAGATAAATAAGGCAGTCTGAGTCTATTGGTGTCTGTGTCTCTCCCTGGCTTCTGCTTGGACCTGTGTAACCCAACTAATTACTCTGCTTCTAACCTCCTTGACAGATCCTTGCACATAAGGCAGATTCTGGGATAAGAGTAGGAGGTGGAAAGAAAGTGAAAGGGTGGTTGGGAGCCCCACCTGGGGACTCTGATTTCTGGGAGGGGTATTGTGTTTCTGTATGACCTTATTACCTTTAACTTGTATATAGCTGTAAATATTAGTAATATATTGCAAACATCTGCTTGTATATTGTGCTAAGCTGTGAATATAAAGATTCACTCCCTAACTTCCAGCCACCTGGGTCGAGCCTAGGTGAATTAATTGTGTGTGGGAGCAGGCAATTCCCAAACCATCACACTCTTCAGGGACGTGCCCACCTGTGCTCCCTGCTCCTGTTGTGGGCTCGAGGAATTGCTGTTCATACACATTGCAGGAATTCCTTTGTTAGCCTTTGTTCAGAATATTGAGGGACTGTTGCAAGGACGTTTTGTGTTTACTGGAAGGAAAGCTATGGGTACAGGGTGCCACCGAGTTGGTGGAAAACTGCTGCTAGGGCATTGCTGAAGGTCTAAAGAGATGAAACTTGGCAGATGTCTTTGTTAGAGATAACGAGCGTCTAGGAACCGAGTAAAAAGAATGTAAGCTTTGTCTGAATATGCGTTTGCATCTCAGTAAGCTGTTGCTAGCCAATAGCTTGTTACGCACAACTGTGCTAACCAATTACTATTGACATAATGTACAAGGCTTTGGATTGTAGAGTATATAAGTTAGTGCTTTGCACTCAATAAACGGACACCTTACTTGTATCAAGTAGGACCCCGTCTCTCCATTGCTGTTAACACACCACCTCCCTTCTACTGCCATCATCTTCTGCCTTTGTTCCCAGTGGTGTCGCTTGTCACATCATAGAATCATAGAATGGTTTAGGTTGGAAGAGACCTCAAAGCTCATCCAGTTCCAACCCCCCTGTGCCACAGGCAGGGACACCTCCCACTAGATCAGGATGCTCAAGACCTCATCCAGCCTGGCCTTGAGCACCTCCAGGGAGGGAGCAGCCACAACCTCCCTGGGCAACCTGTTCCAGTGTCTCGTCACCCTCACTGTAAAAAGATTGGAGAAAGTACATCCAGGTACCGCTTCCCATGTCCCCTCTGTGCAACTGCAGAGGAGCCCAGTGGCTCCCGAGAGGCAAACGCAGCTTGCTAACACACCCAAAGCCCCCCAGGAAAGCCAGAATAACAATGGCATTGCCAGGGGAGCTGACCCCAATGTGAATCACAGTCGCTGACAGCTGAACGTGGCCTTAATCAGACCTGTCAGACAATAGCTGACGCCAAAGAAAATGAGCCCTCGGTGACATCTACGCAACCCTTCATTAGGAGCCAGCACAGCTCTGCAGTGAGAGCAAGCGGCGACAGCGCTGTGCACGAGCGGAGCTCCAGACACCACCAGATGCTTCTGCAGTGCCAGCAGATTGATGCTGGCAGCATCGTTTCCAAGGGGCTGACCTTGCCCTGCCTTGCAGGGGCACGGGGCGAGACGGTGCTTTGCTCCCGGCGCACAGCCACCCGCCTCAGATGCTACCCACAGGTCTCAGTGCCCTCCTCCTCCTCTTGTCCTGCAAATCCTCCTCCCAAGTGCCTGGAGAGAGGCTTCTGGAAAGGAAGAGCCAGTGCTTCACGGGTTTAGCTTGTGCAGAATGGGACACACACCTCCGGCAGACGCTGTGAGTAGTTTTGTCTTTTCCCCTGGCCAGCACTGGGGGGAAGCAATTGCAGATGAGGAGCCTGCGGTACATGTGCGGCTCGTGCTCGGAGCACAACTTTTAATCAGTGATTATTAAGTCCAGGGGACATTTCTGGCTGTTCATTCAGACAGCCTGACTATAATTAAGCACACACTTTGAAAGTTCTTGAATCTCTGGGAAAATGTCAGTTGTAAAGAAGAATCCAGCATGGAGCACGTACACCAGCACAGGAAGCTCAGGGAGGGAGGGAGCTTGTGCTGGGGAGGCTGCAGCAAAGCCACCCCAAGACCCAGTGGCTTCGTTTCTACAAGTGACAGAGTGGGAAATGCTCTTTGCTGAGGGTTAAATGCATCTTCTCAGGAAGATCTAGCAGGATGCATGTGCACAAGTCTTTTCCTGGGAGCCAAATTAGCAAGTGACCCAACAAGCTGTGTGTTGGGAACCAGGAAAACTTGGGTTTATGTGCTCATGGTGGCTAAGAAGGATTTCTTCCACCTACTGAGGAGCAAAGCTGTGCTCTTACAGCATCACTGAAGGCATTAGGAGCAATGTGTGGCACTTAGGGAGACCAAACTAGCTACCAGGTTGAGGATGTAATTTATAACCTGTGCAAAACACAAAGGTGGCTCCAGGATTAGCCTTACATTTACACCAATGCAAGGTGAAAAGCAGTGTGAGAGGGAGTTAGGCCCAGATTAGTTTCTCAAAGCTCCCTAAATCATCCTGCCCCATTCTGCAGAGCCACAAAGCCCCAGCGATGCATAGTGGGAACAAGCCAGGAGGCCTCCAGTCTGACTGCAGTGAGTTCAGAGGACAGAAATAACCATCTGTCTAAAAAAATTCGTCTAGAAAATATAACCTAGGGATAAAGTTTGAAAGAGCAGAGGGCTTGTTTAGTCTAGAGAAAAGAAGGCTGATGGGGATATAATAGCAGCTTTCAAACACAGTTGAAAATGCAATGAGTACATCATTCTCCAGGCCTGCAAGGGGAAATTTAAGCTGGAGAAGAAAACTCTTCCTGTGCAGTCACAGGCTCCAGCAGTGGAGGGTTTCCCAGGCAGCCGAAGGCAGTGGATGTCCAGGCACATGCAGGGTGGCTCTGGGCTCCCCAGCAGTGAAGCTGGCATCCATTCTCCTCTCCTGTGGTCCTTGCCAGTTCAGATCCACACCAGTGCCTTGAAACCCAATCCTCTTGAATTACCAGTATTCATTTACAGCCACTGCAGCTCCCTGCTAATGAAGTGTTTCATCTGGGAACACAGCTAATAACCCAAACTACTTCTAACCTGGAAGAAAGAGTGTGAGGGGGAGACCTCACTGTGCAGAAGTGATTTTTTTTCTAACAAGGAAACCTGAGAATCTGTTTCCTGAGGCCGTGAGAGGAGTAAAAGCCCAGCTCTAGCCTGTGTTGCGGGATGGCTGTCACACATCACCAAGGGTGCAAATGCAGAGGGGTGATGTGATGACCCCACCAGCATTGCCAAACGATGCTCTGAGACACCAAGCACATCTGCTGGTGGCTGCTGCAGAGACTCTTGCACTAGAAGAGGAGCAATA
This sequence comes from Psilopogon haemacephalus, assembly GCA_013396835.1. Classification (NCBI taxonomy): domain Eukaryota; kingdom Metazoa; phylum Chordata; class Aves; order Piciformes; family Megalaimidae; genus Psilopogon; species Psilopogon haemacephalus. Next base: position 67,707 of record VWZI01005102.1, read on the forward strand.
GCACCTGTGGCTGTTGGCATGGCATGTGCATGCAGTGAGGTATTGAGGAAGGACTGATGGGGCAGCCTTGGCTGTGTGCATGCAGTGAGGTATTGAGGAAGGACTGATGGGGCAGCTTTGGCTCTGTGCATGCTGTAGGTATTGAAGAAGGACTGATGGGGCAGCCTTGGCTCTGTGCATGCCGTCAGGTATTGAAGAAGGACTGATGGGGCAGCCTTGGCTCTGTGCATGCAGTGAGGTATTGAGGAAGGAGTGATAGGGCAGCCTTGGCTCTGTGCATGCAGTCAGGTATTGAGGAAGGACTGATGGGGCAGCCTTGGCAGCCAAGGGTGCAAATACAGAGGGGTGATGTGCTGACCCCAGCAGCATTCTGCCCACTGATGCTCTGAGGCACGGAGCGCATCTGCTGGTGGCTGCTGCAGAGACTCTTGCACCAGAAGCGGAATGATGGTACCCGTGGCTGTTGGCTCGGCACAGCAGCTGTGCCATGGCCAGACTGGAGCCAGTACTGGGGGACATGTGGACACAGCAGGTAATTTTGCTGCTGTTCTCCACTGCGTGAAGCTGCCAGCCTCAATAGATTTCACCCCCCGAGCCATGGAAATGCTTTTGGATGAGCACAAGGGAAAGCTGCAGCTCATCTGCAGGCATTCTGATGATAAACCTGGAGCCGCTCACAGCGCCAGGAACACAAAGCAGGTGTCTGGTTTACGTTCAGGTTTGCTCTGAACATTCTGTACCATCCTTTCTGAAGTTCCTCCCCTCCCCTATTAAGAGTCATGTTTATCACCTAAACCACTGCCAAGGGAAATAAGAAGCAAGTAAGCAAAGTGACAGCACGGAGCTATTCCTCATGAGCATCACGGCTACAACCTTGCCGCAGCAGAGCCCCCCGAGGCACTGACATCTCTCCGAGTGCTTTGCTGGAGCAGGGCTGCAAGTTGCATTAATTATGAATTATCAAACCCCTTGGCAAACGACAGCAGAGGGGCTGCAGAGATCACGTAGGCTGGCGTGAGGCTGGGAGCAGGGCCCCCCACCAGGAGAAACAGCTCCCAGCCCCCATTAAATTAAATTAAACTCCCTGTGAAGCTGCACAGGCATGGGGTGAGGCCCCAGTGCAGCCAGCACCCCACCACAGACACAGCATCAGCTGCTTCACCCCGGCAGGGGAACACAGAATGAATTAGGATATTGCAAACTCCCAGGCCTGTGCTGATGCTTTTTGCTTGCCTCTACCCTGAGCAGGGTGCACACACTGCTGTGCATCGCAGATCCTCACCGCCTAAGCCTCGAGTGGGTGTGTCTAGTCCTGTGCTCAGCCGAGATATGCTGAGAAGAGGAGGCTCCCAGGTGACCTTCTTGTGGCATTCCAAGATCTGAAGGGGGCTACAAAAAAGCTGGGGAGGGATTTTTTAAGCTGTCAGAGAGTGAGAGGACTAGGGGGAATGGAGCAAAGCTGGAGGTGGGGAGATGGAGGATGTGAGGAGGAAGTTGTTGAGCATGAGAGTGGTGAGAGCCTGGAATGGGTTGCCCCTGCAGGGAGGTGTTTGGGGCCAGATCCCTGGAGGTGTTTTTGGCCAGGCTGGCAGAGGCTGTAGGCAGCCTGCTCTAGGGTAGGGTGTCCCTGGGCATGGCAGGGGGGTTGGAACTGGCTGATCCTTGTGGTCCCTTCCAACCCTGACTGATTCTATGATTCTGTAACAGCCAGTGTTTAAGTGGTAGCCTTGGAGGCACAGGATGGGGCAGGGCAGCACCTCTCTTGTCCAGAGCTTTCTGTCTCCCATAGCACCAAGCAGGCACATCCTCATTGCTCCTGAAACAGGGTTTATTTCAAGTTCAACCTTGAGAACTGAAAAGGAACTTAGGGAGAAACAGCCTGCCCAGAGCTTTGTTTATAGCTCAGCCTCATTTCACTTTGGAGTGGCCTCAGGCTGTGTAGAAATAAAGCAGAACTCTTATGTAAGTGGAAATCGTGGAAAGTAAACAGTTCAGGGCAAAGCAGAGCACTTGGCCAACCCAGTCGTGGCGCTGGCAGCCTCCCACGGTGTGGCCCTGGTGCCATCCCAAGGGTGTCAGGGTGTACTTCCCAACCAATCAGTCCCTTGGTTGCCAGCATCCCTACAGGGGCGTTGCCAGGGAAAGGGATTGCACCTGAACCTAGAAGCACCCCTGCAGCTCCCCCATCGGCATCATCACCGACATCTACCCTGTCTCTAGCCCAGGAGGTTGAGGAACACCCACAGGATGTGGTGCCACTGAGGACATGGGGATAGAGCCAGCCCCCAGACTCTGAACCCCTCACTGTCACCTCTGAGGGTGTTCAGGAGCTGCTCCTGAGCATTCAGTGTGGCCTTTGGGTATCAGAAGCACCCAGATGACAGGAGCAATGTGTGTCACACATAGGAACTTGCATTCCATCCTGCAGCCATGCCAGTTTGCCATCTCTTTCTTTCCTGGATTAATGCCAGTGACAGATGAGGCTCTTACCCTCACCAAGACTCCTCGCAAGCAATACTTAAAATAACTTCCTCCTTTTGCACACAACAATGTCACTGCTCAACATGACTTCTGCCTCCAAAGCACTCCTGCCCTCTCTGCAAGCTGCACACAAAAAGACTGGTCTCAGGGAACAACATTCAGCCCTCGGGTACTTTCTCAAGTGGGTTATTTGGCCAGCTGGCCTTTTGTGGAAATGACTGCTTGGATGCAGCAGAGATCAGCTCCTGACTGCTAATTCAGCTGGTGGGCACATACAGCACCTGCAAAAACTTTTTAGAGGGCAGTGGAAGCATAGAATCATAGAATGATTTAGGTTGGAAGAGACCTCAGAGATCATCCAGTTCCAACCCCCCTGTGCCATAGGCAGGGACACCTCCCACTAGAACAGGACACTCAAGACCTCCCACTAGATCAGGTCCCACAAGCAGAGCAAGGCAGAGCACAAGCACTGGGAGCAGGGCTGTGATGGACCAAGTACCTTTGTGGAAGTGATGAACCTCTGAGAAGATCAAGCTCCTCCTCACCAGAAAAGCTTCCTGGACCAAATCTCTCTCAGCACTGCTCTGATTGCTTAATGAAGGGAGTCAGGAGGTGAACGCTGCTACAGCATCCATGCTTTATAGTGTTACCAATGCCATTGGAAAAAAAACAAACAAACAAAAAAGCAGCCAAAAGGAAATAAAATATAATATAAAACCAGCAAAAATGAGTTCTCTTAGAAAATGTGATGGGAAATCTGTGTTGTTCTTTGCTTTCCCATCTAATGGCCACACTGGGCAGGAGGAGAACCCAGACTCTGAGAAGTTGGAGAACCATAAATCAGTCAGGGTTGGAAGGGACCACAAGGATCATCTAATTCCACTCCCCTGCCATGCCCAGGGACACCCCACCCTAGATCAGGCAGCTGAGAACTTGGCTAACACAGAAAATGGTGGATTGACTGGGAAGCTGAGAGTGACAAGTCCCTTTAGCACACTGATATAGCACAAATATGCTTATTAGAGTGGCATAAAAATTGATTATAGTCTGAACATAAAAAGCTAAACTAAATTAAGGGAGGCTACAAAAAAAAACAACCCAGTCACACAGTCACAGTACAACAGCATCTTAAATGCTTGGCTTGGTGGCATGTACTATGGCTCAGCTCACTGCCAGAGAATCCAGAGAATCAGTCAGGGTTGGAAGGGACCACAAGGATCAGCCAGTTCCACCCCCACTGCCATGCCCAGGGACACCCTACCCTAGATCAGGCTGGCCACAGCCTCTGCCAGCCTGGCCAAAAACACTTCCAGGGATCTGGCCCCAAACACCTCCCTGCAGGGGCAACCCATTCCAGCCTCTCACCACTCTCATGCTCAACAACTTCCTCCTCACATCCAATATGAATCTCTCCACCTCCAGCTTTGCTCCATTTTCTCTAGTCCTGTCACTACCTCATAGCCTAAAAAGTCCCTCCCCAGCTTTTTTTGTAGCTCCCTTCAGATCCTGGAAGGCCACAAGAAGGTCCCCTGGGAGCCTCCTCTTCTCCACACTAAACAGCCCCAACTCTTTCAGGCTGTGCTCACAGCAGAGCTGCTGCAGCCCTCTCAGCATCCTCGGGGCCCTTCTCTGCACACCTCCAGCATCTCCACATCCCTCTTGTCCCAGGGGCTCCAGCACTGGATGCACTACTCCAGGTGGGCTCTCAGCAGAGCACAGCAGAGGGGCACAATCACCTCCCTGGCCCTGCTGCCCACACTGCTCCTGCTGCAGCCCAGCCTCTGCTTGCCTTTCTGCCCTGCAAGTGCACACTGCTGCCTCATCTTCAGCTTCTCCTCCACCAGCACCCCCAAGTCCCTCTCCTCAGGGCTGCTCTCCAGCCAGTCACTGCCCAGCCTGCATTGCTGCTTGCCATTGCCTCCAGCCAGCTGCAGGACCTTGCCCTTGGCCTTGTTGAACCTCCTGAGCTTGGCTTGTGCCCACCTCTGCAGCCTGCCCAGCTCCCTCTGGATGCCATCCCTGCCCTCCAGCCTGGCTGCTGCACCACACAGCTTGGGGTGCTCAGCAAACTTGCTGAGGCTGCACTCAATGCCTCTGCCCATGGCACCCACAGAGATGTTGAACAAGACTGGTCCCAGGACTGATCCCTGAGGGTCTCTGCTTGTCACTGCCTCCACTGGGAGATGGAGCCATTGACAGCCACTCTTTGGGTGTGGCCATCAAGGCAGTTCTTGATCCATCTGGTGCTGCACCCATCAAACCAGCTTGGAGTCCAGGATGTGGTGCAGGACAGTGTCAAAGGCTTTGCTCAGCTCCAGGTCAATGCCATCAGTTGCTGCCCCTCAGCTATTCATGTTGTGACCTGTTCCTAGAAGGCCACCAGGTTTGTCAGGCAGGATCTGCCCTTGGTGAAGCTGTGCTGGAATCAGAGTATCAGAGTGTGTCATTGCCTTCAGCTGATGGCAGAGAAGGGATTTTTTCAAACAAAGGCAGGAGGAACGGAGAGCTGCCCTCCACCAGCAGGAAGCTCTGCCCTTTGCCAGAGAATGTGTTTAAAATCACATCAGCATTTGCAGCAATTACACGAGCACAAACCCAGGGCCAGCAGAGACACTCCCACCTCATTCAAACCCCAACACAGAGAACAAGGAGGGTCACAGCCACCTCTGCAGTCCAGGTGCCTGTTAGTGCACTGCTACCCGTGGTGAGAGAGCAGAGCACAACCCAGCAGCATCAGGGAAGTACCCAGGATTAACACAGTGTCACAGCTCTCCAGTAACCCACAAGGAACTGGGTTTAAAGCAATTAAGAAGAGCCTGCTTGGTCAGGTGAGAACCTGATGTCCTGCAGGGCCGCTTGGGGTCACAGAGATATTGACCCACTCAGTGGGTGACCTGACCCCTGGTCCAGCACTGAATGCATGACAAACATTGGAGGGACAACAGCTGTTCACAGGGGGAAGCCTCTTAGCCAGAGGACAGGGACTACTGCTGCACACCCTGAGAATTATCCACTTTTACTGATATCTCTGGCTAATCAGGAGCTAAGTCCTAATAGAAACATCACAGCAAAATCTGCTGCCAGGGAGGGACCAGCTTTTGACATGTGCTCTGCAGGTCAGGGGCTGTTTGCCCTTCAGCTCCCTATAAAAAAAGAGAACGTTTTCAGTGATGCCATAAAATGTTGGAGGGATGCGGTGTTAATTATTTCACTTTATAAGGTGGAGTAACAGTGCAGCACGAGTAGCTCAAAGGGACATCATGTGTGAGCACAGCCCTGTGAGGAGAGCTGAGGGAGCTGGGGGTGTGCAGCCTG